>CM061042.1:38241605-38671367 GCA_030762985.1 Adelphocoris suturalis
CAGCCCCTATATTATTGAATATCATGGCGCCCCTAACCCCACCTCCCCACCAATAGGCGAAATGAGCATTAACCCCTTAAAACTTGAAAAAACGTAAAAACTTACCCCTGCCCTGCCCATTTGGGGCCACTGCCTATTGGGAGCCCCCCTTCCACTCTGCCACCGGCAACCCCCCCCCCCCCCCCTCCACCACTTCTTGAAAGCCCTGGGAACTCGACGGTAGCCCTACACCGGCCCGTGGTTTCCTCCTCCGCCGCGCAGCGGCGCTAGCCTCCCACTTTTATCTCCCTCCTACTGAATAGTGAAGTATTGTGATTGTCTCCTATTATGACAGTTGAGGTATAGCTCAATGGTTACGATTACGGTCTCGTGAGACAAATGTCGTGGGTTCAAAGCCAGTTGACAAGTGTATTTATTTTTGCTCGTAAAACTCCCGAAATGTACTTCTAAAACGTCATTCTGACCTGCATGTACAACTAATATGTATTTTTACTAAGGGACTGGCTACTTGATGTTATGTATTTTTGAGATGCGAGCTTGTGAGCATCCAGACCACCAAACTATACACATCATTCTTATCTACATGTCCAACTAATATGCATTTTTACAAAGGTATTGACCACTTGATGTTATGTATTTTTGAGATGCGAGCTTGCAAGCATCCAGACCACCCAACTATACACATCATTCTGATCTACATGCCCAACTAATCTGCATTTTTACTAAGGGATTGACTGGTACACAATCTCCTCCCCAATAAATATATTTTTTCTTGGCGTACGGATAAATCCGCAGATTTACAGGTCGGGGCGATCATACAAGCCCAGACTGATAAAAGAGGAGACTAGCGCAGCTGCGCGGCAGAGGAGGGAACCACGGGCCGGTGTAGGGCTACCGTCGAGTGCCCTGGGAGTGTGACGGATAGGAGTAGTTCCTCCTCCTCGATTCTTGAATAAGCTGCATCTGGGGATATTCCTTACGGTTTTACAACCAACAGAGATACCTCTAGGTGTAGCAGGTTAATCGCCTCTCACCTTTGAAAGAGGAACTCTCTCTTTCCGTCTCCTCTCGTTATTACAAGTTGGAGTGATGGAAAACAGCTGATCAGAATCAGAATCATATATTTTTGTCGAAACATGCTATTATGTAGGACAATTGTCAATATAAATATTGTTGTACAAAGTAAATTAACATTCATGTTGTAGCCAATAAAGGGGGAGAAAAAAAAACAGATTATTTAAAACAATAATAATAAAACGCTGCAAATTATTACACAAAGGTTTATTATTTCTGTATCATACAGACCTTCTAATAATTTAGAAAACTGACCGTAATTATTTAGCCTCACTTATAGTATATTTACTAGGTATCGAAACTCGGGGCTTCCAATATTTGGTTCACTCGTTCACTGCATCACAGCTCCAGGACCCCATAATTTTACGCTTTATAGTAAAGTTGAGGAAAAAAAATAAATGGGGCCGTCTAGGGACACCCGAAGGAAGCGAAGCTTTATATCATAAAGCGTAGAATAGAATTATGAGTATTTTCATACTCATAAACAATCTCTTCTAATTGGAATTAATTTCATCACACTCTCTCTCGCCTTCCCTCCCCTCCCTTCCCTCTCACTCCCTCCGCCTCCCCCACACTCCCTCGCCCTCCCTTCCCTCTCACTCCATCTCCCCTCCCCTCTCTTCCCTCCGCCTCCTCCATACTCCCTCGCCCTCCCTCTCACTCTCTCCCACCCACAAGGCGTGCACGCGTTCGTCAGTCCAACACTGACACTTTTTTACACTTTTTCGCCCTTTTTTGGCCCATAGCACCTATACGAGTAAAGCGATCGGTATGGTTAAACGTTAGGACCAACTAGACCTAAAATGGAGTCTATGTGCGAAAGAACGGGTTTTTTAAGTCAATTCTTAGGCCTTTTATGGCCCGGACGGCGAACGGCGGACGGACATTTCAAATTTGGATTCTACGCACCTTGAAACGTAAAGTGACAAAGTTTGAGGGGGGGGGGGGGGGGGTATAAAATTTTTTTGCTACACGATCACATAGGCTTATTATTGGAAATAATAAACCAAAATGAAACAAAAAAGTGTAGGCCGGTCATTAACCCGCCTAAAAGGTTCTCTGCTCGAGCCCAGACCTGACCCACCATGGCGGCCTCCCGAGGGGCGCCCACCTATTTCTAGGTAAGCACCCCTTGCTACGATTCATAAATCGCACAACCGAAAAAACACCAGGCGAGACCGCCCCCGAGCCGATCGAGAGCCCCGAACCCAAATAATTGGCTCGCTAAAAGCCATACACTCAATAAATTACAATCACACTAAAAACAATAACTCATACAACTTATATAAATCTAAAAAAAATAAAAATATTCAACAGTTAACAAGTTATCACAGTCATTATAAATATCTAAAAAGCTAACTCGAGTACTTTTATAAAATTCCTCGGTTGCTGACATAAAATTAACAATGGCTACAAGATAAAAACTATTTGAAGGTGAATAAGTGGAGTAAAACGTCCCAAAGCAAAAAATTGCTTGATTTTTGTTTGCATGAAAAATTGACTAGCTACTATTTAAAAATGGCGCATTTCATCTTGAAAAAATCACTAGTGTGGTATAGTTCTTGCTTAAAGAGTTCGTTTTGTATAGTGCGCTTGAAAAGTTTGAAAGAAAGCTCTTTAGTCTCCTCGTTAAGCAGATTGAACATACCGCACCCAATTTGGTAGGGGTTTGAAATAATTGAAGAATTAAATCTAACTTGCGGGGGACGGAGGTTTTTGCGGGATCTGGTGAAATGATTGTGATTAGCCGTGCCATCGGAAAAAACATCCAAATTTTTCTTCGCAAGCAACAAACAATTGATTGAATTGATTTACCCCACTACATCGCAATAAGGACAGGTTTTGGGGGGGAGGTCCCAGGAACAGGGAAAATCACCTATAAAGAACTTTTAAATTACAGCCATTGGTATGACAACGACACTTAGTGGACGAAACCAGGAATGGATCCCCGAAATCCAGGATTTCGTAAGCGAGTGCTTGCCTATAGTTTATTGAACAAAACCGTCGGCAGGACATGCAGTCTTGTTGTCAACCGATTTTAAAAGACGTGATCAGGAGCCAATACTTCACACCAGTCAGCACAGCTCATCCACATTGACGCTTGCAGCTATTTTTTGCCCGCATGGAAGGAAGTTGAGCCGGAAGATCCTAGGCTACTGGTTTCTTGCTCATTTTTTTCAATTCCTAGGTGCATCCGAGCCTCGAGTATTGTTCGTCAGTATGGTTTGGTGGTTACATTACACCAAAGGGAAGCAGGCTGTCGAGAGGGTTCAGTGCCAATTTCTTCATATGCCTTTCAATCCGGCGCCCCTTGGTCGGAGTTTGATGCAACAGCTACTCTGGGCGAGTACGGGCTGTCCACACTTGAGGATAGAAGAAGACTCTTGGAACTTTTTTTCTTTTTTCAATAAGCTAGTTAACAACCTGTTCGACGCTCCACAGTTACTTGCGATTCTCAGCTTTTAGGTTCCTTCCTATCACGCCCAGGAGTGCGGTGCTTTCTACCCTCTTACCACGGTGACGAACTACTAGTTCAATTCCCCAGAGCATGTCTCCCGTGTGCTTTATCACCCTCTGTCACCTCACCAACCTGCGTTTCTATTTGCACTCGGTACCTGCAAACAGGTCTCCCGTGAGCTGTATCGCCCTCCGTCACCTCACCAACCTGCGTTTTTTATATGCGCCTTGCCTAACAAGTACTGAACTTACATGTACGACGGCACAAGAGTGAACTCCTTCTCGCACAGCGTCAGTCCTTCCCGGAGCCTCTTGGCGAAAGTCCGCATGTCACCAGCAAGCTGCCTGTGTAGAGCGAGACGAGTGTTAGCACAACCCCGCGACCTGTACAAAAAACACAAAGTTCCAGTCATTTACCCATCTCCTCTTTGAGTTTGAACGAAATCGGACCAATATATTATCAGAAATCGACGTTATTATAAATTAACGCTTGATGCGCATGCGTACAAACTACTATTTATGTGACGGCAATGAAAGTTATAGGGGATTTTCTAGAAGCTATACCGCACAATCCCTGAAAATGTCATCAAAATCGTTCAATTAGACTCGGAGTTTTGCCTGTGTCAATCGATATTAGTTTCGCGCATGCGCAAAGGTTATTACTCTACCAATCGTGATATAATTTATAGCGCATTTTCCGGAACATATATCCAATTACCTACAAATTTTTAACAAAATCGGACCAACAGATGACGAGAAAACGCCGTTATGAGAAAACCAAGTTTGCGCAAGCGCACAGGCTACTGTTGATTCGATGTTATTGAAAATATAGGGGACCGTATAGGACCTAACCCGCACAATCCCTGCAAATTTCTTTGGAATCGGACTGAAACTTGATATAGTACGAACTAAATCACTCGCGACGAAGTTGTGGAAACCCATTATAAAACGGAAGTTAGTGAAAAACGTTGTCTATTTCCACGAAAAATAAAGAGTTACAATGTTAAATCGATTTCGACGGTTAGGCCATCATCAGTAACAAAACAATAACTGAAAACACATTAGAAAGGACACAGCTTATATAGAGACAGGTGAAGGGAGATTGAATCCCATTGGTCGAGAGAAAGGAAAGGGGCAGGAGGTACAACCAATCAAGTGCATACAAAGTGAAAGGGAGATTGAATCCCATTGGTCGAGAGAAAGGAAAGGGGCAGGAGGTACAACCAATTAAGTGCATACAAAGTGAAGGGGGATTATAGCTAATCAGATGAAGTGAAAGGGGGAAAATAACTAAATAGGGTTTCAACAGTGTGAAGGGATAATTCCAAGGTTTAAAGAAATGGACCTATCAGTGGTGAAATATATTGAGGTATATCCTCATTTAAACATTTACCAGACCTGTCACTTTTGATAATTTCGAATTTTTCAAGTACATTCAACATACCTCCCTTTGGGCAAAAATGAAGAAATTCTACAAACTGTCTGTCTGTCAAATCAAAATTGTAACTATGATTAGATTCCTTAAGATGTTTTGAAAATGTAGACTTACCCTTATTTTCCCTGAAATCCTCCATATGCTCGTCTATTCTTTCCCTAAATTTCCTACCAGTCTGACCGCAATATTCGTAGCCACAAGAACATTTTAATTTATAAACTCCACTTTTATCCTGAACTGTTATATTCGTCCGTTTTAGTCTGACCGCAATATTCGTAGCCACAAGAACATTTTAATTTATAAACTCCACTTTTATCCGTTAAGGACAAAATTAGTGTTCAGGATAAAAGTGGAGTTTATAAATTAAAATGTTCTTGTGGCTACGAATATTGCGGTCAGACTGGTAGGAAATTTAGGGAAAGAATAGACGAGCATATGGAGGATTTCAGGGAAAATAAGGGTAAGTCTACATTTTCAAAACATCTTAAGGAATCTAATCATAGTTACAATTTTGATTTGACAGACAGACAGTTTGTAGAATTTCTTCATTTTTGCCCAAAGGGAGGTATGTTGAATGTACTTGAAAAATTCGAAATTATCAAAAGTGACAGGTCTGGTAAATGTTTAAATGAGGATATACCTCAATATATTTCACCACTGATAGGTCCATTTCTTTAAACCTTGGAATTATCCCTTCACACTGTTGAAACCCTATTTAGTTATTTTCCCCCTTTCACTTCATCTGATTAGCTATAATCCCCCTTCACTTTGTATGCACTTAATTGGTTGTACCTCCTGCCCCTTTCCTTTCTCTCGACCAATGGGATTCAATCTCACTTGATATAGTTTTGGGCGTGATAAGGATTTACCACAGACAGACAGAGACGGAACCAAAATTTATCAGCAAGCTCAAGTAAATAAAAATTAACAAAGCTCAAAGTAAGTAAAACATTTTATTTTGGAGGACAAAACTTTTTTCGACTTCAAACATGAACACAAAGCTTCTCTCCCTTCGGTAGTGAGGAAGACAAATGCAAATTTAACGATTTGTGGCCGTTTTAGCTATTTTTAGTGATTTTCAAAGCAGAATTATACAAATCTAGGTACTCGTACGCACCTGTATCCAGTGTCAAAACGGGTATCATGTCGTCGTGTTATATTTAGAGGTGCTAACCAAGTTCCAACTGTCACGTCTTCACTCTTGTATTTGCTGAAAATTAATACTGTTTCAGTAAAAAGATATCGGTAGGTATACAAGCTGCTGAAGAGATGAATTTTATATCCTACCGCTTTCTTTTACTGCAGTTATTGCGCCATTTTGATAACAACACTAATTAATTTAATTACTTGGTTTATGAATAAAACATAAGATTTTATATACGCTCCAAACAAGACCTACTCCAGTTCAGGAATAGATTCTATAACGAATTTCTGAAAAAAAAAAGTGCCCCCCAGAACGTTTTGATAATAGCTTTAGTCCGAATTTTTTGAAATTTAGGCTTTTTTTCACTATGCCGACATTGTCTGACTATATAACTCCTTTAACGTAGATCTGTAAAATCAAAATTGGTAATAACTTGGAACTTGGATATTGGTATACCAACAAATGACAAATTAGATGACATCTGTGTTTCACTAGTGGCTATTAGTAGTAGTTGTCTCATACCATAGGTGTCGCCACTGTCACACTGGTGTTTTAAAAGGATGCATCTTTCAATGGAATAATGGCCATACAGCTGTTGTTTCGAAGTTCTACAGGTAGAAAAATCTTATTATAAACACCTGAATAAGTGTCCATTGTTCACAATGTATTGAACTAGATCCGATGACAGAATGTAAGCCCCCCCAAGGGCATACGGCAAATATCGATCCGATAAGAACCACTCTTCCTCTTTCCATTTCCCAGTCTTGAAGACATGAGCTCCTCCGTGAAAGTAACCCCAATAAAACCTCCGCTCTGGAGCAACTGCAAAACAAAATTCAACAATCTGTAAATTGCGAATCGCTACAAATAACTAAGATTGATTTGACATAACATCATGGGTGTAAGTTATCTTATCATATGAATATCAACCTTTGAGTTCTTGATGTATTCCTTCTACATTGAGGTAGGTATCGTCATCTGCTTTGACTATGTATTTGAACGACCGACGCTGCACAAGTTGCTCTAATGTTGATAGAAGTTTAGTCGTTAAGTTACGATATGTGTCGACGACAGGAACAATGAGAAGGTCACTGTGCGTTTGCTGCTCGTTAATCAGCTGGTTCCGCACTTCTTCAGATAAACCTTGGGCAGAAACAAAACTTTTATTTTACCATTATTGTGAACACTCTGTATATACCTATATAATCCGTAATAATTCTGTTATTCGAAGTCATCCAATAGTGAAACGATTTGCAAATTATTCTTCACTCATTAGTTGGCAGATATCGACAGGCACGAGAACATATCTGTAACAGATTTGGCGTTTTCAAGCGATTTTGAAAACGAAAGATTTGTCCTTCAATGAGCAAAGAGGGATGAGAGATGAACCATGATGTACTGAACGATATCTGTGACAGGTGAAATTTGGCCGATGCAGCCTATGGTACCCCTCTAACCAACCTATTTCTAAGAAGAGATGTCCAGGAAACACAGATCAGATTAGAATCAAGCGTCGACCCTTAACGCAGATGAAGGGTTTGACTTCAAGTCTATCAAGTTTGGTGGTTTCACAATCTACATGCGACTTTTCAAACCGCATCATCTCTGGAGGCGCGCCTTGGTTCTTCCAATCTCTAGAGATGATGCAGTTCAAAAAGTCGACACCCTCTTCAGCTTCTTACCAGTCTTTACAGCATGCCACCTTCCTTCCGACAGCACGTGAAAAGTAGGTTAGGTTCAAAAATTCGATCAAGACTCGAACGTTCTCCGAGAGCTGCTGGGCTCACACTGAACATTCTTTGGGTTGTCTAGAGAGGAGAAACCGGTCAGCTGCTCCTTCCCCTAGCCATCAGCCCCCAACAGAAAATATTTATACGAACTTTCCGGACAGAGTAGGATGTGTGAAACGTATAAATTCAAGTGCTGGTTGAGCTGGACAAATATCATTGTTTCAGGAATGCATGTCCAGGGTGAATATAGGGGATCAATTAAGGAAAGCATTAGGCACTATCAATTAAGCCTAGGCACTAGGTGTTAATAAAGGCAACATTGAAACGTAACCTATGCAATGAAGGATGGAGGGAGATTTTTACCTAGAGCTCCAATGGAGAAAACGTAGGTGTCATCCCCCCTGAGGAAGGTGACCCAGCTTTCCCGAATGGCGTCTCGTTTGTTCCAGTGTTCAGGGGCTGTGAGGATGACGTATATCGTTCCAAAACTATCTTTCTTTTCATCGACCCTACACAAAATTTTTCAATCATTTATCACTTACGCAACGTATTAAAAAATATTAAATTCATTATTTACTTCATTGTAAGAGTAACATAATACATATTTATTAAAATTATACTTAATACAAGTACAAACTAAAAACCAACATATTCATTATAATTAGATAGGGTACTGGCATTCTAAATAATACTGACAGATGACCATTAGAGCTGGCAGTAAAGATGGGGTCATAAGGAAGTGGCAGGGTCCGTGTCCAGTGTTCTCACAATTAAGTTATCAATCTCAAATTTTATTCATTATACAGTACTATATAAAGATCAGTCTGTGCCAAGGATTTACAGAAATATTGATTTTCCTATTTTTGGTGATTTTTCCAAAGAAAATTGACGCTGTAGCAGGTGGGTCAGGTGTAACACACTAGAGTGGGGCACACAAATAGACAACCAATTCTACCTATAACCCAAATACTGGTGCTGGTTTACCCAAATACTCTTGAGTTATCACAATTAAGTTATCAATCTCAAATGTTTAACCATTAATAAATACTAAATAAAGATCAGTCTGTGCCAAGGATTTACAGAAATATTGTTCTTCCAAGTTTTAGTGACTTTCAAAAGTCAACCCTTGATTTAGCTCATGTTTTTGGAGATTTAAAAAAAATCATACAGGAGCCCAGCGGTAAAATTTGACAATTTTCTTGGCACTAACTCTCCCTAACATAAGATTGATACTGTGTAAAAATTTGAACACAATCGGACAAGCGGTCTGGTAGAAAAATGTTCCCATGCACCGAAAAATGTAATTTTACAGGAGAGCGGTTTTTGTAAAATGGAAGCTTTCCAGGTGAAAGCAGTCTATCGTTACTGTTATTTATCTCCGCGAAGCAAAGAGATTATAATAGGATAGAGAGGGCATGTGTCTGTTAAACTGTGGGAGCTCAAGAAGCCAGTTTTCTCAAAGGGGCGGAGCCTACAATCGTATGGTCAGGGGTAACCTCCTACACTGTTATAAAACCTCATTTCAAAACTTGCCTCCGTCGCGGCCTCACCCTCCAGTTTTGTGATTCTAAACTAAACTTTGTGAACTCCCCCGCCACGAAATAACGATTGTCTATGAAAATTCGGCCGACTAAGATCTTCGAGTAGAGGCATTCTTCTCTGCTGTTTTCATTTTACTAGTTTATTATATTATTTTCATCTGTATCTTCAACAAGGTAGCAGTGGTATACTGAATTATTTTGATTGTGCTTGATTTCGAGCCTAGCATGGTGAAGCTAAGCTGTGTTAGAGGATGCTATAGCATTATAACAGGATTTTAACAGGAAAATCGTTAATTTAACCCACTTTGCCCAGTTGATTATAATCAAAGGAGTGAAGTTTGAAGCTAGAAAATTAAAAACAAGTAAAATGCAAGAAACAAATACACAACTAATATGTACACCCCATGTAATAGTATGCACTATATGGAATGTGTTGTTGAGAGAAGAAACAACAGAAGACCTAAATAATCACATGGGAAATAGATAAAATAATTGAATATTTATGAATTTAGCGGTTCGGGGAAAATTCGGTTTTAACAACGAATTTGAATTGAAATTTCAGTAACGTACATCAATTATCCTAAGCCATCGATAGTAGATATCGATACTGCTATCGTTATTTCATTAGCTACCTGGTTTCACTCCCCGACTGGGCTGAGTCTCAAGTGGCTTCTTCCCCCTAAACGACCTGTCCTCGCTATCCTATTATAAGCTCTTTGCCGCGAAGTAGTGACTGTGGGTGCCGGCTGATTTTTTTTACCATCCAGTAGATATGAGTAAACAGCTTAGAAAGTTCCTAAGTTTTAGATCCATAGACAATGGCAAAATGACTTTTTTTAGCTATCTTAAAAAACTGAACTTTCAGAAGCACCCCTACTGCAGAAAAAGCCTCTTCCCACATCTTATAAACTAACAAAGAGTAAAAAAACCGAGTCAAAATCGAAAAAAGTTCTGGTTTTTTTCCAATCTTCCCCCACTGTGCGGCGGACGGACAGGTTTTTGGATTCTACGCATCGAAACGTGAACCAACAAATTTGGGTGGGGGGGGGGAGGGGGGTAGTAAAAAAGAAATTTTTCGGTCGATTACAAAGGTTCATTATTGAAAATAATAAACCAAAAAAGTACATACTTAATTTACGTCAGTTACTCCTTCCATGTTATTATTATCACACGATCTGGCAGATATTTAATAATGAAGGTTTCACATAGAAACACTACGAAATAAAGAGCAGCTGCAATATAACAATCGAGAGAAACGATCTTCCAATACAATAAACCACAATAATTTGTTAAGTTTCAAGTACCTTTCGTTGGCCAGTTGAATCCCCATGAGTAACAGGGAAACGCTGAGCCCCAGAACAAATGCCAGAACATGGGAAATGTAGGACATTCTGTAACAGAGTAAACAAAAAAATGTGAACACAAATATGCTGCAGTTGAACATACTCCAAGTGTTTTTGCATTCATCCATTTGGGGAGGGATTTATTAATTCTGAGATACCTATAATTGGTGCATTATTCTTACTGTACAATGCCCTTAGGCACATATATCACCTAACAACGACAAGCAAGAAGAAATAATCATTCGATTCGGCGAACCTGCTAGAGATGAATAAAAATCGCCAACCTGGACTGAAGTACACTAAACTCCTGTAGTTCCCCGAATACTAACAATCAGATCCATATCAGGAAACTAAGGATTGAGGATAGAATATTTTTATGAACTGATCAGCGTGTAAATTATAGATTATGGGTAGAATAGGTAGTCAAATGAATTGAATGTAGCAACCTGCAATACCTGCATCTCATTTCCCTCGTGATATTGATGATCACAGAGTATAAACCATAACCACGGCACGATTGTAATTATTCGCATGAAAGGCGAGCATATTTAATTAAAACCTATAATTGTAATGAAAATCAATAAAGTTAGAGGAATTTCCATCGTTACACTTTACGACCTATGACAGCGGGTACACAACTGTTTTGTAACTGTCGTGAAACCTACCATGTGCAGTGTTGATGTACTGCATCAAAATCCCTTTTGCACGGAATAGCATGGATCTTGAGATAGGAACCCGGTACGATGAGGATGACAGACTTTTTAGCATCCATGCTTTTCAAATGTTAATATTTAAGCTTACGTTCTCATTTATTGCTTAAGTCGCTACCAAAATGGGGTTGATGAGCCCCGCTAATTTTTTGTCGTACTTTATTTAAGTCTTTAATTGTTTTGATTCTTGCAGTGCCTACCTACACAAGACTGCAGTACCTACCTATTCTTTTAAGAGCATCCATGACAGAAGTTGGCTTTGAAGGGGGTGGGATTTTCCACGAAGATCGATCGCAAGAAGTTGGCACCACTTGGATGACTCTCCCACATCCTCAAATCACTTCAACAATCGATCAGTGATTCGATAATCATTGTTCGATTAGATGGATTGCTGTTTATCGAAATATCTTCCGTGTGATGAGTAACGTCATAGTAACCACGGTCAGCACCTAGAGAGAGCAACTTTATGAGATATGTCCAATACGAATACATTTTCGTTACTTGACTTTTTTGTTACTTTTTCCGAACAATAAATCCATGTATCTGTAAACGATTTTGTTAGTCAACGAGTTGAGTTGATTCAAATTCCAAAATATATCGATCTTCGTAGGATACGATATCTGTACATCGAACCACTCAATATGGCCGTCTTGCTGAAGTGATAGACATTCTGTTGGTTTGGTGTTTTTACTGAGGTTTTGCATCTTCAAATTAATTTACTTCGTTCCGTCGGAAGGTACTTCGAACGATTTACTCTTCCGCAACCCTTCGGGGTGTTCAAATTTTAAATTTCGGCCGGCACTTCCCCCGTTTCCCTTAGAAATTCGTCAAAATGCTGTCGATAATCAACAGGATTTTGGACTGGTTTCGGTCCCTTTTCTGGAAGGAGGAGATGGAATTAACTCTCGTTGGACTACAATGTTCTGGAAAAACTACGTTCGTCAACGTTATCGCTGTAAGTTCTTGATCGGAAGATAAACTACTATTGTTACGTCTAATGTTGAAAGTAAATCCTGTAGGGGTTTCGATTCGATGCGGGAATAATGCAGTGTTATTTCTGTAGCGATGACACGTAAGCCTTCCAAGTGCTTTAAAAGTCATTTGCATGACAATATCGTGACTAATTATTAGCTATTATGAACTAAAAACCGAATATACCCACCTATATCAATTATGTATTCATTAGGTAACTACTTAATCATCATATGGACTCATCAAGGAGTCACTCCTAGACTTATCAAGGAGATCTCCTTATCAGCAATTCTCGAAAGCTGCTTAAATTTATTGAAATTTCTGATCAGACAAGCATAATTTTAATGCTTGTTGCTCTACTCTGCCTACTTACTTCATATACTTATTGGGTGGACGCTGTTATTTATATATTTCATTTTCAATTTTAGAGTGGACAATTCTCTCAGGACATGATCCCTACAGTTGGTTTCAATATGAGGAAAGTCACAAAAGGCAACGTCACCATAAAGGTAAGCAATAGGGCACGTACTTTGTATGAGGACATAGCCACCTCTAAAATAGTGTTGAAATTCAAGAATGATGAAATCAGATTCTCTTAATTCTAATGCTTGCTTAGATTGCTCTTCTCTGAATCAAATTGCGCTTCAAAATTAAAATAAATAGGTAGACAGTACTTTTTTTTCTTCAAGAATCGTCTCAACCGGAAGGGTAAAGCATTAGGGTCATTCCATGTCAATTCAACACACAAAATTTACCTCAACATATTAGATTTTGCTCAAATTTGGTATACTCATAGTAGGTGATCTCTTACATTTGAGACTAAGAAAAATACCAAATTTTAAATTTTTATCTCAAACCGTTTCTTGCACGCAATATGGCTATGTAAAACTTACAAAATCTCGCCAAAAAACCATGAACAATTGATTTTATACTATTCGCTCTAGGAACTGTCCTAATTGATTGTTTACTAGAGAGCTTGGGAGAGGTATCATTTCTTTGCAGCAATTTTTTTATGCTCTTTCCAGTGATATATGGCTATGTAAAAACAGGACATAGGTTCTAATAACAAAAATTTTGTCAAAATACAAATTAAAATTTTGATTTAATTTTTTTCCAAAAAGTACATAATTTTTTTCAAAATATTCCTATAAATACTTAGTACTGTTGTAAACAATGTGACAAAATATAAATAAGGGATGATGATGGGTGCATTGTAAAAAAAAAATATTCCTGACACTAGTTTTCCACTAATAGCCCGGTTTTGACTAAATAATAAACATATTACGTACTTTTACCAAAGAGGTGAGCTATTTAATTAAATACATAAAGGAATACTATGTATAAAGATAAAAAAATATCAGAAATATTAATTCAAAATACTATCTTGTTAAAACAAAACCAATAACCATAGATATACTCCAGTAAAAATTAAGTTATTTAGGTTGTTTACTTTAATTCTATACGATTTAAACCAAGTTAAACAAAGCCTATTAATTAGTAAAACAATAATCTTGAACATTTATATGACAATAAATCTGAAAAAGGTATGAAAATAGTCTACTTAAATAGTTATGTAATAATTCTGGTACAAACAGATTAATCAAAATTTACATAATATTGTACATATTTATGATGATGATTAGGTATACGAGTAAATGTAACACAATTGGTGCAGTACTAACGATAATGTTTAAACAACTATCTAGATTAACACTAACCTGAGGAAAAATTAAGTTTTGAGTTGACAGCAGTTTCCCTAAACATTATCTCAGTTTACGGAATTACATTTTGTAAAAGCCAGTTGGGTTTTCGCTAAGATCGCTTTCAGCTAGATTTACTTTTTTTTTACTTTTTTTACTCTTAGCTACATTTAGTTACCAACTCGTATACCTACTTTATCATCATAAATATGTACAATATTATGTAAATTTTGATTAATCTGTTTGTACCAGAATTATTACATAACTATTTAAGTAGACTATTTTCATACCTTTTTCAAATTTATTGTTATAGAAATGTTCAAGGTTATTGTTTTGCTAATTAATAGGCTTTGTTTAACTTGGTTTAAATCGTATAAAATTAAAGTAAACAACCTAAATAACTTAATTTTTATTGGAGCATATCTATGGTTATTGGTTTTGTTTGAACAAGATACTATTTTGAATTAATATTTATGATATTTTTTTACCTTTATACATAGTATTCCTTTATATATTTAATTAAATAGCTCACCTCTTTGGTAAAAGTACGTAATATGTTTATTATTTAGTCAAAACCGGGCTATTAGTGGAAAACTAGTGTCAGGAATATATTTTTTTTTTAACAATGAACCCATCATCACCCCATATTTATATTTTGTCACATTGTTTTCAACTGTAGTAAGTATTTATAGGAATATTTTGAAAATTTTAAATTATGTACTTTTTGGAAAAAAATTAAATCCTTAATGTCCTGTTGTGTATCACTGGAAAGAGCATAAAAAAGCTGCAAAATGATACCTCTCCCAGCTCTCTAGCTCAATTAGGACAGCTCCTAGAGCGAATAGTATAAAATCCGTCCGTTCATAGTTTTTTGGCGAGATTTCGTAAGTTTTACATAGCCATATTTAAGAGATGGTTTGAGATGAAAATTCAAAATTTGGTATTTTTCTTAGTCTCAACACCTACTATGAGTATACAAAATTTGAGTAAAATCTAATATGGTGAGGTAAAATTAAATTTAAAGTGTGTTGGTTTGACATGGAATGACCCATTAGTGTCAATCAAAAAGGGATGTCAAAAGGACACTGCAACGGGCACGATTCTAAGGGGAGCCATGCTGACCGTCCGTCACTAAACGGATTGCCAACACGGACTCCACTGGCAGATCGGAGGGGGGAAAAATAATAATAATCCGCAAAACGAGGCATCGCTGCCTCAAGGGATACAGCGATGACCACTTTGTAACCCCTACAGCGGATAAAAAATACCCCGTAATAAAACCTAAACCACGACTAGGATTATCCTTACAAATACATAAATTAGACATTACTAGTTGTACTTAACTGTCCGCCTCTCATATTCGAGTCAAATTTTGACAGATCACGTATATTTTAAACGGTACTTAACAAGTGCTTCCAACCCCTTAAACGGCACCCCATCGTCAAGGATAGCAGGCAATAATATTGATCTCTACATACAAAAAAAAAAAAAAAAAAAAAATCCGTCAATTAGGAAACTGAAAGAAAGAAGATATTTGAAGTACCTGATTAACGGTAATTTGCGTTTTCGCATGCCTAGGATGAATTAAGAGAAAACAAGATCAATAATCTGCGCAGAAACGCACAGATCTAATATAGAAATCAATAACGTTATGTAATAATTTGCAGTGTATTTATAAATATCGTATTGTGCAATAACAAATTACTTATTTTAGCGATTTCTAACACCTTTTTTTGACATGTGAGCAAAGTTTCGTATAGTCTAGTATTTCAATGTTAATTTTTGGAAAATATAATTAAAATGTTAACGGGAATGTTGATTTATTTGGTCAAAACAAAGGGTATAATCTGCAGGTTGAATATATAGTTATAAGGAAAGTTCTATGTAAACATTCAGACCCGTTTTGAGTTTCTAACTTCAAGTTTCAGGTGGTTTGAACCACTCAACTTATGACTCAACACTCGTTATCTAATCTTGTATATATTTTTATCAATCAATTTATCGCATTTCTTCAGCGCTTTCGCCAATATTTGCCGTCGATGTTGGTAGAAAACGGTTACATCATAAGATTAAACGCTAATAATTTTTGTTATTTAATTGAATTATTTTAAAGGCCTTTGCTGCTTCGTTCTTTGTGTTCGGTTTACTGTGCTTCCAAAGAATTTAGGAACACACCTCGCTTTAAAGCTCTCGTGCAACCTTCCTCGGTAAACATTTTTTCATAATAGAGCATAGAAAACGCAACATTTTCATTTAAAAAAAAATTCTTTTCAATCATTTTCCTACAGGTTTTATGAGAAAACCCAGTTTTTGAGCTGGCGGCAAATTTTCGTAATTTTTTCTTCAAAAAATTCTAAATTTTGTGAAATAATTGTGGTTTTGATTTTTTTCAAGGTTACTGCTAATATTTTTACGTCGGTACAAAACTTTTCACGCTCTGGTCGTATGGAAAAAATAAAAAAACTCGGCCCTTCCGGCCTCACAAGGGGCTCCGCCCGTTGAGCCCGCCAGGGGGGCTTCGCCCCCCTGGACCCCCCGGTTGCTTTCCGCTTTGAGCCTTCGGCTAAAATGCTAAAACATGGAACATGCTTTCTTCCCGCCAGTTCGTAAATAAATTTAAAAATACGACATAAATGTTTTACTAATCGGAATCAGAACAGAGTACCTAGGTAGGTAATTTCCTGTTATGGTGCGGGTCTACAATTACTATAACCAAGTCGCTAGTTAGTCCAAGTTTCGAGACACTTCCGTGTAACGTTTTCGGGCAGTTAGCTCAAGGCTAAAGCATGTTCCATGCTAAAATCAGTCATGCAGCATGACCATATGAGCGAATTTTGTAAATTAGCAGTGTATTAGGCGTAGGTAACGTTACTTTTAGCATGGAACATGCTTTAGCCTTGGACTAACTAGCGAAAAACGTTACGCGGATGTGTCACGTATTTTTGACATTTTCATGTCTTTCATATGGCACATAACAAAAAAATCGTCACGAAAAAAATTGTCCCAAGTGGCCACAACGATGATTATGACCATCAGAAATGACGTTGACCATTCATAGGTAAACACATGAAAATGTCCCAATGCGTTGCAGACTCGTATGCAAGCGTTTTCTGTTTTCTTATGATTTTCACGTACCCAAGCCGTTGCCTGGGAAATAAAACTTCTTTAGTTTTCACCGAACGAAAATCGTTCTCCATTCGTTGGAAAGCTCTCGATTTATCACGCATTTCTTTCGTACTTGTTCTTCTATTCATGTCGTTGTTTCATATTTATTTATGTTATAAATGGATATAGTTAACAATGCCGCTTGTTTTGTTGTCACTTGGTTGAGAAGTTAATCTTAGTTATACTAATTGTAGACGCGCACCGTGACAGAAAATTACCTACCTTGGTAATTCCTTCTAACTTCGATTAGTAAAGTATTTATGTCGAAGTTGTAAATTTATTTACATTTACGAATTAGCGGAAAGAAAGCATGTTCTAGTACCTACTGTAATTCGTTCTCACCTAGGTTGAAATTTGTGTTCACTTCATCTCTAAGTATGGTTGCCAAGTTGCCATTCATTGTTGTTTGTAGTTATCTTACAAAGATACTTGAGTATATTTGTTGTTACCGATAAACTGCCAGATCGGCGATAAGGAGTAGGTTTGGGGAAGATTCCGATGGCCTATGACCGTCTAGGGACTGCAAGAAATCAATTGGGAAAAGTTTCACTCCGATCAGGGGTAGATACAGGATATCTGAGAGGGGCGCACAAGGGGGTGGCAGGGTGGAAAATTTAATTAAAATCCAACGGCACGTGTCTCGCAAAAAAACTAAATAGGTATCATTTCAATTCAATCTCATCTTCCAAATAAAATAAAAATGAGTGGACAACGTTCATTAAATGCTAGGACTGCCTGAACAAAACGAGAAGTCGCTGACCTTCCTAGGTCCTGATCCTCAAAAGTTGTGGAGTTTCTAAATCCATCATGCCTGTATAATTTTTTGGGGGGTATTTTATCCACTAAAGGGGTTGAACAGTGAACATTGCTGGAGTTGTGGTAGAGTGTGGCGATGCCGTTCTCTGCGGAATGTTGTTATTTTTTCCCACTCCAATCTACCAGATGAGTCCACGATTGCACTCCGTTTAGTTACAGGGGGCTACATGGTTCTCCTTAGAATCGTCGCGCTTGCATTGCCCCGTGAGGTACCTTATTCAATCCCGCTAATTACACTTCTGGCTGAGGTCTAGCTTAAATCATTAAATTTAAAAAAATGTATGTCAGCCAGGTCAATCCAGTAGTTGTTTACTACATTATCTTCTTCAACTCTTGTTCACAGGTTTGGGACATTGGGGGCCAGCCCAGGTTTCGTTCAATGTGGGAACGTTACTGTAGGGGTGTCAACGCCATTGTGTAAGTACCTAGTTACATGTTATTGATTAACTTAATGAAAACATTCATGTATCAATTTCAGGTTGCGAACCCAATGTGCACACAATTAAACTAACAAAAAATTATGTTTTTAGTCAGAAAAAATTTCTAGGTACCTAACTGTTTTGCCCTCATATGACTCTTTTGGGATCTGTGGTTTAACCTCGGAATCAGATTCAGCCCCTTCAAAAACTTCTTGATATCAATTTTAATCTTATTTTCAATGATAAACCTTTGTAAATTACGTACCAAGAGAAACACTTTTATCCCCCTCACAAAACTTTTTGGTTTACGTTTTAAAATATTGTAGATACAAAAAGAGGCAATCGGAAAACAAAGGTTTTACGGTCTTTCCACTGTACAGTTGTACATTACTGTTGTACTTAGCTCTTTAGACCATAATTGGCCAGCATGCTTCTGCAATTCTTTCGTCTTTCGTAGATATATGGTTGACGCTGCCGACCAAGATAAGTTGGAAGCATCCAGGAATGAGCTGCATAACCTGCTGGATAAACCACAGCTGATGGGGATCCCCGTTCTCGTCTTGGGCAACAAGAGGGATCTTCCGAATGCTCTCGATGAGAAGGAGATCATCGACAGAATGTAAGTTTAAGGCTATACTTCAATCACATTTACTGACAGTGAATAGGTGTGAGTTAGAACCTATGGTTTAACCTCAGAATCAGATCCAACCCCTGCAAAAACTTCTTGATGCCAATTTTAATCTTTAACATTCGAGAAGGTCAGCAAGAATCAAGTGAAGAACGAATTAGTGAATCCATTTGATTTCTCTCCCTCTCCCTCCCTCCTTCCCCACCATGACATATGAAAGGGCGATTTTCATGATTTCTGCTTAGCTGTGAGTTCGGTTTATTGATTCCCTAACCCTAGCATTAAAAGAGGAGGAATGTTCACCCTGGAATGCGAAGCCCCGTAGCTGAGAAAGGAGACACCCCAGACCACTAGGTCCCATGAATTGCTAAGGATATCACCCCGGAGCATGAGGTGTAAGGAAAGATACCCAAGAGCGCTAGTTCCTGTAAGTATCAAGGAGTATCCCCTCTAACACAAAGCACCGTACAGGATAGGAAGGAAGGATGGTTTAGTTTGGAGATTTTAACGATCCTAGGTATTATTTAAATAGCGTACCTTCAAGATGACTCTAAAGGTCTTCTTCCTCCAAGTTTCTTTCCTTCCAATGCCTTCTTCGTCGTCTCCTTCCTTTGTAGTTGTTTGAGCGACCTTTCCCCGGATATGTTAAGCGACTTTCGAAATGCAGATTTGGGTAAAAACTACCAAAGTTTGAATGACGAGCTTAACCAACTGCTTATCTTCCACTTCAAGAAATGCGGCAACGGTTTTCACAGCTTTTATATGCACAATCTCTCCAGCGATTTTTCTTGATCTTCCTCGAAAGCTCTCAATCTTCATAAGCCCCTTTTTTTACTTTTTCCAAAGAAAACAGTTTTTGCGCGATCTTCTTTTTTGTCAGCCTTGAATACCTGTCCCCATCATTACTGTTGTTTTAGCACTACTAGGTATCGCCACAAGATAGGGATGAGCGATTTTTGATAGTGGGTTGCAATCGATTGTTTCAATACTATCAGCATACAACAATCGATTAATAATCGAAGTATTATTTCGAGTTAGTACACGTTCTATTTTATTGAAAGCCAATTCTTAACAATGTTAAACAATTGCTATAGGTACTTATAATCTTCCGATAATTAATTAATATCATTAGTCAAGTTAATGTTAGTGAATCAAAGAATTGAAAATATTTACTGTTAGTATCCAAGTGATCAAATAAATCTGTTTAAAAAGAAGTTAACAAGAAAAAAGTTGTTGTATACATACCTACTTAAATACTTTTTGTAAATTCTTTTAAATGACCTTTGTTTACCTGCCTGATGTGACATTTTTGATTCGCAGGAACCTCTGTGCCATTCAAGATCGAGAAATCTGCTGCTACTCGATCTCGTGCAAGTCCAAGGACAATATAGACATCACTCTGCAATGGCTTATCAACCACTCGAAGTCTGGAGGGGCTCGCTAAGAAACAAAACAGGAAAAAAACGAAATCTGGCAGGAAAACCCCAAAACTTGTCATGTCTCCCTCCCCCTCAGTTTTCCGCGCCTTTTCATTATTTTTACCTCTTCACCTTCCGACAGTCAATAAAAAAGAAGGGTGGGGGGGAAACTTGTACAAATGAATTTAAAACGAGCGACTACAAAATTTATTTTGGCGTAGCCGTCAGTGAATCTCGCGTCTATCCGTAGAAATCTTATAAGAACAAAAATAGTATCATTTTTAGTCGTTAGGTATCTAAATAGCTCATGAACCTCACTTCGGCTCCTAACCCTTGTTGATATTTCAAATATTATCAGATGAACGGTGTAACATTTCAAACTCATAAAACGGATTGCGTGGTTACTAAAATTTCGCTCTTGGTAAATAAATGTCCACAATACACAAGAAATTGTTAATTTTAAGTTGTTGGCTGGTTAAATGAGAAAGTGAATCGGAAAACAAAATTCATTTCAAAAATTAGGAGAGAAAGAGTGATTTGTCTGTAGGGAGTGCTCCATCGATCAAAAACAACGCAGGTTTAGAATAAACATTATTTAAATGGAAAACACGTAAAGACGATGGGAAAATAGCGAGGTTATTTGGTTATTCCAGGTAAATTCGTTTTGTAGGGGTTCATTAGACGTTAGATGGCATTCAGTTGAAGCGTAGTATTTCAACGGTTTTGTAGGTTACTGTTAATGTTAGGTTTCCTACATCAATGCAAAAGGTGAAGTTTATAACCGAATTTGTAGCATCCGTAGGAAAAGTTTCACGCTCTATCTCTTTTTTATGCCTCCGACGTGAGTATATGTTGAAATTTTCATTCTGACTTTATCGAATAATTGAGAATTCCCTCGATACGAAAGCTTCTTTCTCAGTGCGTGTTCCGAAAGTTCTCGAACTCATCAGAACTGGGACGGGAAGTCCCTGGGCGTTCCGGAACTTGTGAACCTCGTTCTGCACTGCGAACGATTTCAAAACTTGGATGTGGAATAACCTGTGTTGTTATTTGTAACCTCACTCATCTCGTGTTACCTTCTGGTGCTCCTTTTCAGAATATTTTTAGCTCCCGTGAATATATTACTTATTATGCCCGTGAATATTACTTAACTATTACCCCACGGCAATAAATAGAAGAAAAAAAACTTTAGACGAGATCCAACTATAAGTTTAATCCCGTCCTCATCATTTACAAACCACACACCATCGGCGAAACTATCGCTTTCCAAACTTGACGAGCTAGTTGACATTTCGATCACAGAATAGGTACTTGAACTAATGTATAGAGACTGAAGTATGATTAAGTATGATTTTGATGAAGAAGAAGAGAGTTGTTTACTCCCCAAGATCCGGCAAATTGTGAAATGAGCATGCGTTAACTACGTCCTTGCGTTCAAGTTCTGATAGTTCAAAAAAAAAGGGAACTGTCAGAACCGTTCGGAACTGGGTTCGCAAAACACTGCGAACGCTGAACTCGGTGTTCTTGGCGTTCCGGAACTGGGCGTTCTGGCACTGCGAACGATAAAACTCGACTGCGCTTGCCGTTCCGAACTCGCAGAACACACACTGAGAACGAAGCTTTAGTTTGACTTTGATATCAGCAGAATTGGAGTTACGCAGATTCGTCTGGCCCATGGATTCTGTTTGGTGGTTCAATTCTACTCCAGATAGTCAAAAATCGAGTCAAAATACTAACACTTTATTTAACTACCCTGTGCAATGTTAGCCCATAATAAATTCTAAATTATGTGAGGCACCATCGGAAATTTAATTGCATTCCACTTGATAAGAATTGAAAGAAAAAAAAGAATTATAATTATTTAGCTTTTCAACTTTTAGTAAATGAATACAGATTATTAGATTTTAGCGACCATAAAATGCAATATCGGCTATTATTTGTTTTTGAAAAGATGGCTGCAAAGTTGTTATTTTTAAGGCGTTTATTTGTGGGTTCATGTACCTTGTGATTTTTCTATGTACCTACAATCTTGTTTATGTAAATTATTATGTAATATGAAATAGGGAGGGACAAAACGTGCTGATAGATTTATGTGTAATTAATTAATTGAACTCGTTGAATGGAAGTACAATTACGTTCAATGGGAAATGTCTAGTGTCAAAGAACGCAGTATAATTCATTTTATTCATTGATTCTTTCCAAACTTACTGATATACATATATATTATTTTATTAGCGAAATCTAATAAAGCGTTAGGATTCAGAAGATGTTCAAGATTGTGTCTACTAATACCTTTTTGAGATCTGGGTGGCAGATTAAATATAATGCGTTATTGTTGTTTTTTCGCAATTTTCCATTTTCCTGTCCATTCATTGAAATTGTTGTTTTTCCTGATTTTTAATATTTTAACACATTAAATTTTTACACCCTCAAAGCTCCTATTTACTCGTATCTTGTATTTCATCATCATCATTATTTATTTGTTCAGATTTATTATTTTGAAATACGCCTTAGTTACTTGTAATTTCAACCTCAGCCAGCGGTTTTCAACCATCTGTTGCTTTCTCGTCGCGCTTTTTAATCAGCTGCCCATGATGTTATTATGCCTATTCATGAATATATTATAGTAAAAGTCATTATTATATTTTCTTAGATTTATTTCTATGTTAAGCTCGTAATTTTTTCTATAATTTCATGATTGTGTACTGTATATTTCTGGTTTATATTATGTTGATAGTTTTTTAATTCTCAGATCGTGTACAAAATTATGTTCATACGGAAAAAAATAGCGTTTTTATTTTATTTGGAAAACACAAAATGGTTGGCATTTTGTGTTCTTTATCGGGGTGCGAAATTCGAAAAAAAACAGACAGTAGGTAGGTATGTCGTTTGTATTTGATTTATTTGGAAAAAAAAGTATGTATATATATATGCAGGGTGGTCCTGAAAGGATGGATTTTGAAATTGAATTGCGAAAAAACTCAATTTGAGTACTTTTGCGCTGTGTGAAAATGAGTAAGGAAAAGTTCATTACATGTGAGAATTAATATCATCAAAAATTCAGTAGCTATAAATTCGCGCACTTTTAGAGCGGAATCGCGCCCGTTTTTGCGCACCCAATTCAGAATGAAAAATACCCCAAAATCATGTATTGCATGACTCAATAAATTGAATATCTTTAAAAACACAGTATTTAACACAGTAATTTCACGATTTCCGCACTTTTAGAGCGGAATTGTGCAGTTTTGGAACGGAATCGTCTCCGTTTTTGAGCACCCAAAAAATCAAGTTATGAGTCATTTCTTCATGAAATGTTGAGTAGAGTTCGAATCTGAAATAAAAAATGCGGGTTCCCATCTGAAGTAAGAAAGTTGGTGCGCACGTTTTGCGCATGCGCAAAAACGTCATAACCTAAAATATTTTGCGGGTTTCGTATTGTATGTTTTTCTAATCCTTCCGGAACATCATGGAATCGCAGCGTAAAATTACTCGTACATGTTCGCAGAAAGATGAACCTTTCAACTAGTCAAGTGGGTTTTGTTTAAAAATGTCGTGATTTTCCACCTTATTTTGCTCATTTGTAATAATTTCAAGTGGAACCACCGTTCTATTAGTAATTTAAAATAAATAAACGAGTCCTCTAAATTCAGCCTGAGATATCTTAAAATTGGGTGTACGATAAACCCAGATTCATGTCTATAACTATATTCAGAAGAAATCATCTGTTTTAGTTCTATCTTGTATAAAACATGACACAAAGTGAATGTTTAGTGAAAAGTGTATCAAATTTGATTTTTAATTTACTTGAAAAAATGTAGGTATTTGGTTGTTGTCGTGCAATTTATATAGTTCGATATAGGTATAATTTCTTTCTTTAAATATTTGCTGTAGCATGTTTCTAGTGCCTTGGACTTACTGCTGTTTAGTCCAGTACCAGATGAGGTTTTATCATTTTTTTAAATTTGAGTAATACCAGCTATAGCTCCAAACACTGTACTGTATATTGCAAAAGGATGGTATATTTAGAAGAAAGTGTTGACTATTGTAACTTAACTTAGCTTCCTCGATTACTTCATTCTGTTAAAAACAGCTCTTCTCTGTCTCACCATTGTGATTTAAGTAAGGACAAAATGTGAAGTCGTTGAGAAAGAGGAAAAAAATTATTAGTACCCTACATAGTTTAAAAAACAAAGGTTATAGCCATCTAATCAACAAATTGTGAAACTTGTGTTTTTATTTATTTTTTAATCGCTTATTACAAATACATTGATTTGATACCTATAAAATTAAGGTGTGTCGTTCTTTGTTAGAGGCCTTAAGCCGCAGTTCCCCATTCCACTGGTTTACTCGATTGCCTGCCACTGTCTCGCCCACTCGGTTAGTGTAATCGCTCCCACCTTCACTCACCTGTCCGCAAATCCTTGTAACAAGCATATTTTCCACAGTTTTCATCTGATTTGGATGAAATTTTCAGGGAATGTGCGGGCTAGGACAGTCCCCTATCAGTTTCATGGTTCTTGACTCAATACAACGTTTCTTGATTCAAACAGTTGAGATTATAACAAGCTTTATAAAAAAGGCCTTCTGTCCTTAAATTGGTTTTTTAATTAAACTCCAAGGTTTCTCCCCAGGAACTGGGGCTTCTTCAGGGAGATTAATATTCAGAAATGTAAAATATCTACTTACTTATAGTTTTCTTTTTGTTACTGTTAATAATCGAATTTAAAGTTATGAGTTTTTTGAAAACCAAATTTAAATTTAAAAAAAAACCAAGGACGCCTTTTTTATAAAGCATTACTCAATACCTCACTCTGCACACGCGCAAACGTAAATTCTACCAAGCATCATTTTCTCACGCCCTTGTCGTCCGATCTTGCTCAAATTTGAATAAAAGTTGGGGGATGACAATTTGATCATATCATATCAATTTCAACATGGTTGTATCATTAATAGCTACTGCGCATGCGCCAATATGAAATGCTTGTTACAAGCTTATTTTCCACCGTTTTCATCCGATCTAGAAGAAATTTTCAGGGAATGTGTGGGCTAGGAAGTAGACGTGGATATCACCGGACCTTTACCTTTAGCGAAAGGAGGGAAACGTTACATTTTGATGATGGTTGATAGAGCAACGGGTTGGCTAGAGGCAGTCCCTCTCAACAACATCGAAACAACCACAATCACGAATGCCTTTATCAATATTTGGGTAGCTTCAAAGGGCGTACCTAAATACATCACAAGTGATCAGGGCACCCAATTTGAATCAGATCTGTTCAATTCCATTATGGAACGTCTCGGAGTAAAACATACTCACACGTTACCATACAAACCATCAACAAACGGTATGGTAGAACGCAGAAACAGATCTTTGAAAGAAGCTCTCAAAGCTCAGAACGAAAATTGGCTCGATGCACTTCCCAAAGTTCTACTCGCCATGCGTACGGCAGTAGACCCGGCGACTGAAACTACGCCTTTCCAAAAAGTTTACGGGATTGACGTACCACTCCCAGGAGACATTTTTGTAACTTCTACGAACCTTTCGGAACCTCTTTTCTTCCGACCTACGCATATTAAACATAATAACACGAAATATGCCGTAAACATGCCCAAAAACTTGGATACATGTACTCATGTCTATATCAGAGTGCCCACACAGCTCACCTCTCTCCAATGTCCTTACACGGGACCGTTCAAAGTAGTTAAAAGAGATAAGTTTTCGGTTACAGTGCAAATTGGCGAACATACTAAGAAAGTTCCCAAACAGCAAATCAAGCCAGCTTATACTCTACACTCGGAAGAAGCTGTATCGCAAGGACAATCTCTGTTACAAAATCAGACAGGAAGTAAGGAGAAAACTCCCCGAAAATCCGCCAGAGGGCGCGTTCCATCTACCAAATTTGACGGAAAGTGGGTAACTGCGCTCGAAACAAGCCACGCCCATTTTTCTCGGGTAGGAGCAGTGGGAAGTATAAATATGGAAAGCCCCACAGCCAGAGACCATAACAATCTCAACCATGGCAGCTTCAACTCCAAGCAACATGCTCACCGACGAGGTCGAGGAGTTCCTCCTTGCCGAGGAAGCTCTCCCAGCTCCGCTCGGCCCACTACCGCCTTCGCCGAAACGAGAGACGGCCGCTACTACAAAAGCTCCCACGGAGGTGGTCTGGACAAGGCCCCAGCCCTACCAGCCACCAGCTCCACCCACCCAGCCACTGCCTACGCCTCCGCCCGCTCACCAGCTACCAGCACCTCCCAGGCAGTGGATCTCCTCGGGCGATGTACCGGTTCCTCGCTGGGAGGAGATGAGCACCGCAGGGTGGTCAGAGCCCAGCACCTCCCGGGCTCCTCCGCAACAGCCCAGCCGCGACCGCGGGCCAAACCCTCGCGGGTTTGGTTCCCGTCGGCAGAGCTCGGGCCGGCCAAGGCCGCCCCGCGACGCTCGTCGAAACCGGCGAGGCCGGGGCGCACCACAGGGACGGGACGCGAGGCCTGCACCTCCGCCTCCGCCCCAACTGGCGAGGTTCTCCTACGGAGAGTTCCGAGTGGACCTCCCAGTTCTCCCCCATCGGCGTCGTCGTTGATAACACGACGTCTTGGGGGGGCCCCTGTGGTGACATCCTCCACCTCTTTTCAACAGCCCTTTTCAGGGCTACCAAAAAGAGGTAGGCACACCACAAAAATATTTACAAGACGTCGAAGTACAACTCCGTCAAACAAAATATTTCACCGGAGAGAAAATACTAAATTCTCTCCCAAAAGTGAAATATTAAAAATTAACACGCAAGGCGACCTCCCCAAACATTTACTGGGCGAGAGAGATGCGACAAACATCTCGAGACAGGTCGCCTTGAACGAGAACACACAAGGCGACCTCCCCAAACATTTACTGGGCGAGAGAGATGCGACAAACATCTCGAGACAGGTTGCCTTGAACGAGAACACGCAAGGCGACCTCCCCAAACATTTACTGGGCGAGATAGATGCGACGAAAAGTTCGAAACAAGTCGCCTTAGGAAAACTCAAGGTCGTTCAGCCACCCCCGGGGACCCCGTCAAAGCAACGGACGCAGGGAAACCACCTCGAAAAACCAACTCAGCTATCGTATGCCCAGATACTGAGAAAACACTGTGCGAACCAATGAGATTGCACAGTCGAATTTATGAAATTAAGCGGACCAACCAGGAGGCGGCCACCTCCCTATAAATACCCCGCTAGGAGCCCTCCGAAATTCATTCCACTCTCCGCTCTCGACGACGACACCTCCGAAGTACGAAGAATTCTACACGCTCTACGCTGACGAACCTTCTGCATTGCGAGTTCATCTCAAGAACGGCTTCCTACTGCTTTCTACAAGCCAGACCTTCTCTCCTCACAGATTTCGCATTGGCATCTACGAGTCCAGTGATTATTCATCCTGCTCATTGCCCAACGTAGATCTCCTGTTAGGACGCCACCCGGTACTTCTATCGATATTCTCTTTAGACAGTACGCCCGAGGGACGTTCCGAGCCGTGTCACCCGGACTACATAGCCTTCAGCTCGTAGTCGACCGCTGGGGCGCGCCGGTAAATTACTCAGCTCCTACGCTCTAATTTACCGTCTACGGAAGTCTTTTTCAAGACTGCGAGGTAGGACCCTGCCGTCTGAGCATTGGAAAGACGCTCCGGCAAGCGAGTCCACTTCCAAAACCCTCTATTTTTCACACGTAGAGGCATCGAAACGAGCCAAAAAACCTTCTCGCCCGACGTATTCGTTCGAGAAACTTTCGAACAAGACTCACCTACACAAAAGATCGAGCAAACCTTTCAGACTCGCTCTGAAGCCGATCTTTTTGATTCGACCAAGCTGTCCGATTACCCACGATATCCGACGCAGGCTTACACGGTCGATCCGAGTGTCAAATACACTCCAAATGCACAAAAAGCAGAGGATACTTTTCAGTACCTCAACCAAGCTCAGTATATTCCCCTTTCAGATGTAAATCTAAGGCCGGAATATTACAAAACGGCTCAGTACGAAACTGATCGAACCCAGCACTTGGTACACGAGCCTAGCGCTCGCGCGCGCTGCGACACGGACTATCCACCCTTCCGGCCCGCGAAATCAGTTGACCTTGGCGGCCCCTCCCGCATTCCTCGCGGGGGTGGCCTAGAAACCAACCCGCATAACCGGGATATAAATGTCCGACTTGGCCTACCAACGTCAAGTCAAACCTATCTAAATCCACTACAAAATTTAAATTTAAAAAAAAACCAAGGACGCCTTTTTTATAAAGCATTACTCAATACCTCACTCTGCACACGCGCAAACGTAAATTCTACCAAGCATCATTTTCTCACGCCCTTGTCGTCCGATCTTGCTCAAATTTGAATAAAAGTTGGGGGATGACAATTTGATCATATCATATCAATTTCAACATGGTTGTATCATTAATAGCTACTGCGCATGCGCCAATATGAAATGCTTGTTACAAGCTTATTTTCCACCGTTTTCATCCGATCTAGAAGAAATTTTCAGGGAATGTGTGGGCTAGGAAGTAGACGGTCCCCTGTCAGTTTCATTGTTGTCAAATCAATACTTCACTCTGCGCATGCGCAAACGTAAATTCTACCAAGCATCATTTTCTCACGCCCTAGTCGTCCGATCTTGCTCAAATTTGGATGATAATTGGGGGATGACGATTTGATCATCCCATACTACAAATAATATGTAGCATGATGAAGTAGACTGTTGAAGTTCGATTGTTTAGGAGTTAGAATATACCTAAGAACGCTGCGAATTATTACAAAAAGTTTTCATTAAAAAATTCCCTGACAATTGGTGGTTTTTCCAAAATTTCCTGCCTTTTCCAGTTGGGGGCCACCCTGCCATTATTTCCTTGAACGGCATCTGCTAGTTTATCGGTAAAAATAATTTCTAGGTTAAAGTCTGGCACAAAACTTATGATATTCTCATACGTATTTGCCTCATATTACCTTAACTAACCATCACATGACCAGATCCATCCAGAAGGGGCGTTAAAGAGGTGTCTCAATTTCATCTATTATAAGCTATGAACATTCAAAATTTTCGCTGTACTAAAACATACTGCAAGTCGTGTGTAGGGGATGAAAGAACGGTTAGGCATTCGCATAAAAAAAGAAACATTTTAATATAACGTTCCATATATAATCTATTATTTACAAACGGAAAAAATTCTTTAAAAGCTACCTCAACCTCCACAACGAGTAGACATTGCTAAGCGATGTTCGTTACTAACCTGTAAAAACAACGTTTCAAACTCAAAATGCTGATCGTCTTTAACACAATAAATAAAACATTGAACGAAAATTTCTTAAGTAGTTTTGATTAAATTAAAATTGATTTTTAGCGACATGGTAATGTATCGTAAAGAGCCATAAACTCAAAATTTTTGGGGTGAAAATTGTAACAACTGATAGGAAAAAGACTTAAGAGCCACTTTTGAGTCTTTTATCACTCACCAAACAAGCCTTTTGGCGGGATTAAGCGAGCTGATTTTGAAAATTTATTGATTTTTTTAGATTTTGTTGAATAATAACATTTTCTGTCCTCAAAAATTCCACAGCGAAATTCAACAGATTTCTTTCTTATTGTGCGATTTATACATTTCCTCATCTTTCTCATTCGATCTTAATATGGAATTGAGAATATTCATCTCAAAATTCATCAAACGTGATGATTTTTTTACGAAAAACTTTCCCTCGGTAAATAGATTAATTTTGTACAGCGTTTGATTTGGCCTCAAATAATGCCCAATGTTGCTATAATAGGAGTACACTAAATTTCATGGATAATATAGTTTTGTTCGGTTTTCTTAAGCAAGTATCAAACAACATCCATTTTTTAATGTTCACTTGCACTGCTAGAATGTTATTATGTGCATTGTAGGATATGATCTATTTATAATATTATTTAGATGTTAGATTTCAGTTTACAATGGATGAGTCGCCATTACAGAACACTGTACTCTCACGTGATACAGTGTTAATTTCAAAAAGTATTTTGGATTGAGGATTTTTCCAAAACAAAGTTACAGAACTCAAAAATGCCGCAGGAGGAAAATTGTTTGGAAGGCCATTTCACATATTTCATAAGTAGTAAGACGATATTGCAGGCTGTAATAGAAGAATAATCATTCTTGACCTTCAGACCCCACACCCATGTTCAGACTAGCTAGTTGGTTAGACTTAGGTGAAAATCTGTATAAAAATACGCCCCTCCCCTTCGCGTTGCCCGATTAGCGAATTTCAGGTTAATTGTGACGTTTTCAAACCGGTATTTGTCTCATCGGTTGGAGGTCTTCTGCCACAGCGAATTCACAACCGGTGTGGGCAACGATGTCCGCAACATCCACGCCCTCCGCCACCTCGATCAGCGTCAATCCATTTTCGGGATGAACAGTGAAAACAGCCTGGAGACAAACATCAATAATATAGAGACGATAATAAAATTATCTGAAAGAACATGCAAAAACATGATATGCCTTATGAATTAGTTCAACTGCACAATCCTACCAATGAGGCAACCTTTTTGTCTTCGAGGCAAATTTTCTAACATTGGGACTGAGACGACGTGTCCGTCTGTGTGCCTTTTTCTTGGAATTCTCTCGCAGGAGAGAAGAATATTCAGGCATCATCGAGTCTTGATGGCTCGCAGGAGACGGAGTTGAATAAAAATCAGCCAACTTACATGTGAACGTGACACCATGCGGTGTTCCTGACCGTGCCCGTGACTTGGAGCTTTTGTGCTTGAAATCCATCGGATACACACTCAATATCGGAACTGATGACCAAAAATCTTAATGAAAAATAAAAAATGAAACAAAAACCTACAATTTTTGGCTCGAAAATATAAGAAAAGGTGAGAGCGAGGTGCATATGTGAGCGGTAAAACAAAGAGTGAGGAACAAGCTGCCAAAATGGCGGGACACAGGGAGGGCGCAGGATGGCCAACATTACAGAGCCAAGATTCCGTTTTTATTTCAAAATCCGCGCTTTTGCGGTTTTTTCAAACATTTTCTTTAAAAATTAACACGCACTGAGTGTAAACTTGTCAGCTGCATAAGTCAGTTTTCTACAAAAACCGCACTATAATCTGAAGATATCAAACATTACTTAAATTAGGGAGCTAACCTTCTCTGTGATAATCATATCCACACAGTTCTTGCCAGTAACAGGCAGTGAACAGTTTTGCACAATTTTGTGGCCGCCATCTTTGCTACTGTGTTCCATTGTGATGATCACTTTGGTACCGGGGCCTGCTACAAGATCCATAGCGCCACCCATTCCCTTCACCAGCTTGCCCTGGAATACGAAAAAGAAAATGAATCATCTGTATTTTAAGATATGCATTTTAAATGCTAACGGAGGGTGAATCAAAGACCGATACTAACGGGGATCATCCAGTTTGCCAGATCTCCATACTGAGAAACTTCCATGGCTCCCAAGATGGTCAAATCGATGTGACCTCTGAAATCATAAAGAACAGTGACTGTTGATAGCTCATTGCATAGACCACATCATTTAGAGTAGGTAATTCATACAGTCCAAATGACTTACGTTCATGGAAGAACAGTTACATTCCAAATGAAACCTCTCTCAACGAATATAAGGGAGTTTGATATCACAGCAAATTAAGGGAGTTGTGACCAATTCAGTAGCGTAAGGTAAAAGTCACGAGAAAAAAATCTTGAACATTAAATTACTCGAAACTAAGAGTTTAAAAAAATCTCTAAGAGGAACTTTCAATCAGAACTGAACTCTAGAATCACCCCCCGAAGTACTGGCCACCTTTCTGGGACACCTTATAGTAATAATAGTTGCTTGTTACTGATGATGATCTAACAATCGAAATCGATTCAACATCACAACAAACTGTTTTTCGAGGATATAGACAACAACTTCCGGTTTCTTAATTGAAATGGGTTTCCACAACTTCGTTGTGAATTATTTAGTTCGTGCTGAAGGATTAATCTAGAACGCAATTCTTGACACATTAAATCTTCTAGAGCAAACGTACAAGTCCTACATCTACCAGAAAAATAACTTTGTATTTGATATAATTCAGATCATTTTAGATTCATCTTGGTTCAAATTCTATACTTGACTTACCCTCTGACCATGGCAAAAGACTCATCTGAGCTGAAGTACGACGCACCAGGAATGACTGTGACTGTCTCTTTGCCAGCATTGATGAGGTCAGCATCTGCTTCGGCTCTGCTGCTGGGTGCTGGGCCTAACCCCATGACGCCATTCTCACTTTGAAGCATCACTTTCATAGACGGCGGTAAGTAGTTGGACACCAACATAGGAATACCTATGCCGAGATTAGCTGAGGCGAGAGGCTAAGGAAGTTTGTCTGACCAGCAGAATCGTGAAACATACTGATAAAATAATTGCCTAATGCTAATAAATGAATACTGAATAAATGATTACCTAGAAACAATTTAAAAAAAATTGATTCAGCACAATTATTGTGAAAAAGGATACCATACATCCCGTCTTGGAATTCGAGGGCAACTCTCCTTGCGATTCTCTCTCGGTTTTGACCGGCAGGTGTGTTTTTAACGGACGATTCTGATCCAGGCTTCTTCTGAATCTTAAGTTTCTGAAAGTAAAACAAGACGATTATTTGTATTTACCATTATAATCAACCCCATATTAAGTCACTATTTCGTAATATTGATGCAGAGGGGTAATAACCAATAGGAAACAGCCGATCTTAAGAGCGGAAAGATGGAGAATCGGCAGTCACAATTCGTGTATAAACGTGTATAAAAAAAAAAAGCTGATATTTCACTATCCCACACACTCCCTGAATCTTTGTCTGCAATGCCGGAGAAGTTCCAGAAGGCTCTAGAAGAGGCTCTTCCTGAACACCGAGTAGGTACTAAAACCACTGCTTTACCAATCCTCCCACTGTACGGAGTTCAACTAGGTAAATCTTAGACCTTCACCTGTAAAAATAAACACGTACTTCTATTCGCTTTTCGTAATTCTTCCCATGAATTATTCTATCGACGAATATCCCAGGAAGGTGAACGGATTCTGGGTTAATTTCCCCAATGTTGACGACTTGTTCGACCTCGAGGATCGTGTTCCGAGCGTTCTTAGCCATTGTAGGATTGAAATTCCTCGCTGCCATCCTGAGAACGAATATTTACCAGATGAAAACACGCAAATATTGTTATAATTTTGATCAAGTTCAACTGTTGGTTCATTTACCTAAATAGGGTGTTGCCTTCTTTGTCAGCACAGAAGCCCTTCACCATGGCCCAATCAGCTTTTATTGCTTGCTCCATCACATACATTTTTCCTTCAAATTCCTGAAAAGTAAATATTAGACAATGAAATAGTGAGAGTCACATTACGTGCTCTTTATTACTGAAGATCACATTGTAAGATACCAACGAGTCAGAAATTCCTTTAGCTAAAGTGCAAAAATTGATAATTCTATTCTACAGCACCAACGCGAAGTTGGTAAGTTCTAAACCTATGTCGTAATCGAATTGTGATTGTACGAGCGTGCGTTCAGCGACACACGTGTCGGTATGAATGTAAAACAAAACTGTGGAAACAAAGAAAGGTTTTCGAATTGAACAGAAAATACGCTCGTGCGATGGGGGGGGGGGGGGGGGGTTTGATTTGTGAACGCGTCATCCTGTTCGTACAAACTCCGCATCAACGCATGTAAACAAACCTTTTCACAGCCCTAATTGGTCTAGGAACTCCAATCGTCCGCACGATCCGCATTCGGATGAACGTATGCTGTTGTGAACGTACGTAGTTTGATTTTGTTCATACAAACTAGTGTTTCTTGCCTTCGATCTTCGGGAAATTTTAACTGTTCAAATTATGAAAATGAATTTCGAAGAGGAACTCATAACCAAAGTGAGGTTGAACCGTACAAAGTGGAACAAAAGGTGCAAAGGCTACAAAAAGCGGGTGAAAACGGACTAAGCGGGAGGGGAACTTTAGCTGAAAATATGGAGCGACAATATCTGAGTTCGGAAGTGGTTCTTTATTGACACCTCATTTAAAATATTTTTTAGTGCTAAACACGATGGTGAAACTAGAATTACGATATCTTATTCCGTTCTCGGATTAGAGCTGATGAACCAAGAAGAAGAGCATTTTTTCTAAAATTACCAACGCCTGTTCGTACGAATAGGGTGTTTTCAATTAGGACACACATTTTCATCGGACGACCACCACACGAAGCGTCCAACCACCGCTGAACGCAAGCTCGTACGATCACGGTCCAATTAGGACATAGTGTAAAACCCTGACGGGGCTTCTTCTTTTCCCCCATCGTCATCGGCTCCGTTTCTTCAGTTGTTATACAAGCACGAATCGCAAGTGCTGAGACTCCCACAGCTCCTTCATGTTCGAGGTGGTTACATCTTCTAGAGCATAGATTCCCAAATGGGGGGCGCGCCCCCCCTGGGGCCCCTGGGGGGCGTGAAGACGGTCAAGGGGGGCGTGAGACCGTTCGACCATTCTTTGGGGCAACATCGAGCCAAATCCAGGATTTTTGCCCCAAACTATCATAGATCATCCTTGGGGCAGACAGCAGGAAAAAATTATCTCAAATACTACTGTCCGACAATACAGTGAAACGTCGTATTGACGATATGGCTGAAGACATAAAAAACCAGGTAGTCGATAGAATAAAACTATCACCATTTTTTGCCATTCAGCTAGACGAGACTAAAGATGTTGCTCAATGTTCTCAGTTAGTTGCATATGTTCGATAGGTTGAAAATGAAACAATAAAAGACGAGCCACTCTTTTCAACAGAGCTGGAGACCACTACAAAAGCTGTTTATGTGATGAAAGCCGAGTCTGATTTTTTTTGACAATCATGGACTCTCATGGCAAAAACTAATGGGCGTATGCACTGATGGCGCCCCTTCAATACTTGGTTCTCGCTCAGGCTTCGTGCAGTTAGTCAGAAAAAAATACGCTGATGTGACTGGGATTCATTGCTTTATAAACCGACAAGCCTTGGCAGCCAAAACTCTTCCAAACGACCTCTATGCCGTCTTAAAATTATGTATTAAAATAGTGAACTACATAAAAAACAGTGCACTAAATACCCGACTGTTTAAAATTCTTTGTGAAGATTTAGGAACTGACCACAAAACACTGCTATTTCACACAGAAGTACGGTGGCTCTCAAAAGGAAACATGTTGACAAGACTATTTGAGCTCCGAGATGAAGTAACTTCGTTCTTGGAAAACCAGAAGCAAAATGAGCTAAGCATGAACTTCAGCAAACCTAGTTCTCAAGTAATGTTGGCATATTTGTCAGACTTCCTTGATTCGTAAACAGCCTTAACTTAAAACTGCAGGGTGGAGACTCAAATATCATAACTCATCGTGATGACATCAAGACGTATGTTGAGAAACTACAACTTTCGAGACCAAAAGTATCAGCAAACCCTGTAACTTTTCAAATTTCCCAAAACTAGTATCAATCTCAGAAGAAATGCGCTTCAAGGAGGTTTTTGAAGGATAAAACTTGTCAAAACAAGTACATCTTCTAGATTCTATCATCGAGAGGTTACAAAGTAGGTTTTAAAACTAAAAGTAGTCTTCAAACATTACTAGGATCCGTTAACGACAAAATTAATGTTCAGGATGAAAGTGGGGTTTATAAATTAAAATGTTCTTGTGGCTACGAATATTGCGGTCAGACTGGTAGGGAATTTAGGGAAAGAGTAGACGAGCATCAGGAGGATTTCAGGGAAATTAAGGGTAAGTCTACATTTGCGAAACATCTCAAGGAATCCAATCATAGTTACCATTGTGATTTGACAGATAGAAAGTTTGTAGAATTTCTTCATTTTTGCAGAAAGAGAGGTATGTTGAATGTACTTGAAAAATTCGAAGTTATCAAAAGTGACAGATTTGGTAAATGTTTAAATGAGGATATCCCTCAATATATTTCACCACTGATAAGTCCATTTCTGTAAAGCTTGGAACTATCCCTTCAAACTGTTGAAACCAGTAATTCTTCCCCTCCTTTCACTTCATCTGATTAGCTATAATATAATCCCCCTTCACTTTGCTTGTACTTAATTGGTTGTACCTCCTTGCCACCTTTCCTTTTTCTTGACCAATGGAATTCAATCTCCCTTCAACCGTGACTGTAAAAGTTGTGTCCTTTCAAATGTGTCTTCAGTTATTGTTTGTTACTGATGATGGCCTAACCGTCAAAATCGATTTAACATTGTAACTCTTTATTTTTCGTGGAAATAGACCACGTTCTTTCACTAACTTCCGTTTTTAATCTAGTACGGGTTTCTCTTAGTTAAACAGGCCTATAAGTAATAAAGTAATTCTAAAAAACTTACTCGAATTTCCCTTCCGCCACTAGAATACTCGACTTTATTTTTCTCGCCTTTGACGTATTTCAGAGGAGTTCCTCCTTCTTGTATCAACGTTCCGTAAGCAGTTGGTGTATAAAAAGCAGGAATCCCTGCTCCACCCGCTCGTATCCTCTCGGCCAAAGTTCCCTGAAAATTCCATAGAAATGTTACTGAATAGTATTGGGTGGTACATGTAGCTGTAAACTTGTGCCAGATATAGTATGCAGCATGTATGATAATATCAGGGACTTATATATAATATCAGGGAATATAGCGGGATAATATCAGGAGAGTTACAACACGATCGAGAGTCATCCTTCAAAACCAGCAGTAAGGTAACTGGACTAACTCTGAATTAACTTGAAGACTAATCAAGAGTTATAAATGTGAGCTTTGGCGGGCTTCACTCAGACCAACATCACAGCGAGCTCATCCAAAATTATCACAATTTTCGATAATAAATTATCAACCCCCTTATTTTAAGAGATAATTTGTAGGTGTTGGGGTCGAATCCCTTAGTTTTCTATTGATCTACATTTTGGTATGTATGAAAATTTCGGTAGGGCGGCTAAGGGCCACTTTCACCAACAACTTATGTAGCGGAGATCACTGAGAGCCAAACTCGTTCAAATCACTGATCTCGAGGAAATTGCACTTGAAGAAGGGGGTGCATCACGTTCACCCATTGTTTCGGATGGACTCTTCGCGTATGCCTGCTAGAACTTGCCGGGGAGCACCGAGTACAGCGCAAATGACCTTCACTTTTGACGGGGAGCTTCGCGTAGTCACTCAAGAATAGAAAACAATTTGGCCAAATGAGTCGATGAGCCTTGGCTCCTGAACTGTTCAGCTTTTTCTGATCAAGACTGACATGTTTTGGGTAGCATTCGACACATCCTGTACAGTTCAACCAAAATGGATTTGAACATTATCCAGCCTCATCTAATTGTGAACCAGCACATTTCTGTTCAATCTGGTCATGGCTGTATGTACACTATGAGCAACAATTCTGTCTTATGTACGGCATGTAACGGCCCACAAATAATTGATACCTCTACAGGAGTTTGATCTCGGGTCCTTACAATCACAGGATATTTCCCCCTAGTTGCAACACTCCAACGGTGAGAGTTATTTTCCTTGAGCGTAAAATTTCCCCGGAGTCAAATACCAGCCGTCTCGGGTGGTTTGGGGTCGGACGAATGACGAAGTGAAACACACCAGCCTCGTAGCTCAGATCGTTGTAGTGTTGCAACTAAGGGGAAATTTCCCTTAGATCAAGGACACGAGTTGAACTCCTGTCAAGGATCAAATATTTTTGGACCGTTACAGTGGTGCAATCGGTAGGACCTGAAATAATACGAAACAATCTTATATATTGTAATGGAATGGCAGTTGTAGTGTAATGTATGTCATGGCAGTTAGTACGGCCGTTCTATCTACCCGATTTCCTTCATTACATTCTCTGTCGAAGCACCTTTCACTTCCTCACTCGCTTGAGTCAAAACACAATGTGACAATGACCTCGCTCGACTGCTGACTTGTTCCAGCAAGCATCTGCTGAGCCAGTGGCCTGCAGTTTCACTTCGTCATTTGTCCAACCCCAAACCAGCCAAGATGGCTGGTATTTGACTCCGGGGAAATGTTACGCTCCAGGAAAATAACAGACAGTCGATGAGGTATCAAATATTTTTGGGCCGTTACAGGCACAGTTATTTCTATTTTAACCATCAATACAATCACTTGACGATCATCAGCCGTGTCTCCTCATCAAAATTGACCCACCTGTTGGTTGTGGTGCCACCGCACTGCTCTGCAGTGAAGTAGTGTTATTGGAGACCCCTTGATAAGAGTCTCAGTGGCAGAGTGCAATGGCGCTCTCTCTCGGAGATGAGGGTCTCAGTTTCAAATCCAATTGGAAGTTTTTTTCTTCAAACATATCGAAACATATTATCAAACGTAATGCTGGCCTATTTGTCCGAATAATCTAAATTTACTGAAAGGATTGATTTAGGATATTTTGAAATGAACGCTGAAGAGCCAACAGACCACTAAACTATATACACATCATTCTCATCTATTTCTCCAACTAATCTATATTTTAGCTGAAAATAGATAAAAACTCCCCCGAAAAACTAAAATTTCCAAATCTTTTTTTGAATCGCAGAATATTATTTAGAATGAGTTTTGTTGCCGTAATTTTGCCATAAAAATCGTTTCTAACAAGTTTTGTACCCAAATAGCTCAAGTTTCTATGAAACTTAACATATTATAATACGATAGGTAATTTAAGAAAATTCGCTCATACGATCATGCTGCATGACTGGAACTTTTTGGATTGGAGTCGTAGGTTCCTAAGACCTGGGGGTATTAGTGTTTTCAGTCCACTATAAGGTGCCTCATTTCTATCTCCCTGTCGCTTTAGGAATTCTCTAATACCTGAGGGGTGAGTTCCATTTCCAGTTCTCCTTCCAGAAACTGTCTCTCCAGCTCAGTATTTTCACCAACGTACGAAGCGATCACCTTTTTGACTCTCCTTTCTTTCAAGAGCAGACCTAAACAAAAATATACATAATGAATACATTAGTTTCCTTTCATCATATTTTATTACCTATGTATTATTACGATAAAAAACAGTATGACGTAAGAAAAACAGGTCGTGGGTGGCTCAAAGTATAACGTATGCAACAAAACTGTGCCCGAAGTGATACAATTCTTATAATAAATTCCTTAAATTAGTGAAGAAAAAAATAATGCCCTTTTTCTTTACTTTCGGTTCACAATACTGAAGCAAGACCGATACTTCTTGGAAGGTCAACCTAAAATTGTATGCAGTAGGCGACTCACTACGGGAACATTTTGGCTTATAGTTATTTAGCGAGGGTAGAGTAAACAGGAACATTTAGGTGGGTGGACATTTACTTCTAGGACCCGACGGCAACATTGATTCCAGAAAAGCAACAGATAGAAATGCATATTCATCTCTCTCATTAATAAGTTTTCAGTTTCAGCCCAGGCTAGATATTTTAGGGGGGAGCAACAGATTTTTCGTTGCCGATTACATATTTTGCCCCCATCAGGGCACATGGAAAATATTCTTCAGATTCATTTAGGCACCGTGTGAATTCAAGATTAGAACTTACCCAAACCAAAATCGCTGACTCCCGCATTGTTAGAAACGACTGTGAGGTCCTTAACACCCACTTCAATAAGAGCTGCAATTAGGTTCTCAGGAATGCCACATAGCCCAAAACCTGGTAACAATCAAAATTGAAGGGAATGAACGAACATTTTTTACATGTATGTGTACCTGGTTACCACATAACACACAAGCAGTACATTGAATTTCGGTAGGTATTTATGACACCTCAATCAAAAGCAGATGTATTTGCTAATAATCTGCATCAACAGTTTTCACCAAACAAAGCACATGCTCATCAAGATTTTCATGACTCAGTACTGGAAGCTCTCGATGATCCTTTACAACTGTCACTTCTCCCTAAGCTGTTCACACCTAACGAAGTCATGAGTGCAATAAAAAGATCGCTACGTAAAAAGACCCCATGGAGATGACATAATAGTGCGCTCATTAATATTGAATCTATCTAGGAAAGGTCTTATGTACCTCACACAAATTTACAGTGACTATCCTGAGGCTGTGTCACTTTCCGCAAAAATGGAAGCACGACATAGTGACTATGATACCCAAAACAGGGAAGAAGCGAGTTGATGTTAATGGACATCGGCAAATCAGCCTACTCAGCATCTTCTCCAAAGTCCTGGGCTTCTTCTGCCGAGGTCGCTCAGTTATCTAGAACCAGTGTTTCCACACTCTCAATTCTGTTTTTAAACTAACCACTTATGCCCACAACAGCTTCACAGAGTGGCAAGTACGATTCTCGACACTTAATAGGGAAGAAGGTATGCATGGGATTGTTCATTGACACAGAGAAGGCGATTGATGAGGTATGGCACCCAGGACTTTTATTTAAGTGGAAGCCTCATTTTCCTAACATGCTCGATCGCATCTTACTATCGACCAGACAGGCCGTACTTATTCCGTTCGGTATGGAGACTCAAACTCTCACTCATACTCCATTGAATCGGGCTTGCCACAAGGTAGCGTGTTTGGGTCTATCTTGTATCTGATATACTCCAGCGACTTCCCTGAAAGTGATCTAATTCAGACAGCACACTTTGCTGATGACGTGGCCGTACTGTGCAAAGAAAGATAATGAAACAAGGTCAGGAAATCATGCAACCCTTCGTAGATGAATTTGACAGTTGGTGCGGGAGATGGAGAGTAAAAGTGAACCCGACGAAATCGAACACCACATGCATCACATACTTACGCAACATCCCCAACCCCACAATCAATTTCGAGGGAATACCGATTCCAAAATCCAACTATGTGAAATACTTGGGACTGTGCCTTGACAAAAGACTTACATGGCATGAAAATGTCAAGGGACAGCATGGAAAGTCAAGTCGAGATTTTACGTACTTGAAAATCTGCTGAGCAGTAACACGATATCACTCCAGACCAAGAGATTGATGTATATCATGCTCATCCGCCAAATATAGGAGCATGGTAGTGCCGTATGGTCATCTGCATTCAACACAGATGAAGAAAATACAGACGGCCCAAAATCGAATCCTTCGCCTAATCTGCGGGGAACTTGGCAATATGTCGACACATAAACTGGTCGACACCTCCTGTCGCCATATTTCCACACCAGGTGTTGAAGAACGTCGATAACGCACATCTTTGAAACTGGTCGACGGATTTATGTCGAAAAATTTGAGATCCGTTTTTTCGCTGTATTTCAACAACAGGAGTTGAACATGAGCTAAAAACACCCCTCTTGAAACTGGTCGACTGCTAAACGACGACAAAAGGGTTGTTTGGCCACTACCTGTCCTCAGCCTTGGTCCCATGGGGGTTTTTCAATCCGAGGATTAAATGAAAAGTCACATTTACGTTTCTAAACTGTTATGTGATCGTGTTATGAGACCACGAAACTATACACTTCATTCTGATCTACACATCCAACTAATCTGCATTTTTACTAAGGGATTGACTACTTGATGTTGTGTATTTTTGAGATGCGAGCTTGCGAGCATCCAGACCACCAAACTATACACTTCATTCTAACCTACATGTCAGGTATACGAAGGATGTCGATGTAAATATGTCGACGTATCCCCATGGTTGACTTGGACGACCTTTTTCAACAAGGGGTGTTGAAAGTTGTCGACTAGTCGCTGTATTTTTGTGTCGCCATATTTCCAATGCCTGTGAAATCGACATTGGTCAACCCTTGGTGTTGAAAGATGTCGACACGGCTTCTTGCCCGTTTGTCGACCAGTTTATGTGTCGACATATTGCCCCCCATCCAATCTGCGATGCATCTTGGTACATAAGAAAAACATCACTTCATCGATACATGAACATTCCAGAGGTAACAGAATCAATCCAAGAGACTTTCAACCGCCAACACGAAACCCTCCTATCACATGACAATCCCTTGATCCAGGATATCGCCAACCATCCACCGCCGAGAAGGGAAAACCGTCGCTTAAAACGAAAACACCACAGTGAACTTTTTACCTACTGTCATAATTTCTCAACTCAACCAAAATTTACTTTGCACAATAAAGTTTACAACGGACGAATTTATTCATTGAGTCAGGAAGATGAAAATCATTGGGGATCGTCTACCCCCTAGCCCGCACATTCCCTGAAAATTTCATCCGGATCGGATGAAAACTGTGGGAAATAAGCTAGTTACAAGGATTTCATATTTGCGCATGCGCAGTAGCTATTAATGATACAATCATGTTGAAATTGATAAGATGATCAAATTTTCATCCCCCAACTATCCAAAATCCAAATCGCTCCAAATTTGAGCGAGATCGGTCGACTAGGGCGTGAAAAAAATGGAGCATAACAGAATTTACGTTTGCGCACTCGCAGAGTGAAGATTTGATTTGGCAACAATGAAACTGACATGGGACCGTCTACACCCTAGCCCGCACATTCCCTGAAAATCTCATCCAGATCGGATGAAAACTGTGGAAAATGAGCTTGTTACAAGGATTTGCGGACACACCACAGAAACACACAGCCAGACACGGAACCAAAGTTGTTCAGAATGGTCTAAAACGTAAAACGAGAGTGGGAATTTTGATTATGGACACCAAACATCTTTTTCTCCCGAAAGTGAAAACAATGCTTCCAACTACCTTTAGGTAGACTCGGAAGGAGGAATTGCGCAATTAGGTTTTGGCGCGGAATCGTGCCCGTTCACGCGCACTTGAAAAATGGAGTGATGGGTCGTTTCTTCGTGGAATTTCACGTAGAATTCGAATCTGCAATAACAATTGGGGTTCTCATAAGAAAAAACCAAGATTATGTCATTTTTGCTACTTCTGGTGCAAGTGGCGGGCGCGAAAGTATTTTTCCTGAGATTTACGTAAAAAAATATGAAGAATGGAGTTGGTCCCAACTTTTTACGCTGAATTCAGAGGAAATGAAGGGGGGTCTTTCCGAGGGACACCCTGTATATAGCGTTAGAGCTTAACGCTATAAATATTTATATACAGGGTGTCTCAACTTAAGTAGGCATAACTTCAGGGATCGATTTTACAAGTAATTTTCAACAAAAAGTGCCTTGTAAACTTTTTCTTTTAGAGGCTTCGTTTCCGCGTTATTCCTTTTTTAAGATTTTTTTCGTGTTTTCAAACTTACATCACAAAAACAGCTCTAACTCCCCAATTTGTCAAGTTTTCTCAAATCTGAAGATACCGTTGGAAAGAGCATTAAATTTCCTATCATTCTGATGTAAATTTAACTTTTTTGGATTAGTTTTAGTTAGCGAAAAAAATGACCAATGTTTAACATTTGAAAAAAATGTAAAAATTGTCGATTTTTCTTCGTTTTTCTGCTCCTCAGTGTGGAAGTTTTTCAGCAAGCACTCTTTGGGAAAAACTTTCTTAATCTGTCAGCTTTCCAACAGTTTACAAAAACAAAATTTTTTATAGGAACGTTTTGGGAGAAAATAGCGTTTGAATGACAAAAAACGTGATTTTGTCGGTCAAAATCGACGTTTCATTTTTTTTTTTTTTTTTTTTTTTTTTTTTTTTTTAATAATTTAAGTATTTTATTTTAATTTTATTATGCACAGCTGTATTCGACGATAATAAACCAAAAAAATTATAGTGGCTCTACCTAACTCATTTTCCACCTGCCTCATCTATTTGAGCAAAATTAGATAATTATCGGAGGGGCAGGCGGAAAAATACGATAATACGACCGGCTACCTCAGTCAATTGTGCTTCAAAATTATTCCTCGGATACTTTCATTTGAGTGGGTACCTAATAATACGGAGTGGATTACCAATGAAAATGCTGTTGTGTATCAGAGATCGCTCTTGTTATAAAAAAATAATTATTATTTCTAAAAAAAAAAAAAAAAAAAAGCAAGTTTTCAAAGTGCTTCCCTCCTTCCTGTATGCAGAATGCACATACCTTACGTAACGTCACACGATCCGCGAGAAAGAGATGCCACCAACGCATACAGGAAGGATGGAAGCACTTTGAGAACCTGCTTTGATTTATGTATTTATTTATTTTTTTTTAAAGAAGTAATTAATAATGTTTTATAACACGAGCGATCTCTGATACACAACAGCATTTTCATTGCCAACCCACCCCGTATTATTAGGTACCTACTCAAATGAACGATAAGTATCCGAGGAATAATTTTGAAGCACAATTGACTGAGGTAGCCGATCGTATTATCGTATTTTTCTGCCTGCCCCTCCGATGATGATCTAATTTTTCTCAGGTAAATGAGGCAGGTGGAAGATGAGTTAAGTAGAGACACTATTATTTTTTTGGTCTATTATCATCGAATACAGCTGTGTATCATGAAATATTAAAAAAAAAAAAAAAAAAAAAAAAAAAAAAAAAAAATGAAACGTTGATTTTGAACGACAAAATCACGTTTTTTGTCATTCAAACGCTATTTTCTTCCAAAACTTACCCATAAAAAAATTTTTTTTGGTAAACCGTTGGAAAGCTTACCGGTTGAGGAAGTTTTTCCCGGAAAGCGCTTGTTGAAAAACTTCCATACTGAGGAGCAGAAAAACGAAGAAAAATCGACAGTTATTACATTTTTTCAAATGTTGAACATTGGTCATTTTTTTTCACTAACTAGAACTAATAAAAAAATTGAAATTTACATCAGAATGATAGGAAATTTAACGCTCTTTCCAACGGTATCCTTAGATTTGAGAAAACTCGACAAATTGGGGAGTTAGAGCTGTTTTTGTGATGTAAGTTTGAAAACACGACAAAAATCTTAAAAAAGAAATAACTCGGAAACGAAGCCTCTAAAAGAAAAAGTTTACGAAGCACTTTTTGTTGCAAATTACTTGTAGAATCGATCCCTGAAGTTATGCCTACTTAAGTTGAGACACCCTGTATAGCGTAAAATTCAAGGATTCGTTTCAAAATTCCTCAAAACGGATTTCAATGGAGAACATTTTTCGCAAATTTTGAATATAAAATGTTTAAAGCCATTGCATGCAAAAGCTTCCTTTTCTACGACAATTCGAAGATAAACAGAAACATGTACCAGATGTACCGCTTAGGTAGGTAGGTAAATTAGTGATTAAAATTTTATCTTTTTATCTTCTAATGAAACGGTTTTTATCAACCACTGACGTCCTTGATAAGGATTCCTTGTTATTCAACTCAATTATTTAACACAACAACAATATGGGTTGTTATACGAGAGAACCGCATTATCGCATCTTGATAAAATAGGCTCGCGTCCATACTGAATTGTTCGTTAGTAGGTACATTGCTTGAGCTAACAAAAATAGCAAATATAAGAACACCTATCCAACAATGTAATCCCCTCCCCTTCTTTGGTTTTTATGATTTATATTAATTTTGTTGTAATATTATCATCATTATTATTCATTATATCATTATCATTATTATTTATTTATAACATCTATAACATTGAACAAATTTTACACAAAATCATGCTGAAACAATACATGTAGGTACTTGAATTTCATTAAAATGTGCTGAAAAATCTGTAACCACTGAAAAAGTAATTTCAAATTCTACAATGACCGTTACCCACATATTCATTTTATATATTTAAATGAAAATAGATTCAATCCTAAGAAATTTGACGCCATCCGCACTCTCCTACGATGAATAGTTGTCTATGTATGATTGCTACTCTGGTGACGTCACCAAATGATACGCAATGTAATTTACGTTTGAGCAAGCGCAGAATGAATTGATGAGTTGAAAACAATGAAATATAGGTACGGGACCATCTACAACCTAAACTGCGCAATCGCTAACAATTTCATCAAAATCGGATGAAAACTGTGGAAATTAAGGTCATTAACAAGTATTTCACGCATGCGCAGTAGCTATTAATGATACAATTGTGTTGAAATTGATATGAGGTAAATCATTTTCTCCCAACTATCAACCAAATTTAAGCGAAATCGAACGACTAGAGTGTGAAAAAATGGAGCATAATGGAATATACGCTTGCAAATGCGCAGAGAGAGGTATTGATTTGGCAACAATGAAACTGACAGGAGACTGTCTACCCCCTGGCCCTCACATTCCCTGAAAATTTCATCCAGATCGGATGAAAACGGTGGAAAATAAGCTTGTTACAAGGATTTCATATTGGCGCATGCGCAGTAGCTATTAATGATACAACCATTTTAAAATTGATATAAGATGATCAAATTTTCATCTCCTATCATCCAAATTTGAGCGAAATCGGACAATTAGGGCGTGAGAAAATGATGCTTGATAGAATTTACGTTTACGCACGCGCAGAGTGAGGTATTGAGTCAAGAACGATGAAACTGATAGGGGACCGTCTACCCTCTATCCCGTACATACCCTGAAAATGTCATCCAAATCAGTGGAAAATAAGCTTGTTCCAGGGATGTGCGGACACATTACAGACACACAAACAGCCCAGAACCAAAGTTGCTCAGAATGGTCTAAAACGTAAAATGCGAGTGGAAATATTGATTTTGGAGACCAAAAAATTGTTTTTCTCCCGAAAGTGAAAAGAATGCTTCCGCTACCTTTAAGTAGACTCGGACCAAAAATGCATTCTAAACGGAAACGGATTCGTAGCCCCCCCCCCACCACATTAAAAATTTTGAAGCAATCTTAATAGCTCATTTTTTCTTTGAAAATTCGCTAAAAGTTATTTTAAAAGTATAGCTCATACTAAAATTACTTGTTTGCGTTCACATGATTAAAACATCATCTAATCGAAGTATCGAACCCGTTTTCCTACAAGCAATTGAAACTTGCGTGTGTTTGATGACAAAATCGTAGGTAGGCACAGACAAACATGCAAGGACAGTTGGTACCAACTAATTCTGTCATTTCAGATCGTTCCCCTCATTCTTCAAGGACGACCGACCAAAAACGGCGACATTTTTACCGAAAATATTCTAAAACCAGAGAATTGTTCTTTTACTTTGATGTTGAAAAGTGTTTACAAACGTCAGCACGGTGGTCCTTTTGATTCACAAACTTTTCCCAATAATTGGGAAAAATATGGATGTTACTGTTGTTTGTAGATTTGAGTATTGAAAATCAGTCGAGAGAAGGTGGTATTTAATCTAAGGGAAACGTATCTGATAATTTATTATCTTATAACAGGGCATTAAAAAGTACGGGACATCAATGACTTTTCAAGAAACCCCATTTAAAAATTAGCTGACCACATGTGCAATATAAAATCACAAAACCACAAAAATATTTACCCATTGGGTAGGTTGCCCTTCATTGTCCATCGTTAGGGGTTGTGAGGGGATGAGTAAATAGTTAGGCACGTTTTCTCATCAGTTTATTTCCTCCGAGTGCTTTCGCCAATACGAGTATAGGCCTCATCGGGAGTGTTATTATGTAGTTGGACATTATGGCATTTATACATGTTTTGTTGCAGATTATTTGGTAGCATCAGTTATCAGCACCCACTGTTTGGGGGTTTTGTGAAATTTACTGTTTAAGTTGTATGATTTAATAGGGTCGATCATTATTACGTGATTCATAACTTGTTCTGGGGAAAATGAAGTAGAAAAATAAATTATTGGAGAGGCCCTTGCCCCAACAGATCCCCAAACAGTGGGTGCTAATAACTGATACTACCAAATAATCTGCAACAAAACATGTAAAAATGCCATAATGTCCAACTACATAATAATACTCCCTGTTGAGGCCTATATTGGCGAAAGCGCTCGGAGGAAATAAACTGATGAGAAAACGTGCCTAACTATCTACTCATCCCCCTCACAACCCCTAACCATGAACAATATTTACTACAGCTTGGTTTTCTAATGCTTTTTCTTTCTTAACCAACCTATGGCGCAGACATTTGAAATTAAGCTTCTTTGGGACACCAAGAATATAATTTATTATCAGCAGAAAGATCTCTGGAGCTACTTCTTTCCTGATCAAACTAAGTTGCTGAATATTGAAATGGAGCTCCTTTGGGACACCTAGAATACAATTTATTTCACAATATGGGGATGCAATCAGCAGAGTGACTTGTGGGGCTCAATTCTTCCCTAATCGACCTAAGTTACTGAATCTTGAAATGGAGCTCTTTGGGACACCTAGAATGCAATATATTACACGATATGGGGGTGCAATCAGCAGAGTGGCTTCACGGGCTCAATTCTTCCCTAATCAACCTAAATTGCTGAATAGTGGAATGGAGCTCCTTGGGACACCTAGAATACAATTTATTTCACAATATGGGGATGCAATCAGCAGAGTGACTTGTGGGGCTCAATTCTTCCCTAATCGACCTAAGTTACTGAATCTTGAAATGGAGCTCTTTGGGACACCTAGAATGCAATATATTACACGATATGGGGGTGTAATCAGCAGAGTGGCTTCACGGGCTCAATTCTTCCCTAATCAACCTAAATTGCTGAATAGTGGAATGGAGCTCCTTGGGACACCTAGAATACAATGTATTACACGATATGGGGGTACAACCAGCAGAGTGACTTCTGTAGCTCAATTCTTCCTAATCAACCTAAGGTTATATTGAAATGGAGCTCTTTGGGACACCTAGAATGCAATATATTACACGATATGAGGGTACAATCAGCAGAGTGACTTCTGGGGTTCAATTCTTCCCTAATCAACCTTAGTTGCTGAATATTGAAATGGAGCTCATTGGGACACCTAAAATAAAATTTATTACACGATATGGGGGTGCAATCAGCAGAGTGACTTCTGGGGTTCAATTCTTCCCTAATCAACCTTAGTTGCTGAATATTGAAATGGAGCTCATTGGGACACCTAAAATAAAATTTATTACACGATATGGGGGTGCAATCAGCAGAGTGACTTGTGGGGCTCAATTCTTCCCTAATCGACCTAAATTGCTGAATAGTGAAATGGAGCTCCTTGGGACACCTAGAATACAATGTATTACACGATATGGGGGTACAACCAGCAGAGTGACTTCTGGGGCTTAATCCTTCCCTAATCAACCTAAGTTGCTCAATCTTGAAATGTAGCTCCTTTGGGAAACCTAGAGCACAATTTAATACACGATATAGAGGCACACAGTTCAGTCGAGGGTCCTCTGGTGCTGATTTCTAAACTAATCGACCTATGGTTGCTGAATCTTGAATTAGAGCGCTTTTTCAGATCACGAATACAATTACAAAGTAGATAGGCGCACTGATCAGCTGAGGGACCCCTGAGGCTAATTTATTGCCTATTCGACCAAAGGTACGGAATTTTGAAATGGACCGCCTTCGAGACATGTAGAATACTAGTACAAGGTATCGAAACGCACAGATAAACTTAGTGTCCCCTCATGCAAATTTCCTTTCAAATACTACGACCTATACTGCTGACATTTTAAAGAGCTCCTTTGGGTTATCTAAAATACAATTACAAGATATGGAGGCGTATTGATCAGCTGAGGGACCCCCGCAGATAACTTAACGTGTTCAAGTACAGACTGTTTCTTCTACAACTATTTCAGTATCTTTGACATTTCGCGTAAAAACCAAAAACAGCATGTGTTCTATATATATATATATATATATATGTTCACACAATTTTTAGAAAAACAAGAACGTACGCCCAAATATTCAGGCGTTAATCTCTCTCTCTCCTTGGCAAGTATATCTCCGTACCAACGTCAAAATTCTCAAAATTCATTCTTCTTTGTAGTTTTGAAAAAAGCATTATTAAGCCGAAATATAAAAATTAGTTTTGTGTCGTACGTTCTTGTTTTTCTAAAAATTGTATGATCATATATACATGCTCTTGTAGAGCCCTTCACTGAACTATATATATATAAAATGTTTGTCATTTGACAATATTATGAAATTTTCAGTATGTACACGTGTAGTCTGTTGATTGTATTAATTAAGTACAGCAGTATGTATACATGGTCAACCAATTCAAGTTTTACTGAAGTATCGATTAGGGACTTTATTCTGATCTTTGAACAGTGATATCTTTAGTAAAATAAATTGATCTTTTCATTTCCAACATGCGCTGAAAATCTGGATTCATGGTGACAATCTTGACTGTTTAAGGTCAGTGTACTTACCTCCAAACAGGATCGTAGAACCATCTGGGACGTCTTTAACGGCATCGACAGCAGAGGCAAACATTTTCTGTGACTTCCTCGACCGGGGAGCCAAAGCCCCAGTCGGAGTGTAGACGGTGGAATACGCGCATCTCAGTACCTACAAGCAACAGTGTCATTAGAAAACGTGGGTATCAATGAAAAGTTAAGTAACAAATGTCTTTCTTGATTTGGCACAAAACTGATGCTTGTATATACATAAATATATACAAAGTTTTTACTTTAAAAAACTGCCCAGCTTTCTATGTTGGTAAAGCGGAAGCTGCGTTAAATCTGCGAGTAAACAACCATAGACACTCAGTGGTGGTATAGGACCAGGATCTCCCAGTAAGCCGTCATGCAATAACGCTCCATTCGACGATTGCTTCGGGATAAAGGTCCTCCGGAAAATGAAGCCTAATGAGAATAAGTCTAAATTTCTCCAGTCTGGAAAGGCTCACAGTCAAGACTCAATGTCTTGAGCAGGAGCTCCAATGTTCTAGAGCTTTCCAAAAAGGTGCAATATAGAGGGTATCGGATGATTGGAATTGGTTGAGACAGCGGTGTAAAGAAAGCTAAATGACGTCATAGGGGAACGATCTCACCCCTCGCCTATGACGTCAATTCAGTTTCTTTATATCGACTTTTCGTCCAAACCATTCGGAATTGTTTGCAGAAAATTTGCAGTCGAAGGTTTTCAAGGGCGAAGAATCCGATTCTTAAATCAAAAATGGAAAATTTCGACACACGAGAGTTAAAGCATTCATTCATTACGAAATAAAGAGTATGGATCCACGAGTCCGCCCGCCGCGCCAAGTGCTCGTATATAAATATTTACTATAATATATATATTTGCATTAAACAACCGAGTCAATTATATTTTCTAAACTATGGTTATTTCAACCAATATTTGTCCAAGTTAAAAATCAAATAGACTCTACTTATATACTTACCTACTGATCCTCTTTCCACAATTTAGAAATACAGGATTTTAAAGCTGCATCCGTTAAATACATAGAACATCGAATTTTGAAGCAAAATACAATACGAATACATCTGTAGTACATAAATAAAACACACCGATACACCAAGTACATTACTCACATTACATTACTCAACAACGAATGTGATGGCGAGGCTTCATCCTCATTTTACGAAATGTAATATTATATTACACCAGTGCTATTGCGTGTTTTTCAAAAACTTGACTAAGTGATTGTTGACGATAGTTCTGAGACACACGGAAACGAATGTAATGGCGAGGCTTCATCCTCATTACACAAAATGTAATATTATATTACACCAGTGCTGTATTGCGTGTTTTTCAAAAACTCGATTACGTGATTGTTGACGATTGTTCTGAGGCACACGGAAAATATAACCGGCTTCTTTCTGTTGATCATCATTATTTGGTATCCCACGGTATAGATTCTCAATGATTTTTATAAGGGTGAAATGATGGTAACGATCACCTTACCTACCTAAATAAATATAAGAATTTTTTTTTTTTTTTTTTTTTGAAGTCCCACAAAATGATTTTTTGGCACGGTGACAAGAATCAAGACGCCCCTTCGAACTTGAAAAACCTGTTAGTTGAGCGGTGAAACAATAACACATTATGTAACCAGAAACAGATGTGCTGAATAACGCACATTAGGTCAATATTTCAGGGGTTTTAACGACTGTAAACGATTTCAATGATACATTAGCGAAAAACCCATCAAGTACTATGGAATCTACTGAACTACTAACTAATCTGCAAAGTAAAATCAGGACTAACATTTCATTGTCAATGGTCGTTTCTGGTTACTGGTCTTTCATGTTCGTCATAGTATTACATAGCAATATTATAGAAAAGCGGCTCACTTTGTACGAAGGAGTTGCGTATTTATTCCCACTGAAAACTCGAAATTTCGAGCTACGGAGGACAGGCCGCAAAACATTCGCGCACGCCATTTCAGCAACAACTGCCGTTTGAATCACGGGTTGGTAACAGTAACGGAAAGGTTATATGAGAAGTTGTTGTTGTTGAATGTTTCCAAGTACACTTCACACATAGAAGAGAAAATCATGGAACCTCCATGAACCCCCTCGAAGCTTTGTTTTTGGTCGAGCACACATCGATCGCTGCGTTAACAAGCGGCAGCTGGGCGAAATAGGGGGGTAACCATTTGCATTAAGACCTTACGATTTGCTCCCCGGATTTTGGTGGCGCCGAAATCTCTGATTCCTCATAGTTACTGCTAATTCAGAGAGATCGGGAGATGTATTAACTAAATAAGTTACTCACTTGATGAGGTGGATCAATTAATTCAACACTAAAGTAATCACAAATGATCAGTCACTGACTATATTTTGGTATAGTAAGATATTATAAATGAAACACTTGAGAAAGCAAATATAGTTCTTGGAATATGAACGACGGCGGCGAAGCGGGCGGAAGAAGTGAAGCCTGTCTTGGGCAGCCAACCAGAGTTGAGCGGAGCAGTCCTACCAACACCGGGGAACGTAAGGAGTCAAGAGACGATCTGACAGGCAGCGTAGTTTGAAGTAGATGGCAGTGTCATGGAACGGTTGACGTCACTAGGCTTCATGGAATATGATGAAATACCCCAATATGGATTGAGACCAATCCCTATCCTGTATCTGCCCGACGTGGTGGGAAAGTGAACTAATTTGGAAAACACCTATTTGTTGACACTCCCTCCTTTTTCAAATTTTAAAAAGGAAGAAGTATGTGCCCTTCAGATAAATAGTCACAGTAAGTTATGTAGGACAGACTTGTGGAAAATAAGAGCATATAAGTCACCTTAAGAGTGATTATTCCCTGAGACAGTTTCGCGATATGAGATTACATGTATGATAGTTCCACGAAAGATGAAAGGCAAACAAAAAAAATAAATGGAACTGACTCACTCTTGGTGGAGAACATTCTTGTGTAGGTTCAGGCATACCGGAATTAAAGTAGTCAATTCAAGAATTTCATTTTCATTTTTCCTTTTTCTGGGCAATTAATTATATGGTAAAAAGAGGCAAGCAGATACAGGCGAGACTAGGCCCAACATTCATCATCAGAATCTGAAACATAAACGAAAATGAATGCAGTAACACATCTTTAGGTGGCATATCAGTTGACAATGTAGACATACAAGTATAATCAAGTACATATACAGGTACATATTACATAACATAAGTATAATCACTAATAATTTTATTATTTAATAAATAATAAAAATATTATATAATAATAATAATAATAATAATAAAATAAACTCAACTTTGGGATCACCCCATTTCTTTGACCTTCAAATCACTAAATCTCCGAGTACAGAGACAGTATATCCTTTTGTGAACTTGCCTTTGAGATCACTTGATCCCAGAGAGGCATCAGTATAACTGAATATGGTATCACCAGTCCCAGTGTACAAGAGTCCTAGGTCTATAGTACCCTTAAGGTAACAAAGGACCCTAAGTACACACTCCCAATCAAAAAGCGTAAAATTGGCCTGTTTTCTATTAAGAAAATTTACTGCATATGAAATATCTGGCCTCGTGCCTCCTTGCAAGTAGAGTAATGAGCCAATGACTTTGCGATACGGAACATTTGGGAGAGACGTACTTTTGGACTGGTGTTCCAACTGGATTTTTAGAGTACATGTAAGATCTGACATTGGAATATCACTGATAGGGAAATCAGGTGAGAGAAATTCATCCAAGAGAGATTGAATCAATAATTTCTGTGAAGTAAAGATCGTTTGATTTTCAAAGTTACGTTCTATTTCTAGGTTTGTTACTTCAATCTCATGGTTCAGACAGTCTATCAACTTCACGGGCTTTAGTCTTACAATTAGAACCTAATAAAATGTCATCAGCATAGACTAGAAGAATGGCAAAATCTTTTCCTCGTTGCCATCTAAAAAGAAATATTTTTGGTAAGGGTATTCTTCAAAATCCAGTTTCCTCATCGGACCAGTGAACCTTTTAAAACATAAGATTGGAGATACTTTTAGACCATACAAAGATCTAATTAATCTACAGACATGAGTTTGCTGAACAGATTCAGGGACGTCAGTTAATTCTACTACACCTTCAGGGACTTCCATAAAAACGGGTTTCTCTAATTTTCCATTTAGAAAAGCTGTCTTGACGTCTAACTGATACAAATGTAAATTAAATTTGTTTGCTATAGATAATAATAGTCTGACATCACCTAGCCTTGCTACAGGTGCGTATATTTCAGACAATATATAATCATTCGTGTCAGCAAAACCTTTAGCTACTAGACGACTTTTAAAACGAAAGGATCCGTCAGCCTCCATTTTTCGCTTGTGAACCCAGCGGGACTTTATGATTTTTGTTTTAGGGGGTAGTTCTGACTTTGGTACTAGTTCCCAGGTGTTTTTAGCTGAGAGGGATTCTAATTCATCAAGCATGGCTTCCTCCCATAGATCTCTATCAGGTGACTTCATTGTATCAGAGAATGAATAGGGTTCAACGTATAGAATTTCGTTAACAGCGGAAGGCTGACTTTCCGAGTCACCGACTTCCCGAGTCACCGACTTCCCCTAGGCTTTCCTCAGAAGAGCCGACGTTTTCTCCAATTTCAAGAATTTCAGAAAGTGGTTGAGGATAATCCTTTATATGATCACCATATACTTGTGATTCTATACATTTTACATTACATGAGTTTACGAGAGTTTTATGTTTTTCGCTAAAAATTACATAGCCTGTTTTGGTACATTCGAGTAAGTAACCACGTTTGGCTTTTGGAGCAAATTTACTTGTATTTTCGTTATCCACACTTAGCACCAGACAACCAAAGCGTTTAATATATTTTAGGGTAGGTGGATAGTTATACACTTTTTCAAATGGACTTTTAAAATTATTTGAAGAGTGTGGCATTCGATTATAGACATGGGTAACATAGTTCAGAGCATGTCCCCAAAACGACAAGGGCATTTTTGCTGACAACAAGTTAACACGGACTTTATGTATTAGTTCTTGGTTCATTCTCTCGGCACATCCATTTTGTTGTGGGGTATATGGTTCATTCGTCTCTAGGATGATATTTTTGGATTTTAACAGACTTTTCATTTCGGAAGTTTTATATTCAAGACCATTGTCAGCCCTAATTTTAAACACCGAATTTTGTTGCAAACTAATGGTAGCTATTTCATTCAGACATTTGTTTAAGGCAAGATGAACTTCCCTTTTGTTTGCAAGGGAATAAGCAAACAGATATCTGGAAAAATCACATACAAAGGTTACTATATAGGAATCACCATTTCTAAAGTTATGCGGACGAATAGGTCCCATCAAATCTGAGTGTAAAACTGCAAAGGGTTTTTGGACTCTATGTCTGACCTCTTTATGTGATTTTCTTTTGGTGTTAGCTTGGGCACAATCTACACAGTCTAGAATTTCATTCCCAAATTTAACTGACTTTAGTTCTGGTAGAAATTTGCTGGCTAGTTCCAGGTTATGCTTTGAAGCATGGTTCAGACGTATGTGCCCTAGCGTTCCATAGATGTCCTGTAGACTTTCCTTGTGAACTTAGCTTAACATATTTTTATCAAATTTTGTTAGTTCATTGTCTAAATTTTTACTACTAGAGGGGACGTTGAAGCTGTCACCAGCAATATAACTCCCTCCTAAAAAGGCAGAAGATTATCCAATTTGAATTTACTAGGTCTGGCACTAAGTTTAGGTATAAGACTGTCACTATTTGATAAATGCTACTAGAAGGGAACGTTGGAGCTGTGATGAGCAATATAACTCCCTCCTAAAAAGGCAGAAGATTATCCAATTTGAATTTACTAGGTCTGGCACTAAGTTTAGGTATAAGACTGTCACTATTTGATAAATGCTACTAGAAGGGAACGTTGGAGCTGTGATGAGCAATATAACTCCCTCCTAAAAAAGGCAGAAGATTATCCAATTTGAATTTACTAGGTCTGGCACTAAGTTTAGGTATAAGGCTGTCACTATTTGATAAATGCTACTAGAAGGGAACGTTGGAGTTGTGATCAGCAATGTAACTCCCTCCTAGAATGACGGAAAATTATCCGATTTGAATTTACTAGGTCAGGCACTAAGTTTAGGTATGAGACTGACACTATTAGTAAGTACATAAGCACACGTACATATTGAACCATTCACTTATACACATAAGTACATACCAGCACATAAGCTATAATTAGCAGTATAATTTAAATTAAACATCTGGCACTAAGATTTTCACAGACATTAAAATTTAGTGGTGCTCTCCCCCTGATTTGTAATGGAGCACTGGGCCTTTGTAGCGCTCCCGCCTGTAAATTCGGAAGAACTACCATTTTTAGAGCTACCATTTTTCCTCCCTCCCGACAAAATATCGGTGGAGAAAGTAATAGCTTCTAGGGTACCTGTGGAACCTGTTGTGGGAATAGAAGTAGAACAAATATTTATGATAATTCTCTTTTTCCTATAGACAGAGGGGTCAGACTTTCTCTCCAGAGGGTTCTTTTCAAGTAGTTTTAGATTTATGTACCATAGATTATTTTTAAAATATACAGACTTGAAAAATTTACCTGTAGAAGGTTGTATAAAGTCAACTCTGTCTTTGTTGAGTAAAACATAAGAACCTAAATCAGTCATTTTTCTAACAGAAAAGAGGTATGTACCTGGACCCGGGATGTACATCACCTCACTTAGTGTTCTGGGTTGATTATTATTAAGAAAGTTTAAAATTCCTGATAGAGTACTGGCTAAATCTGCTTTTTCATTATCTTTAGCGCATTTAAAGAAAATCTTCAGATTTTGAAGCGGACGCAGATTAGAGAAACAGACTATTTCTGATGCTAAGTGTTCCGTACAACCCGTGTCTACAATGGCCCCAAAACAAAAACTTAGGATTCTAATCAGTGAGGATTGTAAAATCTCTCGAGCCTGTGTTTTTCTCTGAACAATAGTTCAGCTGAGCAACCTCCTGCTCCTCCTCATCACCCATGGTGACCCAGACCTCCTTGACATCGGGACACTCCGTGCTGCCAGCAATCGAGAAGCAGGCATCTTGATGCCCAGCCAATCAACGCTGAAGCAGCTCGGCATGTCCCAAAGGCATTCGGACAAGAGTAGGCTTCTTATCTATCATAGACTTAGGGAGATTAGCTCTATTCATTCGGTTCTGTGTTAGTGTAGCAGACGTGGAGGCCTTAGACTTCCTCTATAGAGGATTAGGAATCTGTTTCTGAGAGGGTTCACAGTATGTGAGGACCAAATGGTCGCCCCCGCAGTTGAAACAGCATTCCCTGTCATGCCCTAGACGGTGGTAGTATGAGCATCTAGGTCTACGTCTAGGTTTGGTCTGGGGCCAGGAAATATTCCCTTCTTTTTTTTTTGTGTAAGAGAGTCTGAATTAGAGGGAATATGCTGACTAGCGGAAGCACGTGAATTGACAGACATTTTACCCCTTCCTCTGACTCCTCTACAAAAGTACCTCGTGAAGCCCTCGCCAACTTTGCGGAGTCTGATCCTCTAGAGAGGGGGTTTAGATTTTCTAGGCGCATCTCTTCATCAGACAGCATTTCACGCAATTCTGACACAGTATATTTACTGGGACCAATTTGTTCTTTTTCCAACGTTTGTGTGTCTCGAATGGACAAATACAAAGATCTGACGTATGTAGGTTGGGGACATCATCGTTGGATGGAGCTTCGCGAGTTTCCGCTAAATGTCATCAAATCGTTTAAGAAAATCAATGACTCTGCCTGACTCCGACTCGGCTCTGAGCGCCCCAGACGCGCGACCGAAGGTTGTCTTTTGAGGCGATGTCGACAGATCCGCGGAACGGCGATCAAGCGACTCAGAGAGGTCAGAGTCAGACAGCACATAATCAAGGTCAGATAATTCATAATCAAGGTTAGATAGTTCATAATCAGGGTTAGATAATTCAAAATCAAGGTTAGATATTTCTGACATCCTGAAAAATTATAAAGGTATTATAATTTCATAATGACTTTCCTATTATGCCTTGCTTCGGTATTCTTGTATAATTTCTTGACTTTAGTGGGCACTCATCTTTTGTAGCACTTTAGTGCTTGTGGTGCAATTCTGGTAGCACTTTGTTTTGCATCGACTTCCTGCGTCACAGACATATACTGGCTTTTACGAAATAACGCTCACCCTTTTCTTAAGTTTTTGTTGTTTGTTTACAACTACCAACCTTGTGACAGAATACATAGACTTAGTTTGTTGTAACTAGTTTCTGTCAGACTTAGAGTGTCGATGCACCACACTATTACACAGTCAGCAAATTATATATCGATTAGAGATTTAGTAATTTGGGAACGAGAATGCTCAGTTCTTGGGAAAGTTAATTTCCCATGTGAACCCAGCTTTAGGTCAGACAGTGTCAGCATATCCAGTGAGCTAATGCGGAGGGATAATCATAGTAAGCTAGACACGAAATATATATCTTTTTAGTGTGGCTGGTGCCCGCTAATGTTCGAGCACCCTGAACCTCGGTTCTGACAGAGAGAGGCCACCTCGCCGTGACTAGGTTCCCAATGCATCACACTTCGGTTAATTAGTACTAACGGCTCGCCAGCCAATCTGTATGTACGAGGTCTCTGCATCGTAGGACACCCTGTTGTTGATTGATTTTTATTTCTTCATTGTCTTTTTACTGGGCCGCCAGAAATCAACCAACAAAGATTGGTGAAAAGAGAGGAATGCCCTGGAGGGGTTTTTAGCAGTTAATAATAAAGAATCCGACTCAAGAGATAAAGACTGTGTGTGATGTTAAGCTTTTTATGTGAGGTTCGCTATGCATTAGGGTATTTTTGAATCACGGTGTACTATATGTACAATTTACACCATGTGAGCCCTTGCATAGGTTCATGTTCATACTAGTGTAGGGAATATGCAATGTAGTACATTAAACTAGACATGCAATTACTTGGAAAAATATTAAAAATTCTACTTATTTATGTTATGGTTTTATCCAAAATTTCCAAACATATTTTAGAGGAAGAACACTTTATGCTACAGTCCCCTACACTTGACTCGGACTCTTAGTGAACTGACTTATTGTTGATCTCGTAATTAATTATTCCTCTCTGCTATCCAGTAACGGGGCCACATTCAGTCTCGTTTTTATATATACCCCTTTAGGATTGCCCTACGGACGTTTTTCATTTTATAAAACGTATCAGACCCTAATGAGTTCTCGGTATCAGACTTGTCGAGTGCTGCTAGCTCGAGGATGTCACTTTTATTTCGAACTATTTATTATTGAAGTGTTTGTTTAGTCAAACACGCACCACCTGACTTTGGAGTAAAGCGCTTTTTTACATATATTCAACTCCAGGGTTCGTATATTTGACAAATTACTCTGGGTATAAACAGCAAAACCCATCAACGGAACTCATCGCCCGAGACCGTCTTCGTGGGCAGAAGAAACGGCCGAACTTCATTCTCCTCAGAATGCTGGGGACTGGAATCTTGGCAGAGGATAATTTTTACCTAGGATTTTGATTCATTAACCAATTCAATTGAATCAGGTAGAGCTCTACTTCTGACTCGCAAAGGGATCGTAATATTTATAAACAGAATCACGATTGCGCAATTACAAAGGGTAACCTTAACACTGATAAGAGATTACATCGGTGCTGGTCGGTCGGAGTGAAATGTTTCCCCGGCGGGGAAAATTTCCCTCCAGAACTATCGTACGTTTTTCGCGGAGGGGCGCCTAACCTGCCTACCTAAATTTGTGCACAAAGAACAAAAGGAAAAAAACAACATGGCGGTCGATTCGAGATCAAACGACGCCATGGAATAGGGAACGACACCTAACTGACCCCCCTTTCTTTATAAGAGGAAGAAATATTAAACGACCCTTGCGGATTACAGACAGAGATCAACAATAGTCTCCTACCCTCATTTCGTAAGATTGCGGGGCAGCATAGGTGCTGTTTCATGATCAATGCAGATCATGTTGAGCAATTCGATCCTTGTCTGAAAAAGATCTGTACAGGTTAACGAATTCGTGCTAATTCAGAGAGATCGGGAGATGTATTAACTAAATAAGTTACTCACTTGATGAGGTGGATCAATTAATTCAACACTAAAGTAATCACAAATGATCAGTCACTGACTATATTTTGATATAGTAAGATATTATAAATGAAACACTTGAGAAAGCAAATATAGTTCTTGGAATATGAACGACGGCGGCGAAGCGGGCGGAAGAAGAAGTGAAGCCGGTTTGGCCCAGCCAACCAGAAGAGTGCGGAGCAGTTCTACCAACATCGGGGAACGTAAGGAGTCAAGAGACGATCTGACAGGCAGCGTAGTTTGAAGTAGATGGCAGTGTCATGGAACGGTTGACGTCACTAGGCTTCATGGAATATGATGAAATACCCCAATATGGATTGAGACCAATCCCTATCCTGTATCTGCCCGACGTGGTGGGAAAGTGAACTAATTTGGAAAACACCTATTTGTTGACAGTTACTTATCCCGAAATTCTTTTCATCAGAAACAGCTGATCGACCTTCCCCAAACATCCACTAGAGTAGTCGGCATTGTTTCATCAATGCATATAGGCAGCATATCAATGGAGTTATCACCAAAGACTCTCCTAGCAAGGGCATCAGCTCACGCGTTGCTGCGAATACCTACCCACATGGCTTGGCACCCACATGAAAGTTATGGTTGATCCCAATGTTGAGGCTTGGTGGAGCGATACACATAGGCTTTGTAGTAGAGGATCATCAGAATATGTCTCTAATCGCCTCCATCAATGGCACTTAGTGAATCGCAACAGATCACATCATTTCCAACTCCCAACAACTGGCAGTGTCGAACAACCAGTGTCACTGCCCACAGTTCTGCTGTGAGCACAGACGTGACAGGTGGTAGGCGTCTAGTGACTTGGAAGTTAGGGCTCCATAGAGCAAGGCCAACACCATCAAGTGTCTTTGAGCCGTCGGTGAACAGGAGAGTGTGTCCAGCATATCGCTGGATGGCTTCATTGTTGTAAAGGCGTTTGAGGATGTGTGGGGGTGTATCTCCCTTGACCACAACCTTCATTCGAAGATCAACGTGCATCAGACAAGGTCCAAAAAGTGGGGCAAGGGGCACCCTCAATTTCACTGAAAAAAAAAAAAAAACGATGTTTTTCAACATTAAAACATAGTTTCCTCCCCTAATTAGCAAAGTAAAAGTAAAATTGACTACATCTTTGGAGAGCTGACATTTTGGCGCAGTTTTTATTGCTGTTGGGACTTGATAAAATACTGGTTCTCATTGTTTAATTCCCGATTGAAAAATTTCCCAAATTAGGCAAAATTTGCTTTTCAGAGGGCTTTGTTGTGTCACAAACCTCTATTCTTAAAAAAGCTCAGGCATCTGTCTGATGGAAAATTTAATGCTCTTTTCAACGGTTTCTTCAAATTTGAATTTATACAGCAAATTAAAGGGGTTATGATCGTTTTTAGTGACAAAAGGTCGAAAATTACTTACTCGAAAACTAAGCATTTAAAAAAAAAAGTCTCTATGAGGCATTGTCGATCAGAAATGAGCTTCTGAATCGACCCTTGAAGTACTGACCACCTTATGTGGGACACCCTGTAGGTATATGTCATTGTACTATCAAGTTGTATCACGTCCCTTATATAGGGTGTCTCACGTATTCTCACCCAAGTATTCTGCAACTAATTTCCCATCAAAAGTTCCTTATAGAGATTTTTTTCAACGCTCTGTTTTTGAGTTATTCAATTTTTAAGATTTTTTTCGTGATTTCGACCTTAACCCACTGAAACGGCCATCACTCAAGTCAATTCAAATTTGAATATACTGTAGGAAAGAGTGTTGAATTTTCCATCTCTCCAATGTACCATGAAAGTTTTTTAAGATGGTTCAATTGGTGAAAAATCAATCTGAACAGTGAATTTTGTCAAATCTATGGAATTACCACTTTTTTCATACTCTGTAGGTCTAATAAAATTGTACATGTCAAATTCAGGCTGTGGTCCTAAAATATGCGCCAAAATCAGCTTTCCAACGGTGCAGTCAATTTTACTTTTACTTTGTTAATAAGGGGAGTAAACTATGTTTTAATGTTGAAAAACATTGCTTTTTCAATGAAATCGAGGGTTTTCTTGAAAAATTACCTTCTATGAAAATACGAGCTTCGGGTGGGTTTCTACGTATTTTTTCAAGCTGAATTGAATGGTACCTTGCATATCTCCCCAACTCCGTTATAGGTAACCTAGTTTTACACGTTAACTCAAAAATTTGAGTTCATTAGGTATGACAAATTTTATGTGATTTTAGGGGTGACTAGTAAGCTAAAGTGTAAAAATTCGTTTGGGTTTCCGAATCTAGAACCCCAGACAAACAAAAAAAAGCAAAAAAAAGGGGGGGGGGGGGGTGGGGGGGGGGGGGGGGGGGGGTTGTTTGTATTAACCAACTAAAAATTAGGAGAAAATCTAAAAGTTTTTGGATTACTGAAAAGCGCGATTTTTTCTAAAAAAATAGGTAGTTTTCGAAAAAATCGCACTTTTTCTTGGTTCACCAGCTATAGTTGAGAAGGAAAAAGTAGGTATCGCAATTCTGGTTTCACCATCGTGTTCAGTATTAAAAAAATCAAATGAGGTGTCACTCGGCAAAAAATTGAAACTTTTTTTTCTTCGAAGTACCTACCCAAAACTCCTCTTTTGGGTAGTACCTAAATGTTTGTATTTTCTCTGATTTGTATTTGCTTAAAACTTGTAGTGGATTTATTGTCTGATTATGCGGATCTGTCCTATATGGAGAATTTAAATATGTTAAATTCGGTGTAGGTAATCCGAGTGGGGTATTGAGACCCGAGATTTTGCTCAGCAGAGAGCGGAGTTGGACGCTGGAAGTGTTCTCTGGTAGAGGTGTCCTTGGGGCTGGATAACCTGGGCTTTGTCCTTGAATGGTGGAGATTCCGTGGCCCTGTAAAGTACCCTTAAAGGGGTCGGTACTTTTTAGGTCAGAAAGAGGTGTAGTATGATGAACCATCTCAGGTACCCGCGCGTATTGAGCTCGTGAAGTAACCGGTGTGTCATGGAAAGGATTGTCTACTTCTGAGCGTTGAGAAGCTGGGCTTTGGTTTATTGAGTTGTGGGCCTCATGGTTCTGAAAGTACCTTTGGTCTTGAAGGATCTTATCATAGTCTGCATGGTCCTGAACGGACTGCGTGAATTGAGGATGACCTGTGTGAACAGATCTATCCATTGGTTCTGGCCGAAAGGCGTGTGGAACTTGTGGAGTCGATTTCGCCGGGAAGGTGTCACCTTGCATGTCGGGCGAAGATGCGACTGAAGCGTCCCTAAGTCGAGATGCTAGCAGTGACTCGGAAACGCCGGGGGTTTCGCACTGAGGGGCACTGTGTTCACAGGGGAGTGAGCGGGCCCGTACAGAGGATTTGATATCCGAGGGGAAGTGATTCTCTGTTACCGCGGACCATCCTAGGAAGTCCGCTAGTTCTTCCATGGTCACGTAAAAGCCTGTTTGCCTTGAAAAAGGCAGGTGGTGCAATACGATTCGACCGGTGCGGAGGTGAAGCCCCCAAAGGCAACGACGGCGATCTGTTGACTGCCCGTGCGCTCAACCGACGCGGGGTGAAGCCCCTTTTGGCGATTTCGGCGAGCTGCGACGGCGTTGGACTCGACCAGGCACGAAAGATAAATCTTTTGCGGGGAAGCCGGGAATTCCACGAAGGTTTCGAAACGGCAAGCCGGTGGCTTTCTTGATTGCCGCTACGGCCTCAAGACGCGCGGACGGTTGCCAAGAGACAACCCGGGGCCGAGGTCTTATTGAACGGGGAGAGCAACAAAGTGTGTCTGCGCCCGTCTGAAGATCTGGAAGTTCGCTGGTAGATGATAGGTAGATCCTTCTTCCTTGTAGAACGCCAGTGGAGTAAAATCCCTACTGTTGTTCCTGAGAAGTTCTTCTGTTTGTGGAGGAGGTTCTTCTCGAGTTGGCTGCCTGGATCGGTATGAGCTACAGGGCCCAGGGGAGCTATATTTATACCCCTCCCGTCGGCGGAGGCGGGCTGTGATTGGCTCGCTTAGTGGAGGTGACTGTTTCCTCCTTCTCTCTCTAGAGCGCTCTTGCTTCGTCCGCCCTTGGCTCATGTACTTTTTCTCAATGTCATGATCAAAAGCTTTTGATTGGCCGATCGATATAAATCAACAACCTGATTGGATTGTTGCTTATAATGTTATACTTCAAGGGCGTTTAGCTGGGTGTCAGTAAGAATTCCTGTTTCTCCTGACGGCCGCTTGAAATATGTATAGAGCTATCTCCTTAGATTTCGGAGGCAGTCCGATGTCTTGTATCATATTTGGTGGCCTTGAAAAAGGCCGACGATGTGTGTGGTGATGAATTCACCACAAAACTTATTAACAAGCACCCCAAAATAGTTTTCCAAGTTTCACTTCAATATCTCACAAATCGTGGAAAAAACGTAAAATTTGCCGATAGTGCAGATGTGGTTAATTAGAGGAAGGATTGACGCAATAAAGATTTTGATGTCCTGTGCTTTAATTATTAGTATTCATAAATATTACAACTGGAGACCAGTTTCGAACAATAATGTCTTCATGAGTCTAGAATATATAAAATTGTTGTTTTAATGTCTAAAGAACAAGAAAACAATCTTGTTTATTTTTATAGGACTGATGATATTGTTGGTCGGAACCGGTCTCCAGTTGTATATTTATGAATTCAAAACTTTAAAGCAGAGGACGTCAAAATCTTTATTGCGTCAATCCTTCCTCTTATGGAAAAAAGTTAGGGGTGGGTTACATTTGGGACGCCCTGTATAAAATTCGAAATTTGAAATATCACTCACGGCATCTTATGAGGTTCGTATGAAACTCATACGATACGATATTGCAAATCGTTACGAGGTTATCGATTATACCTTTTTGTAGGCCGATAAATTAAATATGATGGGTAAATAAAGAAGAGAATCATTATCTCTAGATAAGAACTAGGTACCCTCGAGATTTGTCGCCGCAATTGAGTGCATTTGTTCCGTGTCCAAACGTAGAAGTGCAATAGACATTGCATGGTGCTACCATCACAGCTTGAATCGTCTTAATTTTATCAAAATGGTGGTTTACGTACTTTTAGCAGTATTGACTACTTTGATATTCCTGTACGACAAGGTATGTGTAGTTTAACTTACTAAATTAATGCACTCCCAACCAAGAGGAGTAGGTATTGAAATAGGATAACAAATATTTATCTGATTTTTTTAAAAGCACATTGTGCGAACAGAAATTATCAATTCTTTAGTAAAATTCGTTAAGTTACCAATTTTTTTATTTATTAAATTCCATAAGAAACCTTTGTAATGAATCCAGAGAGAAAACCGCTGCAACTTCTTAAACACAGGTTTATTATTTCTGTATTAAATAGTGTTTAGGAGTTGAATATCTTGTAGTACCTAGTCAGTACCTACCTCCAATGTTCCAATGTGGTCTACATAAATTATTATGTCATACTTTGAGGAATTCTCTGAAGCGAGAAGCCCGCAATGATTTAACTGTGCAACCGAGCAAGTTTTTAGCTCTTGAATTAAAAGAAATAGGACACAGTCGACAAAAAACGATTCCCTTCTTTGTAGACGTGCTGCTTATCGTCTCAAAAGAAAAGTTTGGCCGAAACTTCCCAGTAGTTTACCAGAATTACACGAAGCGATCAGTAAGTAATCTGCCCGAAGATGAACTAGCAACGAATGGTGCGCCCTGGGTGACGCTAAACAAACTGGACAGTAACAGAGACAGCCGTGGGTCGCACTTTGTAGAAGGGTTGATATATTTTGTCGGGTCGCACTTCGTAGAAGTGTCGATATTTTGGCGGGTCGCACTTTGTAAAGGCGCGTCCTCACCAAACGAGCATCGACGAACAGGGTTCGCGAGCATTTGCGAACACTTGTTCGTCTACCTGTCCACACCGGACGAGCATTTGTGTTCGCCGATGCTCGCCAGTGTTCCCGCAGACGCCCGTCGAAACGATGGCTCCTGTCTTTTCAAAAACGGCTGTGGCGGCGGCATCGTTTATTTTACTGGGGTTTTTCGGCGTTTCTTTGAGTAACTCCGTTTAGTTAGAGCTTGCTGGAGCATTATCTGGAATGTTGGACTTCTTATTTTTTTTAATGCAAAAATTGTTTCAAAGCGCTTAAAAATCACGTGTATTCCTTTAAAATAATTAATTAGACGGCTAAACAATTTGGTGAGCCAAAAAAGTTCAAATTTGGCGTTCTATCATAGAAAATCACTGATAATTGTACCAAAATGCTTTAAATTATGTAGCACTGTGTGTTGTGTTTATGTCATTGTAATTAGCTCATAAGCTATGTGGTTGACAGACGCAGTACCTATCTATTGATACCTATGTCTGTATAAGTAAAATCAGTCACCGTCAATGATAAACAGGGTGAAACTATCTTCAAAGCTTCCAAAATCGTGAATTGTTTCATTACAAACTGAGAAAACTGTTCTCAATTGCGTCCACACCGGGCGAGCACGACGGCGAGCACCCTTTGATGTACCGACTTCAAGCGGGAATGGCCGCGAGCCGAGCCGAACGTTCGCGAATGCTCGTGAATGCGTCCACACGTGGCAAGCATTCTTGGGTTCGGCTCGGCTCGACTCGCCCGGTGTGGACGCTGATATTTTTATGGGACGCACTTCGTATAAATGGGTCGCACTTTGACAACCCCGGTAAAAACCGGGTTTTCAACAAAAAATAAATTGTGATATACATGTTTGCTCCTTGAGCAAATAGGTACCTACTCAAACTGACCAACTTTGCTCTTTGATGTGCTGCCCGAAACTCAATTTTGCGTACAATCACCCACCTATGAAGGTAATTTATTTGAAATGGGGTCCCGAATCTGCCTCACTGCAAGTCACACGCAGAGAGACTAGAAAGAAATGAAAATCATCCTATACTCACTGGTCACACGGTCCCCACTGCAATCAAAGTTGCTCAACTCGATAGGTGCATTCTACCATCATAGCTTGAAGCCTTGACGAGTCGTCGTACCATCAACATGGTTGTACACCTACTTTTAGCAGTATTGACAACATTGATTTTCCTGTACGACAAGGTATGTGAGCGATTTGGTAGTTTAACTAAATTTCCAGTTGGCAGTTTGAAAATTTCCGTAAAAAATAATACTGTTGCCATGGCTCAACAATTTTTATAATCCAAATATTTGAAAAATTTCTTAATTGAAATCCGTTTTGAGGCTTTCTGAAGTATTGATTCCAGAAGTTTGCCCCTCTTCATATGTATACAGGATGAACTATTCGTAGATGCAAAAAAATGTTCGCGTAGAATTACTTTTAAAATGGAGTAAAATGCCGCTAACCACATATTTTCTTAATCTAAATCCGCCCTCGTTATATGATTTTTAAAACGGGTTTTTAAAGAAATCCATGTTTTTTTCCTTTTAAACTTGAATTTCTCCACTTTAATTAACTTAATTTTAACTTTTGACCACATTTACGGAATTAGCGTTACATTCTCTATACGCGTGAAGCACTTTGATCTTTAATTCAGAAAAATTCCCATATGTAGACCTCAACAGCAGCTCAAACATAGAATAATTTGAAAAAATAAAAATAAATAAAATTTCTAACAATCTTTAAAACGTTACAACTGGCAAATATCAAACTGCTTTCATTTAATACTGTTGCCAAGTTTCCATGAGATAGTAAATTTTACTTTTACTTTGCTATTTAAGGGAGAAAGGTTTGTTTGAAAGTTAAAAAATGTGGTTTTCACAATGAAATCGATGGTTTTCTGGAAACTTGATCCTTTATGAACCTACGAGTCAGAGGTCGGTTTCCACGTATTTTTTTCACACTGAATCGAACGGCAACACCTGTGCACCTCTCCAACTTCCTCATGACCGAATTTTTTACTTTATGTAACTAGTATTTTTCCCCTAAAAATACTTACAATTGTTATTATGCATAACAAACTAAAACAGCCATGCAGCATGATCGTATGAGCCAATTTTCGTAAATTATCGCATTGTATAATGTTAAATTGTTTTGAAATTTGAGCTTTTTGGATGCAAAGAAATTGTTAACTAGGTAGGAACTAATTGTATGGCAAACAACGTATTCTAAATAATAATCTGCTATTCAAAAAGCGATGTTGAATGTTTAGCTTTTTATTGCAGTTTCTGACAATTTTTAGCAAATTTTGATGAAATTTAAGTACATTTTTCAGTAAATTTTTTACATAAATTTTTGTTCTATTATGTTCTATTTTGTAGTTGAAGAATTTTATTTGAGTAATATTCTGCTAAAAAAAAATAATATAGATTTAACCATTTTTAGCCGTTTTTAGCCATTTTTAGTGATTTTTTCAGCACATTTTTTGAAATTGGACCAATTTAATGTGCTAAAAAGGGCTAGCCAATGAACGCGTCCTTTCATTTGGAAAGCTTGATTTTTGGCGCAAGAACGGAATTTTTATCTCAACCCTAAGGAGATTACTGTCTGGAATGACACACACACACGTATATATATATATATATATATATATATATATATATATATATATATATATATATATATATATATATATATATTATTTTGAGGTATTACAGAAGGTTGGAAAAGATAGGAAACACATAAATAAAACTTACAAAATTGAGAGAATATTTCGCCGTGTCGGCGTCGTCAGCTCTAGTCCAGTATATATATATATATATATATATATATATATATATATATATATATTAATTGCTATGCAATTCTTAGGCCGACCCCCAATAATTTTTTTAAAAAGTCCACTTTTTTTGTGTAACGTTTTTTGTCCCGAGATGGGAAGCGAGAGGTCGTGGGTTCGAATCCCGGCCAGGCTTGAATTTTTTTTTTTTTTTTTTCTCGTGAGACGAAGGTCGTGGGTTCGAATCCCAGCCAGGCCTGAAAAAAAAAAATTTTTTTTTCTTTTTTCTCGTGAGACGAAGGTTGTGGGTTCAAATCCCAGCCAGGCTTGATTTTTTTTTTTTTTTTTTTTTTTTTTTTTCGTGAGACGAAGGTTGTGGGTTCAAATCCCAGCCAGGCTTTTTTTTTTTTTTTTTTTTTTTTTTCGTGAGACGAAGGTTGTGGGTTCGAATCCAGCCAGGCTTGAACATTTTTTTTTTTTTTTTTTTTTCTCGTGAGACGAATTGCATAGCAAATTATACTCGTTTTCTACGCAGTAGAAAAGAGAAAAGATCCGGCGAGGCGCGAAGCGCCGAGTATAGATTAGGGGGGTCCAGGGGGGCGAAGCCCCCCTGGCGGGGTCAAGGGGCGGAGCCCCTTGCGAGGGCCGAAGGGCCGAGTTATATATATATATATATATGTCAAAAAGCGCGAACTTCAGGAATCGTTTTAGAATGCCACAAAACGAATTTCAATGGAGAAATTTTTCAAAAAATATAATTTCAAAAATTTTCCGAGCCATTGCAATAGTTTCACTTTCTACGAAAACTCGGTAAATGGTTGGTAGGTAGTGTTCCCCGCTAAAACCGAATTCAAATCGGTCCAGCCGTTTTGGAGTCTATACCCGAAAGACACACACAAACATAAATTCATGTTTATATATAGATGTAAATTTCTATGTGTCTGTTCATCATTATCTACCTATAGGTTCTACTATCTACCGATATTCTACATTTACCTACTTACCTAGGGATGCAAACTACTGTAAAGTTTTATTGGTTATTCCCAGTACAAGTTGCGCTACTGGGACCAGCGGGGTGTCAAAACTGTACGCAGCCTTCCATTGTTCGGTCATTTCCTGCCGGTCGTTCTCACGGTAAAAGCTGCCGGGAAGGTCTACACGGAAACATACAGGTAATATAAAACAATAATTGTAATTCAACTGATTAAATAAATAAGGGGTGTAACGAACCTAATAGTCAAAAATCCAGGGATCGATTCTACAACTAGTTGGCAACAAAAAGTTCCTCATAGAGATTTTTTTTAAACGCTTAGTGATTAAACATTAAATCAACAGTTTAACATCTGTAAACATTCTGTGTTTTTGTAATTTCATACGAAGTATGGAAAAAGAATCAACCGAGGGTGTAGGGGGGCGGAGCCATCCACCGAGATGCAAAGCGCCAAATTTGTTTTATATTTTTTAATTTTTTTAAACAAAACTCTCCTCAAAGGCGGTGGGGGCACACCAATAAATTGGAAAAAAATTCAGCCAAGTTGGGTGTGGCACATAGCTTCCTCGTTTACCTATCATCTTCCTCCAACTTTCATCCAAATTTAAGCGAACTCGAACGACTAGAAAATGGAATATGATGGAATTTACGTTTGCGCATGCGCAGAATGAAGTATTGATTTGGCAACAACGAAACTGAAAGGGGACCATCTACAACCTAACCCGCGCATTCTCTAACAATTTCAGCGAAATCGGATGAAAACAGTGGAAATTAAGGTCGTTACAAGGATTTCACATAGGCGCATGCGCAGTAGCTATTAATGATACAATCATGTTGAAATTGATATGGGATGATCAAATCGTCATCCCCCAACTATCATCCAAATTTGAGCGAGATCGAACGACTAGGGCGTGAGAAAATGATGTTTGGTAGAATTTAGAGTAAGGTTGTTTATCTAAGTTGCTTTCTAAAGATGTTACTCTGAAGAAGGATATAACGTTACGATGTGATGTTGATATGTACTTGCTCTCTAAATATAATAAGCTTTCTTCTGAAAATCGTTGCTAACACGAAGGTTTCTCTACCATGAGACATACGATGTAAACATTGTTTTGGCTCAAGTCAGAGCTTGATATCGCTAGTTTTTTTCAGTGCTTGAGAAAAAACAAAAAGAATAGGGTGCATCCCATCTCCATTAGGTATACCCAATCATGAGATATAATGTGAAATTTTTCCGATTGATTTGGGGTCTTTGACATCTACAAGGAAAAGTGATCCCTTAATTCTATTGAGGTGTGTAATAACACCTATAGTGCAGGCATAATGGATATTACTTATTACTTATTGTACTTATGTTATGGTTATTATTGCTTTTGTTTTTGGTTTCTGCTTCAGATATTTCAATAAGGAGCGGTATTTCGGTGTCTACGAGTTCCACAGGCCGGTCCTGGTTTTGCGGGACACCAAACTCATTCAGGACGTCCTCGTCAAGGATTTCTCTCATTTTTCCGATCATCCGAATTTCGTTTTTGACGAGACCTCTTTCTTGCAATGGTCCGTTTTCCGGTTGAACGGGAACTTATGGAGGGCCGTCAGGTAAAAAATTCCATTCAATAGTCAATACTTTTTTACTTGATGTTATAATAGGTATCTATAAGGAAGGATCTATAAGGGTTCTACCTTATAGAATCAATGGGGTTGTCAGGGTGAGACGGATATAAGCAGAAAAAATTCTTCTCTGAGTTTCTTTACTGGCAAGCTTTCCACATCAAAATGTCATCTTCAGGCCCCTCCGTTTCTGTCTAGTATCCTCTATCGCTCATCTGCCTCTGCTCCACGGTCAAGTGCATCAGTCTCCGGGGGGGGGATCTTTAATTTCTTTAATTTCAATAGGAATTGCTGCCAGTCCCGAGATTAACTTCTAGAATTGAAAGGTAACCCTTCCTCCGAGAAGGATAGGCCACCCGACCTTCTCGGAGGAAGGGTTACCTTTCAATTTAATTTCTTATTTTTACATTTCTTCTCCATAAATCCGTAAATTTCATGAATCCGCACAACACAAAATTGAGCTTCATCATCTCTGACAAGTCAGAGCTATAACCGCAGCAGAAAATCCTTCATATTTCGACTCAAGTTTCAACATCACACAAGACAACCCAAGAAGTAAATCTCGGGACTGGCAGCGATTCCTATGGAAATTAAAGATCCCCCCCCCCCCCCCCCCCGGAGACTGATGCACTTGACCGTGGAGCAGAGGCAGATGAGCGATAGAGGATACTAGACAGAAACGGAGGGGCCTAAAGATGACATTTTGATGTGGAAAGCTTGCCAGTAAAGAAACTCAGAGAAGAATTTTTTCTGCTTATATCCGTCTCACCCTGACAACCCCATTGGCCATAAAAGCCTGACGGATGGATCATGAATCAATCAATCACTTTTAGAATCTATAAGGTATCTGTAGAAGGGGTTAAGGGGGTGCAGACCCTGGTGTATTTCAGTTCCCGCCATTTTTCACAGGCTGAGATAGATGACAAAAAAAAAAATGAAATTTGAAATGAAAATGAAAATCACTTTTAGAATCTATAAGGTATCTATAGAAGGGGTTAAGGGGGTGCAGACCCTGGTGTATTTCAGTTCCCGCCATTTTTCACAGGCTGAGATAGATGACAAAAAAATGAAATTCATCACATTGATTTTTGATAATTTTGAAAGTAATTTTTGTCAATAGTTTCAGTAGTAAGGATCAGGATAGTACGTTTTGGATCAATGATCGTATACTCCAAAAATCATGTCTTCAAAAGCTCAGTATTTCGCAATTTTTGCACTTTTAGAGCGGAATTGCATATTTTTGGAGGGGGATTGCGCCTGTTTGCGCGCATTTAAAAAATCGAGTGATGGGTCATTTCTTCATAAAAATTTTACGTAGAATTCAAATCTACAACAAAAATGTGGATTCCTGTTTTTTTTTTTTTTTTTTGAAAAAACGCATTTTTTAGATAGGTATTGCAATACAAAAAAAGTTACACAAATCAATAAATGCTACTCCCCACTATAAGTCGTAGACTTGTGGTGTGGTGAGGAGTAATACATAATCAGCACACTCATTCAATACCTTATTCAATAATCATCTTGTAAGTAAATATAGGTAAATTAGAATCAATAGGTACATATTCATCGGGTAAATCAGAATACATAGGAATTATTCAGTTACCATCTTAAAGTTTTAATATTATCTAATGGGTCTCAGATTGCCTCATTATTATATGTTTTTCAGTTCTTTTTTGAACTTTTCAATTTTAGAAATAGAGCGGAGCTCATGGGGTAGGGCATTGAACAGTTTTACTCCCCGGTAATCATACGCCCGTTGGCCATGGTGAGTCCTACGGAAAGGCAGTTTCGAAAGAAATTGCCCACAAGTTCTTGTTTTTCCCTCATCTAAAAATTTCAGGTGGTTGCTATGTAAATCTTTATATATTTTAATTATAGTTATCTTGTCAATTAGCTCTCCCAATTTGAGTACCGCGAACTCTTTAAAGAGAGCTTCTGTCGAATATCTTGTCCTTTTTTTAAGTAAGACTTTAAGAGCTTCAGAGCTTGTTTAAAATAACGAAGTTGATGAATGTTACGCCCGTTTGCGCATGTGCGCAGTTTTGTCATTTTTTATATCATTAGGGGAAAAAACATTAACGTTGAGAAATAATTATTTTTTGACAAATCATTAACGATTTTAGCAGGGGGGGGGGGACGTTTTTGGATCCTGTATGTGCCTCATCCATCTTGGCAGATTTATTGTGTAAATTATTGAAACCACTTGAACAACTACATTTCAGGTACAAGCTCACACCTTCGTTTACGGCTTACCGGATGGAAACAGCATTCAAGCGATTGTTGGTTTCTTCACCGATAACTATACAAGAAGGTTCCGTATGTCATCAGACGATTTTATCATAATTGGTGCTTTTGAACTACTTAAAGACATAAATTGGAATAAAAGATGAAAATTGTGAGAGTAACTTACATCTCTACAACCTACTTATAATACTCGTAATCATAATTTGGTATTATATTTGGTAATTATTATTTACCTATTAGGTGTACAAGACGCGCGGGAGTTCCTCAACATTTACTCGACCGACGCTATCGTTTCGTATTTTGCTATGACGATTGAAGATAAAGCTCAGTTCCAAAAAGTTATGAGAGAACAATTTGTCATGCCAATTTCCAGGTAAGAAAGTCGATACGTCGAAATAAGATCTCTACTTGATGATTTACTACAAGTCTAGGCATAGGTAAGTTTCTGTAAATACTCCTAGGTACCTAATTGGTTAGTATGGTTGTAGTCAGATGATTGAGCAAAAGTTTATTTGGCATTCTTCTGCCTTTGGATACAGAAAGGTTCGGAGAGGTTATTTTGAATGTATTTGAAGTGAATGAATTTATTTTGAAGTTATATTCATATTCTGAATTTTATCTTTCTAAGGTACTGGGAGTTGATCATCGTTGAGCATTTCCCAAAACTTGCCAAGCTTGTTGGCGCCCAATTCGTTCGCTCTGACCTGAACGAGGTGAGAAGTTTAGTTAGTTAAGAAGGTTTAAAAATATCTTCTTCATTTTAAGACTTTTATCAAGATGTTGGTTCCCCCAATGGGGTACGTTTGAACCCAAGTAGAAAGAATGTACTCAAAGTAAAGTCAGAGAAAATATTTCGTAAAATTTGGGAAAAACGTGAAATCACAGGTTTACAAATTACTAAATAAGGCCAAATTTTGGCTCCCTACACATTAAACCTCTAATGGGTATTTATTGCAGTGTATTTCATATTTTCAGGTTTACAAAAAAATAATGAAAGAAATCGTCGGAGGTCCTAGTGAATTTCGGAAGATGATGCTCGAAATTCAGAATGAGAAGGTGATAGAAATGAAAGCCAAAGACTTCGATGCAACTGGAGAAGGCGGCAAGCTTTTCAAATATGGTAATGTCTTCCAGAATCGAATTGGCAGGGGACATGGTTTTGGTTTGTTATTTTCAGTAATGTACCTTTGTAGTGGACCAAGAAGTAAATCAACCATAAATAAATAACCCCCCCCCCCCCCTCAACGGTTGTTGGTTTATGTTTCAAGAAGTTTAGAATCCGAAAATCGTATAAAAAAAGGAAGAAAACAGATATCAGTTTGTATTAGGAATTCCGCGTATGACCTTAATTGGAAACGTGGAGAAATGAGACGCTGGGAAAGTCAAATTCCAAAATATTGGATACTTCTCTAATATGAACGAGTTGGGTAGTTTTTATATGGGAGTAGACCTAAGATTATGGGGATAAATGGCAATAACGAAGTTCAGAACCTTCAATGCATTTCAAGTTTAATTTACGTTTAATTTAACTTTAAAACTTGTGTGACATTTTTGCGTGACATAAAAACGTGACTTTTGGCCAATTAGGTGATGGCTAAAGCATGTTCCATGCTTTACCGACCCCATACTCGCAGGTTCATAGAGGGTCATACTTCAAGAAAACCTGCAATTTCATTGAAAAACCCACATTTTTCAACATTAAAATATAATTTTCTCCCCTAAATAACAAAGTAAAACGGACTATACTGTTGGAAAGATAATGAGATGAAGCAGTTTTCATGAGATTTACCAGTTTCCAGACACCAATGAATTAACTGCAGTAACCACTACAACAGCTTTAAACGTTGTTCTAGACGACGATCGTCGTCAAATCAAACTAAAATCGAGATTTGACAACCAGTTTTCCAAACTTCGTGAGGAACCTGGCCCGCAGACCAATTTTTACGCATCCATAAAATTTTGAGGGGAGGGGGAGAAAGTTACTTTTCCCTTGACAAAGGTTCATTATTGAAAATTATAAACCAAAATAGAGGAAAACTGATTGCCCCACTTTGCCCAACCTTCATTACCTATTTGCTTCAGATGTGACGGAAGACCTGATGCTGGGGCAAGTGGCCCAGTTCGTGGTTGGCGGTCTGGACACGACCAGCAACACGATGGCTTTCATCGCCTACGATCTGGCGACTCATCCGAAGGCCCAGGCGGCCGCGAGGTCTCAAGTCCGAGAAATGCTAACCAAATACGGCGGCCAATGGACTTACGAAGGCGTGAAAGAACTCACGTATCTTCAAAATATCATCTATGGTACTCCTACATTACTTACTACCTTAAGACTACCTAGACTACTTGTACTTTTAAGGAGTAGGAAATTTTATTCCACAGTGAAAAGGAGTCAACAATTTAGCGCACTCAGCTGATCAAAAAAAGAGCCTATAATTTCTTTCTCTTGATGTCCCAGAGTCAAATTTCAACATCCTACAGCGAAAAGGAGGGAATTTCGCTCACACAGCTGATCAGTAAAGAGCCTCTCATTTCATTCGTCTGTTGATGCCCTTGTCAAATTTCAACATCTTAAAGTGAAAAGGAGAGAATTAAGCTCACTCAGCTGATCAAAAAAGAGCCTATAATTTCTTTCTCTTGATGTCCCAGAGAGACTCCCTGTCAAATTTCAACATCCTACAGCGAAAAGGGGAGATTTTAGCTCACTCAGCTGATCAGGAAAGAGCCCATCATTTCCTACTTCTGTTGATGTCCCAGAGAGGCTCCCTGTCGAATTTCAACCCCACCCCTACTACCATTGTTACAATTTATTTTAATGTCCGTGGGGAATTTATCTTGGTTGTAAAGTATTAATAATAACTTGAAGGATATTTTCAAACACTGTAGCACTTGTAGATGTTATCGTTTGTTGTAAACCCCTTGCATCCTAATTGCCAAACCCTAATCTACCCACTCTGACCCGAGTCCTTCCGTATTGAAGTATCGGACTCGAAGGATTTAGCCACGTTTCATCTAAGTGACTTCTTTGTCTGGATGACCTGATATCCCAATCTCTTAAAACAGATACTGACACATCACCCAAATTGTGTCCGCGTCTGATATAACCTATTCAGTAATTTACTTATTTAAGGCTGTTCCCAGCTTCGTCCCGTTATGCACCGGACATATGTTTGGCACTGGAAACTGCTGCCCGCCCGCCTCACCTCGACTTCTAGGATTCCTCCAAATACCCGTTCTTTGTAGTTGAACGTCACAGGCTACCTATCTATCAATACAGAAATAACAACCCTTTGTGTAATATTTTGCAGCGTTTTTAGGACGTCCCTCTGAAGCTGTGCCTTATGCTGGAAGGTGGTGAATAGAGGGGGTAAAAGTCATAAATCATGATGTTTTAACTATTCTCTACAGATTTTGTTTTTTTTTTTTTTTTTTTTTTTTTTTTTTTTTTTTTTTTTTTTAATTCAATTATGAATTTTGCCTTGTTTTGGAAAATATGTGAGAAGTTTCAGATTTTACACTGGAAGTTTTATGATAGGAATTCGCTGTCTATGGAGGGAGTTAAATGATATTTTTGTTTTTTCTCTTATTTTAACTCTCGCCAAAATTATATAAAATCCATTCATAGCCAAATCCAATCCAAATCCATTCCCTGTAATGCATGCATTACTTATCAATATATTTCCTTCTGTTACAGAGTCCACGCGCCTTCACCCCGTTCTTCCGTTCTTATTTCGCGAAGTCTCGAAAGACTACACCCTCGACGACGGGCTGACCCTCAAGAGAGGAGACAAAGTCATCATCCCCTCGTTCGCTCTGCAGACTGACCCCCGATTTTACCCCGAGCCGGAGAAGTTCATCCCTGAGAGGTGGGAAGGTAAACAGGAGGCGAGGAACAACTACACTTGGTTGCCTTTCGGTGACGGACCACGAATATGTATAGGTGAGAATTATATTAAATTTAAGGGGTTATCTCGGCTAGCGGTAATAGTAAAATTATCATTTACACACCTTTCGGAAGTCACCATCGATCACATAAGACCAATAATAAGTCTTGGAGACTATTAGTTCTAATTAAGTAAAAGTTCAATAACTGATGTTTTCTATTTTTAATATTCGAATAAAGTTGATAATTTTACATGAGTTTTGAAATATGAGATAAAAAAGTTCGTCGCTCTACAACTTTTGCTTCCGAGTCTACCTAAAGGTGGCGAAAGCTGGCGGAAGCTTTTCACTGTCAAGAGAAAAAAATGTTTGATCTCCAAAATCAAAATTTCCATTTGCGTTTTACGTTTTAGACCATTCTGAACAATTTTGGATCCGTGTCTGTCTGTCTGTCTATCGTGTGTCTGCAAATCCTTGTAACAAGCTTATTTTCCTCAGTTTTCATCCGACTTGGATGTAATTTTCAGGGAATGTGAGGGCTAAGGGGTAGACGGTTCCCTATCAGTTTCATCGTTCTTGACTCAATACCTCACTCTGCGCATGCGCAAACGTAAATTATACCAAGCATAATTTTCTCACGCCCTAGTCGTTCGATCTCGCTCATATTTAGATGATAGTTAGGGGATAGCAATTTTATAATTTTACATCAATTTCGACATGTTTGTATCATTAATAGCTACTGCGCATGCGCAGTGCCTACATGGTATGAATACGTTTGTACCAGATGGAAACGAATGCCTTACTTTTTTAGCAATTTCACGCGAACTACTGGTTTTTGCCTTTCTCCTCGTACCTTGATTACCGTCTCTCGCTGTCACTGTACCGTCCATTTCACTATCACCCATTTCAATTCTCACAATCACTTGAAATAATATAAAAATTCACTGATAAACGTATAGGTAGCCGAACTTCACAGATTGCTAAACAAGAAGCAACAGGAGGGTCACGTCAGGATAGGTATCTGGCTTCCCACGTTTGCTTGGACTAGTGGGGTTCTGCGTGATTAACAGCTCTGGACATGTGTGGTTTTGGATGAAGTACAAGAATCTACTGTATTATTTTGAGGAGATCTGTCGAGCAAAAGCTTGACATTGAGTGAAGAAAATGGTATAGCTGATCACAAAGGACAAGAAACCAATGCTAACTAAAATAATTTTTTTTTTTTTTCTAACTTGTGGGGTTTTGCATGGCTCCTCCTCATTTGTATTAATATTTGTGCATATTTCTCATTTTTCCAGGTATGAGATTCGCATTCATGGTGATGAAATACGCATTCGCTAAAATCCTACACGACTACGATTTATCGCTCAGCGACAAGCAGTCGGACCCTCCCAAAATCCACCCCAGAACTTTCTTGGTGCAAATTGATGGTCCTCTACTCATCAACTTCAAGAAACTTTGAAATCGTTGGTTTTTTAGTTATTCTTCGTCATAAGCATTATCATTTATCATCTGTACCTACGATTTATCGCTATATCTGTAAAATATGCTTGAATTACCGTTACTTACATATCCAATTGAACACCAAAACACTTCATGGGCTGAGTACTTGGACCGCCTTTCTTCAGAATTTGGTTTGCCGAATGACTTTCCCTCGTTGAATGCAGCACTTATGAAGACTTAGGCAGGGGACATGTTGGAAATGCTTAGGGAACATTAAAAAACCCTGTTTTAGCGAAGAGCTGTGGCTTCCGAGAGATTCACTCTCTATAGACAGCTCGATCGTCATGTTGTCTGCTAGTCTGGTGAAAGATTACGATTTGTACCTGTATCCCAGTAGTTGGCTCTTCAAGCTCAGAGGTGAGATGCTTCATCTGAATGCAAAACCTTACGCTACCGAACGATATGAAGAGTGTTCGCTCTGCAATTCTCACGAGAAAGAAGGCCTCTTCCACTTTTTATGCTCCTGCCGTGTTTTGATAGAATTCAGAGTTCAACATTTGGTCAGCCAGTTCTATCAAGGGATGAGGCGGTCAGACTTCTGAATGGTGGAGGTTGGCCACAAGTCTCTTACTGTAAAGTAGCATGGCACTATCGATCATTATTAGTGCGGGAGTTCAATTATTGATCGTAATTATGTTCTTTTCTAGAAAACAACAGTATCTATTTCTCAGGCCAAATATTCATGGCCTAATATTCAATTTTAGTTTTAATCTTTTTAAAGAAATACTTTTTTTCCATTAAATATCTGGGTTTTCCATGATTTTGTTTTACATTATAGTTTGCCCATAATATTGTACTCGCATTATAACATTTTCATTCGCCATCACTTCCGACAGACGGTTTAATTATCCATGTCGTATTGTTTATTTTTTATCTAAGTGGAATTATTAATTTTGTACACATAATTCTATTAACGTTTTTTCTTCTTCTTCATATCCAATTGAATATGTACCAATATTTTTTAATCACTTCACAAATAAACCCAGATAAATGTAGCCTTTTGTTCATACCTATACACCGATCTTTTGTTACGGAAATTTTGTTACGCAAAGAAAAAAAAGGAAGGTAGACCTACAGTCTATAAGGAATTTAGGTGCCCCCCCCCAAGAGGTGCAATGGGGGCCTAAATCCTCATAAAAAGGTAGAGGAGGTAACAGGCATCCCGTCAGAGAGATACCACCCCTACAAATAGCTTTTAATGAGCCATGTTTGGGGAAGGTTGATTTTCCAGTCACCTGGAATTCCATCCAACGCAAACCAGCTGCCAAAAATGATCGAGAACAGCCCGCAGCACCCATTGATTCATCAACGGGACGCCGACAGCGCTATCTCTGGTGCTCTGACGGGAGCTTGATGGGCCTCTCAGGAGGTAACTCTGTTACACTCCTCCCCTTAAAGACATCCTTGATTGAAGATCAAGGATGTTAACTGGGTGGAATAGTTAATAGCTGAGAACTAATGCTCATTCAATCATAAATAGCTGCATTGGCGTTTTGAGGATGGGGGAATAGAAATTAAAACAGGATTGTCAATGAAGCTTCATAAGAAGTATCTTCATTGAACAATCGGGACAAAACGGATGCTCAACTATGGAGACTTATACCTTAGGAAACCAAAATATATATAGAAATTAATTTGCCCAACATTGGGGACTTTTACACTAACCTGGTAATTGACATATAGCAATACTCAGGTGGCATGAAATTTAAATAATATAAAATGAATTTGCCCAACTTAGGGGACTTAAATTGTGCACTAACCTGGTAATTGACATTATAGCAATACTCAGGTGGCATAAAATTGAAAGAAAATATGGTATATAAAATATGAAAGGGGAATAAAAGAGAAATTATAAGTCAAAGACCAATGAAATTATTTATATACCAAAGGGTGATAATGGGAATTCCTTCTGGAACCCCGGGCCATGTTTCTTCTGAAACATTAACGCCCCAAAAAATAGTGGATTGGACTACTAGGCGTCAGCCGTGCATAATCCAAACCACGCTCTGCTACCATATAAGGAATTTAGGTGCCCCCCCCCCCCCCCCAGAGGTGCAATGGGGGCCTAAATCCTCATAAAAAGGTAGAGGAGAGTAACAGGCATCCCGTCAGAGAGATACCACCCCTACTAATAGCTTTTAATGAGCCATGTTCGGGGAAGGTTGATTTTCCAGTCACCTGGAATTCCATCCAACGCCAAACCAGCTGCCAAAAATGATCGAGAACAGCCCGCAGCGCCCATTGATTCATCAACGGGACGCCGACAGCGCTATCTCTGGTGCTCTGACGGGAGCTTGATGGACCTCTCAGGAGGTAACTCTGTTGTAGATAATTTAATAATGATCAATTTTACACATTATTAGTTCATTATTGTTACTTAGCAATGTTAGTTTATAACTGGGCGTAATAAATCAGCTTTCCTTGACACTACAGAGGCTTAGGGATTATGAGATGCTGTGATAAAATGAGAACATTCCAAAAAGTGGCTAACGATTTTCCTGCTATGAAAACTAAGGGAGTTACACTTCCCTAGTAACGCATTGGTTGTACGTGAAAATCAATAGAAAACCCCACCGTGACGTGACGCTCGTGACGTGACGAACACAACTGGAAACGTCCTGTTAATCATTATTAAATGATGAAACGTCACGCAACCTATAAACAAGTTAGGTGTTGTTATGATTGTGTATACTAGCAATGAAATCAGTAATTAATTAACGTAATGTAAGTTTATTTAGAACATTAAATACACATTGTTCAATGCCGCTAATGACCCTTATGGTTGAGGTGCGGCGTTACATTGCTTTGACATTTAAGCACTTTGAGAACTAAGAAATTATTAACTACCTACCTATTTTACGAGAAAATTAAACGAAATCTTGATATGAAAATGCTGAAATTGCGACAAATTCCGCTAATGACCCTTCTGGTGGATGTGCGGGGAAAAATTAACGACCTACTTATAAACTCGTAAACGAGTTCCACTATCTGCTTTACAAGCAGATACCATGTTACATGGATATGTCTTTGATTGGGGATTTCATAACGGTTGTCCTCGAGAGTTGTAAAGAAATCCTTTAACTTTGGACTGTAGGCGACGAAATGTAGGATAAAGAATTTATTCTGTTATTCCTGGAGACACAATAAGCATAATATACATACTATTAAAGTTATTTCTCCAATACAGGCGCTATCATTTTTATGTTCATGATAGCCTGATTTTTCATTAATAAATGAAATTATATCATTTATTGTTTTATTTGATAACGTTTCGTTCTGTTACTGAGGACATCTTCAGATCTTGCTTTCTTGACATTCAGTTGACTTGGTGAGCCACTGTTTTATTTGACAAATCCGTTATATTCGGATGTTTATAAATTTTTTCCTGGACACACCAAGATCTGAAGATGTCCTCAGTAAGAGGATGAAACGTTATCAAATAAAACAATAAATGAAATAATTTCATTTATTTTCCCTGGGCCGCATCCCGACTAATTCCAACAAAACAACGGTTTACTTATAGAAATAATGTTGAAAATAACTGTGGAGAGAAGTCACTACAATGAGTTGTTGTTTACAGTCGACTGTTGTCAAGAGGATGATAATGTTTCCTATGGAGTGGAGATGCTATTGCTTTAAGTTAAGAATATTGTAACCGGATTATTAAAATTGTTTATAGTCCAATCAACTTAGTTTAGGAATGTAGCCAGGTACGTAAGGAGGGGGAAATTGGTAGCTTGAGATGTGAACATTTATCACATAAATCAACAGAGCCGGTCCTAGGCGCATGCGAACCATGCGGCCGCTTAGGGCGCCAGACAGAAGAGGGCGCTGGACAGAAGAATAAATTGGTTTATTTTTTGTGTTAATTATTGAATGAATTGAATTTATCTACATATCTATATGTTGCCGTTGCCTGGTATTTTTCTGTACTTATACTTTAAAAAAACAAAAAAAAAAACAAGCTCATTACACTTGGCCACCCTTCGGTCACATCGTGTTATTCACTATCAGTGATCTCTCAAGGTCATTCGACAATTGAAATACTGGAAATTTCCATATTTAATAATTCGGTTTTATTTTTAAATTTGCCTTTTTTTTGGCTTCCAATCCAATATTCGGGGGGGGGGGGGGGGGGGGCACCAGCCATTCCGCATGGGTAACGAAAATGGCTCGGGCCGGCTCTGTAAATCAAGCGCTTTCAACTAGTGGCGAACGATTTCTATGCGATGAAAACTACGGAAGTTCCATTCCCCTAGCAACGGATTGGTTGTACGTGAACATCATTAGAAATTGTGACATTTTTTGCGTCACGAAAATTTTTGGTTGACCCCCCAGAGCAAAGACATATCCATGTCAAAAACTCTTTATAGGTAAATATTATTCTGAGATTCCAAAACATTTTTGGATTTTTAGCTTTTTTTTGCGGCTTTTATCGATTTTGAGCAAATATTAATGAAATTTAAGTTCAATTTTCAGCATAATTTTGTGCATACATTATTTAAATGCTCTAGTCCATTGTTGATTGTCCTTCTTTTGACTAAAATTCTGCTAAACAATATAAATATCATATCTTTATAGACCAATGATCTGCGTAGAATGAATATCAAATACAGAAATAATAAGCCTTTGGGTAATAATTTATATTGTGTTTGGATTCTACGCTTCTTGAAACGTAAACCAACAGATTTTGAGAAGGGGGGGGGGGGGGGTTAAAAATATTCCTGGCCGATTATGTAGGTTCATTTTGAAAATAATTAACCAAAAATAAATTATTACAGAAAATCCTAAAATTGAAAACACACTCGAAATCATAATTAGTCTGCTTTTCCAAAACCTATTTACAAGGAGAGTAAGGACCAATTAGAAAAGCCAATTTACCACGGCAATGTCTTTTATTACAAAGCATCACAAAAATAAAAATATTTTCACATATTTGTTTCTTAACATTAACGTATAAACAGTCGAAATAAATACAATTATAAATTAAAGAGATTCCAATTCAGTAGGTACCTAACATGGTTTTCATTCGGTCTTCATTTCAGTTCTTCATAGAGTCAGGGACGGTCTTTCCATGTGATACCCATGTATCAATTCTATATACAAACTCGTGATATGTTTTTGTGCTAATACACTGTATTATACACGGTGTGTATAATATACGTTTTGTGGTGAAGGTATTTCGTTGTGTAGGGTGTTCAAGGCATGTCGTCCTCGTCGTCTTTTTTGTCTTTGATGCCGTGGTAGACTTTGCTGAGTCCATCGGCGGCGTATTCAATACCGTCTCCAACCTTCTCGCCAGCCTGAAATCATAGGAAATTATGAGTACGATAGTACAGGTAACTACTCGGCTTATTTCAGCTGATTCACTCACAACTATTCAAGTAACATTTATTGACACTAATAACAACTTAAGAGGAAAACAAATATAACAGTATGGTTTAGTTTCTTGATCGCTAGGAGGTAATTAGCACAGTTTTAGGATCTCGAGAGTCGGTCAGGATAATAAAATGTCTCCTATCCTCCTCCTATCTGATCTATCCATCTTAGAATTCCTCCTAACTGCTAGTCCATAATTAACATGTACATTACTTTAAGAAGTAGGGGTTTTCAACCAATTTTTAATTTGTCACGTTTTTCACTAATCAATGTATGTAGGTACATGACATGAATGTACATACTACATGTGCTATCAACTACGAAATGACTTTGTAGAAACCTGCCTAAATTCTCCAAGGTATGTAATACTATGTATATTTATTATTAATTTTTCTATTTGTCATAATGTAACATGTCAAACAACAGCTGTTCAATTAATAGACTTTTGGAATCTCATCTTGTTGTAGCCCTGATGATGATGTATAAATACATCGAAACGTTGGCTTTGAAGACCTGAATTTTATTATCCTGACCGACTCTCGAGATCCTAAAACTGTGCTAATGAAAACAAATATAGGTATGGGAAAATGTCAACTGCTTATTTGTGCCCACAGAGTCCCAAGTTCTAAGAACTCAATCCCTCCGTGGTGTTATTTTATTTATTATTATGGGCATAAGCCCAAATTGTATACAAAAGAAAAAAAGAAGAAAAATGTATACAGAAATATTACAAAAACAAACATTAGACATTACATTATAACAATGAAATGGAACCAAATCGTTACTACAGAACTGTATCTTAGGCATTTATCATTTCGCCAGTCGTTGGATACTCTCGATTTACCTAACTGAGCAGTGCGTGGCCAACAATCTGAGCTATAAGCTTGGTTCTCTGAATAATTGTTTACATATAGGTGATCCTTCTCAATTGATTTTGTAAACATGAATGCAACCAGTATTAGACTGGAATAGGGAGACTCTTTGGGACAGAGACGATTGAAATGATAGGCTCTTTCCTAATCAGCTTAGTGATGTAAGCTGTGCTCGGAGGTAATGGAAGTATGGGTGAACTGTTAAGAACTGACGGGAAGCTTAAGAACTGTTAAGAAGCCGGATAAAGGGAACAAGCCCTCTAAGGCCTTTTTTTCCAGGCCTACAGTGACCTAAATTCTCTCCTGTTCTCCCAAGGAACAAGTTCCATATCCTGTCAAGATTTAGAGCTTAGGAATAAATTTTTGTTATTCAACATCAGGAATATATTTTTAGTTTTGGTGAGATGTGTGAATCCACCACCAAACTTATACCAGTACGGTTGTGCGATAAGCGAAAATCAGCCAAGCCGTTGAAGAAGCGTCTTACTCCCAAACGCAGTCAAAAAGAGAGAGAATCCGGCTATTTGCTCGGCCCGAATTGGGTAGATAAGTATTCATTTTGTGGCCTGACATATTTTATATGCGTAGCATTTTTTTCGAGGTTTGTTGGTTACATTTTAGTTTATTGGTTCCACTCACTTTTCTCACGACGCCGGCAATGTTTTGAGAAGAGAAAGTGTCCGGGTTGATGTTGACGTCAACGTTCGTTTCGTCACCGGCGCCGGGGCATTTGCTCTGGTCGATGAGGCTCAAGTCGAACGGGTTCACTCCGAACATGGACATCCTGTTCCGGATCTAAACAGGAAACCAATATATCGCTTTAGATTTAGAACAAAGATCAAATTTAAGAAACCTACCAAAAATAGAGAGCGAACAACCAATATTGAGAGCGTCTAAGCAAAATGAGGTAAATACTCAAAAAAATGCCAGTCATGCTGCATGATCGTATGAGTGAAGTTTCGTAAATTATGTTATTATATTTTTGTGGAATTGTTTTGAAATGTGAGCTGGTAGTAAGGAAATCGTCCACTTTCTACCATATTATTCGGAAAAAGTTGTTTCAACTAATATTCTCGTTGGAGGATTCTACATCTACTGGGTCAGAAGTGGAGATTAATCTGAATACTCCTCCACCGTCCCCTACCGAACATTTCCAGAAAACAGGTCAAGAAGAAGATGAAAATCTACAAGAGATAGAATGAACATCAACACCGCTTTGGAAATTTCGGCAATGACTCGGGATTATTATTGAAATTTGGCAGTGGAGTGTAGGCATTATTGGTTGTGATCTATGTTAACTATGCAGTGCTAATTTATTATACGTAAGGTATGTAGACCTATATCGGTAATTATTTGATACATCATACGTAAAAGTCTAACATTGTTTGTTGAGGCAAAAATGAAGGCAAGATGTCATGTGCTATTTTTTAATATGTATTTAAGGAACTCCTTGTAATACCTCGGGGTATGTATACAATAAAATTGAATTTAATTGAATTGAACTAATATTCTGCTATCAAAGCAAGGGGGGGGGGGGGGGAGTTTTGCGTTTTATTTTTATTCTTCATTTTTTAGCACATAATAATAAAATTTAAGTACATTTTAGCGAATTTTTGAAGAAAATTAAGCTATTGCTCTCGCCTCAAAATTTGTAGAATGTGAATTTTTGAAAAAATTTTATGCAGAAATCCGTTTCAGGCTATTCTGAATCATATTCTGAAGTTTAACGCATTTTTTTATGTATGTATGTATATATGTATATATGTATGTATGTATGTGTCATTCCAGACGATAACTGTCCGTAGAATGGACACAAAACGAAAGTTCAAGTTCGTTGGCCAGCATGATCGGATTATTTTTTATCATAACTCTGTTCATCAATTTTTGAATGGTCTAGTTCTTAGTTGATACACTATTCTGAGTAATACCTATTCTGCAAAAAACTGTAAATTTAACGATTTTAAATTCGTTTGTTGCCATTTTTAGTGGTTTCTAAAGGACAGAGTAGCACGAAAAAATACTCCAAAACCATGAAGGTGCCATGTACCTATTACATGTGGCAATTGAATATGTATTTTCAAAAACTCAGTATTTCACATTTATTGCACTTTTAGGGGGACACCCTGTATAGACTCGAGGCTGAACAACTATAAATGATTCGTAGTTTTCTGTTATTTTTCGTGATGAAATACTATACAAAAAAAGTTCCAGTCATGCAGCATGATCGTATGAGCGAATTTTCATAAACAGTCGTATTACATTTATGTTAAATTCTGTTGAAATTTGAGCACTTTGGAGACAAATAACAATTTCATTATACATTTTATAGCAAATTAACCTTTTGTCAGTAATATTCCAATGAACAAACGATTTTGTGGATTTTTACGATTTTTTCAAGTGTTCCTATCAATTTTTAGCTTATTTTAATGAAATTCAAGTACATTTTTCAGTACAATTTTGTGCTTAAATTTTTAAATGTCCTAGTTCATGTTCGATTAATTTTTTCGAGTAGCATTCTGCTAAAAAATAGAAATTTGTTAATTTTTTGCAGCTTGTTGCCTTTTTTAGTGATTTTTCAAGTACATTTTTTGAAATTTGACCAATTTAATGTGCTCAAAAAGTGTTGTCCAACGAACTCATCCTTTCTTTTGAAATGCTTGATTTTTTGGCGAAAGAACGAAGTTTTTATCTCAATTCTATCGAGAGTTATCGTCTGGAATGACACATACATACATACATATATACATACATACATATAAAAGTCCAGTCATGCAGCATGACCCCATGAGCGAATTTTTGAAGAATATTACCAATTTTTACAACCAGCGAACGGCATTATTTCGATTTTTGACTGATTTTCCAACTTTGAAATTTTTGAAAACTTGATACATATTCTTATAGGAAATTTTACGCTGATTCCGAATATACCACATGTTAGTATGCTGAAAAAATTATTTCGCACGATAAATCACAAAAAACAGGCTATTTTGAAATTTTTGACTACATTTTTGAAAATTTCAACCCGAAGATGTAATCCGATCAAGCTGGCCAACGAACTTGAGCTTTCGTTTTGTGCCCTTAACATTTTAAAATTTGTTTGAAGTTTCTAGCACAATTCTACGGACAGTTATCGTCTGGAATGACACATACATACATACATACATACATACATACATATATACATATATACATACATAAAAAAATGCGTTAAACTTCAGAATATGATTCAGAATAGCCTGAAACGGATTTCTGCATAATTTTTTTTCAAAAATTCACATTCTACAAATTTTGAGGCGAGAGCAATAGCTTAATTTTCTTCAAAAATTCGCTAAAAAAGCGTTAAAATCCAGGAATCATTTCAGAATGCCTCAAAACAGATTTCGATGAAGAAAATTTTTGAAAATTTTTATTTTAAAATTTTTGGAGCCATTGCAATAGCTTTATTTTCTAAGAAAATTCGCTAAATGTGTGTACCTTGTCGACAACGACTTTCTCGAGCGTCTTGGTCCTGGAGAGGATGGTGGCAGAGCGTCTGTTGGAGGCGGGCAGCTTCTGGCAAGTGTAGACCCCAGCGTAGTTTTCGTAGTCCGTCATGAACACGATGAAACTCGCTTTCCCGGCTGGATCTAATAGGTAACGAGCAAACGTGGATTAATAAATTGAATTACTTGTTTCTTTGAGTTAACCTTCAAAGGGTATTTCCGTTTTCAGTTTTTAGGACGTCCGATGAAGCTATGTCTTATAGGCAAGAGGGACGCACCTATTAGAATTGATACGGAGGGGGATTCTGCGGCTAATCTTTTTCCTAATAGACCTATGATGCTACAATTTAAAATGGAGCTCCTTTGTGATACCTAGAAATCAATTATGAGGTACGGCGTACGGAGATGCACTGATCAGCTGATGGGACTCTGAGGCTAATTTCTTTCCTAAACGGCCTACGGTGATTAAATTTGAACACGTAGGATACAATTACACTGGATGGAGGCGAACTGATCAGCTGAAGTACACCAGAGGCTAATTTCTCTTACAAATGTCGGTACTACATACTGGGTTTAATAATAGTTGACCAGAGAGTGAAGTCGTATACGTTCTAACAGAAAATGTTGACGGTTCCCCCTCTCTGGTGGCCAGGGCCGTTTTTAGGGGGGGGGGGGGGGCGATGGGGGCGGTCGCCCCGGGTCAGGGGGGGGCCCCGGATTTTCAAGGTGGGAAGGGGGAGCACTCCTCAAAAAAAGGGTCTTTCTGCTTAAAAAAAAAAAAAAAAATTATCGTCCTATGACACACCAAACCGAGTACCTCCTTTTTCTTTGCCGCCTTCGGCGATTTTGAAGTCGGTCAAAAAAAGAGATTTTACCTACTTTCACATCGTCGAAAGTGAAATTGTATACTATTGTATACTTTGTTCAGTTGCTCTTCTCAGAGGTGGGCAATTTTGAAGGACCACGTAAATTTGAACTTGCAACGTCTCAGTGATACACGATGGGAAGCGAAGCTGAAGGCTGTCCAGGTTCTACGATATAACATTGATGGAGTGCACAACAGCCTTGTGGAACTGTCCAATTTTATGACAAATTCTGATCCAGGCGTGTCCCATGAAGCTTCCACCTTAGCTTCTCAGATCAAGGAATTCCATTTCCTTGTTGCTCTTACCACGTGGCACAATATTCTATTCCAAATCAACCTAGCCAGTAAGGTAATGCAAAGCCCGAATTCGGATCTTCTGGAGGCAACCAGTCTGCTGAAGAAGTGCAAGGATTTTTTTCAACTTTCCGCAGAAATGGGCTAACAGAATGTGAAATGGCAGCAAAGGGGCCAGCGGAGAAGCTCAAAACGGATGCTACCTTTGTCAATAAAAAGAGACTAACAAAAATTAAGAGGCAATTTGACTACGAGAGCTCAGAAAACATCGAGATGGAACCTAAAAAACTGTTTGAACTTGAGTTTTTCAATCCTCTGGTCGATCTCGTCAATACCGAGATTGAGTCGAGATTCGAGCAACTCGATAAGTTCAAGGATACATGGGGATTTTTGTTCGATCTTGAGAATATACCCGACCACCCTCTACTGCTGGAGAAATGTAAGAAATTAGAGGAGCGATTGACTCACAATAGCACTCAAGATATCGATGGAATGAATCTCTGCATGGAAATCGAGGCCCTTCATCGCTCCGTAAATTGGAAGGAGAAAAATCAAAAACCAACACCAAAAAATATGCTTAACTACATAATAGCACATAAAGTTGAGAACCTCTACCCAAATACTTGGGTAGCACTCCGAATTCTATTGTCCATTCCTGTGACTGTGGCGAGTGGAGAGAGGTCGTTTTCCAAACTTAAACTAATCAAGACTTACCTGAGAAATTCAATGTCTCAGGACAGACTCTCTGCACTCGCCACATTGTCCACTGAAAATGATGTAGCCCATCAGTTGGATTTTAATGTCCTGATTCGAGATTTTGCTGAAGCGAAGGCAAAGAAGGCTTCTTTCAAATAGTTTTTATTGTTTTGCCTAGTCTACCTAGTCTTTCACAAAAGCCTCCTATTTATTTTTCAAATTCAAGTATTCAACACATAAACATTCCATGTGAAAAATATGTAAATTTACTATATTTTACTCAATTATTCTTCATTGTTATTTTTTCTATTTTGTATTAAGGCACATACTTAAATAACTATAAAATATAATTTTACGTTTGTTGAGCTAGTGTTCTTGTGATTTTCTAACCATTTCCTACCTTTCCTATATCAATGAATTAGATTACGTAGGTGGAGGGGGGGGGGGGGGATACTCCTCCAGAGGGGGGCCCCCAAAGATTGCTCGCCCCCGGGCCCCAGAGGGGCTAAAAACGGCCCTGCTGGTGGCTGACGTGGGACAGGGAGAGAACGACGTTTTTGACCAATCGCATTATCAACGCCGATGCCCCCTCTTACCTGTTTCAAGGATGGACATCAGTAGCCAACAAAGCTGCACACGAAAAACACGTGAAATATGATCAGGCTGCAGAGGATTTGAGAGCCTCATTCTCACCGCTTATATGCCCCCTCGAAGGGATTTTACATTGTGAATTGGCAGCTTTTCAGAGATGACTGATCAACGCACTAGCCGATAAGTGGACTAATTTTCTCGTATACGAAAATAGCTTATTCGAAATGAGATGAGGTTTTCGTTACGTGGAAACGCTTTCCGAAATGGGAAGAGTCAGCTTTACTCATACTCAGCTTTTTCGAATTCGAATGTAGGTACCTATACACGAGACAACTTGACCTTTCTCCAGGAAAACCCTAACTTAGCAACTATCATGCAGTTGCTATGGGCTCACACGTAGTACATCCGACAAAATTGCCTGATTTTTCCCCGTGCTGTCTTTTGTTGTTGGTTTAACCTTCGTATTTGTCTTTCGTTTGTGTTTTCCCCCTCACCTAAACCACAAGGGTCATTAGCGGCATTTTGCTCGTGCTTTCGACGTTTTATAAACTCTTTCAGTTCTTTTATTCACAAGATTTCGTTTCAAGATATAAGCTTTTAAGATTTGCTTTACAAGTTTTAAAGATTTGTGTTCTTCATGGCTGAATCTTTTTTGAATGATGTAGAGGTAAGTGGTCGTTGTTTCTTACTTCATGTTGAATTTCGAAAATTGTCTACTGTGCGTTTTAAGCAGTGAGTCACTACAAGAGTCACGTTAACGTCTCTATAAGAGTTCTCTTTCTCTCGGGCTTACAAAAACGCTACGAGAAATCAATGCGAAAAGGTTAGCTTTCATCGAGCTCGCTCTAACAGCTTATTTTCGTGTTTACGAGAAGTACTTATTTTTGAGAATGTATACCTTTGTTTAGTAATTAGCAGTATTTTTTCCTTTTAATTGTCCTTATCTCTTCAGATGAAACCATTTGTCACGTACAATCTTGCCGGCGTTATCACTTTGACTAAAGCTTATTAAATTAATAAATATTCATTATTAACTTTGGCATTATTCGATAACTTACTTAAGGGGAATTTGACAGACATCTTGGCTGGAACATCTGGGTTAGCCTTCAGCTGCCCAGTGTAATGGTATTTGTTGTCAACGCTCGCGACTCCGAGAACCGGATGCTCGCTGACCTGGTAACATCAGAAACGAAATCAAATTTAGATTTATTATTTAACTTCCCAATATGCCTAGCGTAGCACAGGCTACAATTTAGTGCCACCAGCACTCAATCCAATCAGTTGGAAAGCCATCAGTAATGCTAGATAAAGCAGTAATTAAAGAAAATTAAAGCAGATTAATGCAGTAATAAAGAGAAAAGCAGCCGATGCCTAGACGTCAATGAATTACATTTGGGGAAATGTAGCACAGGCTGCAATTTAGTGCCACCAGCACTCAATCCAATCAGTTGGAAAGCCATCAGTAAAAGAACTCATAAGGTTATCAGTTGTGGCATCGCTGCGGTTTCACATAATCATTTTTATTTTTTCATGATTAATGGTAATGAGGCAATTTTTGAATGACCCAAATTTAGAGCAAATTCAGAAAGGTGCAAGAAGTCTGTGGATCCAAGAGAACAATTTATGACTGCTAATTCACGGTTTTCATTATTCACACTGTTTTGACTTAGCTTAATTGACCAACGTCGAGATAGATTGAATTTCAAGTCAAAGATTGACTAAATTTCATGCATTGACTGAGAGCCCTAATCACAATGGCAGGATGGTGCGAATAATTTTTAAAGCAAGGAATGGTATATCCATCTAATCCGTCCTCTCAAACTTTGATCGTCTGATAACAACCTTTTGCTTCCGATTCTACCTAAAGGAAGCGGAAGCATTGTTTTAACTTTCGGGAGAAAACAACTTTTGGTCTTCAAAATCAAAATTTCTACTCGCATCTTAAGTTTTAGACCATTCTGAACAACATTGGTTCCGTGTCTGTCTGTGTGTGTGTGTCTGTCGTGTGTCCGAAAATCCTACTTTCACAGTTTTCTTCATCCGATTTGGATGGAATTTTCAAGGGATGTGCGGGCTAGCAAGCAGACGGTCCCCTATCAGCTTTATCGCTCTTGACTAAATACATCACTCTGCGCATGCGCAAACGTAAATTCTACCAAGCACCATTTTCTCACGCCCTAGTCGTTCGATCTCGCCCGAATTCGGATGATAGTTGGGGGATGACAATTTGATCATCTTAAATCAATTTCAAAATGGTTGTATCTTTATTAGCTACTGCGCATGCGCCAATATGAAATCCTTGTAACAAGCTTATTTTTCACAGTTTCCATCCGATCTGGATGAAATTTTCAGGGGATGTGCGGGCTAGGAGGTAGACGGTCCCCTGTCAGTTTAATTGTTGCCAAATCAATGCTTCACTCTGCGCATGCGCAAACGTAAATTCAATTATGCTCCATTTTTTCACGCCCTGGTCGTCCGATCTCGCTCAAATTTGGATGATAGTTCAATTCAACATGAATGTATCATTAATAGCTACTGAACATGCACCAATGTGAAATACTTCTAATGACCTAATGACCTCAATTTCCACAGTTTTAATGCGCGGTTAAAGTTGAAGATGGTCCCATACCTATTTCATTGTTTTCAACTCATCAGTTCATTCTGCGCTTGCACAAACATAAATTACATTGAGTATCATTTTTTCGTTTTAAGATTGACCAATTATGACATTTCACGCTACTTTTTGATTTACTCTTTTCCGCTATGATATTTTTCAAGATCATTTAAAACTTTTCAATGATCTATACATTCATGTTAGGTAAACGAGGAAGCTATGTGCCACACCCAACTTGGCCGACTTTTTTTCTTCTTTTTTCTTTTACCATTTTTCGTGGCAGTTGTACCCCTAGCAACCAACTCACGCCTCCCAGCTCAGAACAACCCCCAACACCCCAATAAAACACAAAACACTGATCTCTTAATTTTGAACACAACTTTTCAAAAATCCCTCAATTGTTTCAGTTAATTTTTTACGGCAAAACCTTAAATAATTAACCATTTTAGAAGATTTTTTTTTTTTTTTTTTTTTTGTAAATTGTTCAGCATGAACTCAGATTTTCAATGGCCTATACAATTTTTAATTTTTTACTGCAAAACCTTAAATAATTAACCTTAATTTAGTTTGAGGGTTGGTCAAACGAATAAGAAGTGTATCTAGGCCGACGTGTCGTCCAATTTATTGAACATCTTCAGGGCTTAGATTATTATCTTCAGTGTCTTCTTCTCCTACATCACCACTCTGGTAGACCATAAAACAAACACTTTTTCCTAATGTAGAAACACTTATGTGAGTAGGAAATGGACAACAGTCCATTACGACTGATTATGACTCTATGAGTCTATGATTATGACTGATTATTATTACAATCATAGAATGTTGTCCATTCCCTACTCACATATGTGTTTTTATATAAGGAAAATGTGTTTGTTTTATGGTCTACCAGAGTGGTGATGTAGGAGAGGAAGGCACTGAAGATAACAATCTAAGTCCTGAATATATTCAATAAATTGGACGAAACGTCGGCCTAGATAAACTGCTTATTCATCTGACCAACCCTCAAAAATCAAAGAATTTATATATATATATATATATATACATTTTTAAATTTAAATTTACATCATTTATACAAACTATGATTGATGATGGTACATGATAAATGCATTAGGTAAGTATACTAGTACAAACCTGTTCCAGCAGGTACTCGCCGGGTTCTTCGCCGAGAGTGAAGTTATAAGTAAGACACCGGCTTCCTGTAGATGTCTTCTGGATGCCGTACCAAAGTCCCAAAAACTGCAACGTGATTATAGAATTCAATTATAACTCTAATTAGATAACACCAAAACAAAATCATTCCTTCATCGTCGTGTATGTTCACGCATGAAAATCCAAACCTCAAAATGTAATAAATTATATATCAAAAAAGTTCCATGCAGCATGACAGTAAGAGCAAATTTTCGTAAAATATGTTACTAAATTTAGGTTAAATTGTTTCGAAATTCGAACTCTTTAAGAGTGATTCTATCAATTATATGGCAAAAACTTATTCTAAATAACAGTCGGGTAGTCAAAAGTAAATGTTGCTATTATAGCTTTTGTTGCAGTTTTTAACGATTTGTTGCACATTTCAATGAAATTATGTAAGTAAAATTTCCAAATAATTTTGTGTATCAATTTTTTAATGTTCTAGTTAATATTTGAACAACTTTATTTGAGTCATATTTTGCAAAAATTATTAACGACGATTTTTAGCAGTTTTTTGTCGTTTTCAGTTTTTTAGCATATTTTTTAATGTTATTTCCAACGGTATCCTCAGATTTGAGTTGACACAGAAAATTAAGGGAGTTATGATCGTTTTAGTGACAAAAAATTAAAAGCATGAGAAAAAAAATCTTTTAAATTAAATTACTCAAAAACAAAACGTAAAAAAAAAAAAAAAAAAAAAAAAATCTCCACGAGGAACTTTTGATTAGAAATAACTCTAAAATTCACTGCTGAAGTAATGACCACTAATGCGGGACTCCCTGTATATCAATGTAGAGGTATGAAATACAATCAACTCGTTCAAAATGTTTGAAAGTCTGCCGCCCGACAGAACTAGTACCTAAACTGTTGAATTCTTGAGGCGAATAGGTACGCTTCTTATCTATCCAATTGTCTACAGGGGAAAGACCAGCAAATAAAGTGACCTCGCCATCCTAACTCCTAATCGATGTAACTAATCGATAATCATGTTTCTTGATCAGTAATTTCTGTAACGGATCCGATTCAGGCCACTTCCGCGCTTTTGACATTAATTTTATGTCTTTACTTTGGCACATAGAATCGAAAGGTGTTACGTTACATTGGAAAACATACAAATTATAAACTGAAAAGTGGAGAAAGTGTGTATTTGATTTCAACTTATTCTGATGGCTGGCATGATCTGATTTTTCTCCTTCATTCAGCGGAAATGATTAATCAGTTCATCAAGTCTCAATGCTGCTGGGTAAAGAATGTCATCTGTAACTTCGAGATGATCTTCACACTTCACTTTGTTCTTCAATGATTAGGAGATCCTCAATACCCGATCAGGAAAAATTGCAGAGGGTCACGCACCATCTGAATCTTTCAAGGGTCTCGGAAGACATCCTTAATCTCTCGTTAAACTCGAAAATACCCACGAAATAAGCGTTTATTCGTGACCGAAAAAATCGTTGGCGTCATCTACGCTGAATGCTTCTTTTTTGTCTGTATTCTTTAGCAGAAGATGATTTCTACATATTAAACACCGAAAAATTGTCAACTCACAATGCTAGAAAATAACAAGTTTACAGGTGAATGGACGTAGGTTAAAAATTGGCCATTTTTTACAATTGTAAAACAATGACTTGTCCAAAATGATGGGGAAACACTTGTAACTTATCCAAATTCGCTTGTACACGTTAATTTTCACAGTGCATTACAAGTCAACACTTGAACATTTCATTTTTACAACTTGTACATAAAATTGACTTGTAACTTGTCACTTGTTGCTTTATGAAACAGGCCCCTGGTACTAAGCCCCTGGTATCACTCACTTTTGACATTTGAAATCCAGACATCGGTTCAACGATTGGACAGTCACCCAGGTGATAAGTGTGGCCGTTGGTGAACGCCAAAAGCGCAGCGAAAGCAGCTAAAGTCAGCGCGTACGACTTCATGATTTTTTTCCTGTAACAACGAAGCATAAAACAATAAAATGTCTGAAGATGACGATTTCCATGATGTATGATGACTAATGAATGTATAAGATCTAATCTCTTACTGATGTAGGTATTAGGATAGCATTAGTGTTGCAAAAAAATCTGAATCAAAATCGATTGATCGAATCATTTTTAAAATGAAAACAACGATTAAAATCGGTTCAAAAAATTAAGTTCATTGGCTGGGTTTATAAAGTTCATTCATGTATTTGAGAGAAAAAAATTAGGAATCAATAAATATAAATGCATTTCAGATCAATGCCATGGCCCTGACACCGCACTTGTCCAATCCACGATTGAATATTGCTCTATAGTTTGGTCTCCTTTTTATAATATAGCTAGAATTAAATTGGAGAAGACCCATGATAAATTTCTAAAATTTTTTGCATTTAGAGTGGGAGAGCCGATCAGTAGTGACTCATTACATGAAACGATAATGGGCATAAGTGGACTGACTCTGTTATTGACAAGACGAAGTAGATGGGGCAGCATTTGTTGTCAAGCTGTTCAATGGTGGAATCGACTGTCCCTCACTCTTACCCTTATTTAATGTAAATGTCCACAACTACAACATGCGCCACCATTTGATTTTTCCTATTCCTCACACCCACACTAATTATTTATTAAATAGCCCTATAACTGGAATTCAGAGACATATAAATTATTTAGCTTCATTGTCCGAAGATTTAGATCTGTTCACCTCTGGTCTAAGTTACTTCAAGAAGCAGGTTTTGTCCCTAATTTAATAATTAGTTCGGTTTTGCTTTCTCATGTCCTGTGACCTTCTTTATTGAAATTCGTGTTAATTGTTGATGTATTTTTCCTGTACCTTGTAATTTTGGTTAAGTTTAAGAAATTTCATGAACTTTTCTGTTTTGTTATATACATCTATTTTTGGTCATGCATATTGTATTTGGGCTACGCCTGTATCTATTCAAATAAATAAGGAAACAAAACTCAAGCTTCTACGCCATTGATAATAAGCATAGTTGAAATCGGAGTGGAATGAGGTAATTGACGACCGTTTGTGTTTTATAACACAACGAAGAGGAAATCATTATCGGTTTGCCTCATCGTACCTACCTCACAAAGTTACCTGCTCGTATATTACCATAGAGAAAAGATCAGGAAACCGATGTCCAGGGTTGCCAGCAGTATGATAATTACCGTAAACATAGGTAATTTTGATGCACGAGCGGTGTACGGTAGCAATCTCATTACTGTACGCTAAAATACGGTAAAAAGGAAATCCTAGGAAAATACATTATTATAAATCTATTTACCTATCATTTTAGCATTACTTAATGAGATTACAACAGGTTTACGAGATGTAGTTACTATCCAGGGTACAAAAGAAATGCTACTCCAGCCAAAATGGGATTGAACTTATTTGTCCTCTCGCATTGAAATGCACAATGCGAAAAGATTTTTACTAAAGCCAATCCTATAAAAACAAAACGAGAAATGAAGTGAGCCACAAGCTCATTGCTGGAGTCATTTGAACATTATTTCGACCAATGACACGCGAAAAATGATGACGATATCTATGTGTCGATGTCTATCTGTTGCCTATGATTTTCATACATAAGTTGAAACATTGAAAATATATGCCGTAAGCTTTTTTATGAATTGTAATATTCACTAAGTCCCGAATACCCCAAGTGTTTTCATTCCAACTGAAAATAATTAAGTAATTTCAATATCACCCTGATAGAGGTTATGGGTCCCCCTATTCTGCACCACTCAACTAGAATTTGCGACCCCCTATGACATTCCCTCGCCATTAATAAAATGCGATCTCGCTCAACAAATTGAACGATCTTGCAAGTTAAGTAGGTGAGAAGTGACAAGGAGATAAGATTCTAGATGTTTATCGCAATTCTATTGTAAACATCTTGAGCAAGGAGGTTGGGTAAGTACCTACCATCCTAATGGATCATTGTTTTGAAAATTAATCTTTCACTCTTATCGAGAATATGGCAACAACATGCAAGTGAATGCAAGCCAGCACTTTAAACTCATCTGATATCTTGCAAATTGGGAAATATTCACCATATCCCCAACCCACGACTGATTTCACTTGGGAAATGTGTGTAAGGTCGCCTTATTGTCATATTTTCCTCGAATGAACTTTCGTAGATATTAAAATCACTTAATTAGCAAAGATTAAACTACGCAAGGAGTAAGTAAAATTGTAGATTATGTATCGCTTCGTTGCGTGACTGGAACTTTATGCGTCGAATATAACTCAATTTTACTCAAATAACGAATGAGATCAAAACTAAAATACGACGAAAAAGCCAGATATCTACGAAAATTGATTGATCTACCACAATATTGTTTGGAAGAAGTCCGTGAGTTTTGAGCTTATAAAGTAAAACATATTTTACCCGAACAATATGATGAAATTTGAGTCCGAAATGGTTTAAAATTTCCACAAAATTACTTCATAAGATCCCCGTGTACAACCGAGGCGTTTTCTGTTATCACGCCTGTTATGTGGGTCCATTTACCTAGCAACTTCAAGGCTAACTAGGAACGCTCCTCCAAGGCTGGTTCCAGGAGGGAGGTAATGATAACAAGAAATAACTACCCGTAGATGTCGTTCCCCCCCCAGCTAACAACTTGGATAAATATCTGATATTCATGTTGACACCTGGAGCCTATTCCCGAAACCGATTTCACGTGGAAAATGATTTTCAACTCTTCTTTTCAAAACTCGTTAAAACCCGAATGATGTAACAGGGCGCGCAAGAGGGCACCAGCAGGTCTGAGAGAATGACAGTTTTTTCTTTTTTAGAAAGCGGCTCAAATTAGCGTTAACAAGCGCAGGACATGTGTGTACGGCCTAAAATGTGTAATTTTTACCTTAGAACTTTCGACCAAATAATTGTAAACACAAAACACTGGAAGCAAATAGTTGATAATTTTTTAGCACAAAAAGTTCTCAAATGCGAAAGTTCGTAGGCCATTGCTAATGCGATTGCTTCGCATTGATAAGTAATCATCTCGAAATCTTTCGCCAACTACCCTCAATCAATTTTGTTCAATAACTAGTCAGAAATTCATAATATACATGATAATAATAATAATAAAACATTTATTGGCCCAAAGACATATAAATTTGGTCCATAGCGGGCTCACTTGAACCACGTATGGTAAAATTACAATAAACTGTACATGGCGGCAAATACTCGTATATCGAATCGCAACAAGAAAAATTAGAGGGGAAAAAAACAAAAAATGTGATGTATGTATGTGAACTAAATGAAACAAAAATATGATGACTTAAGTGAAAAAAAAGAAGAATTTGAGAGATAGAGAGGAAGGAAATTGAGCATCCATCGTAAGGAGGAAATGGGGGGGAGGGGGGAGTGTACATAATTAGGGTATTCAATTGTCGGTATTCAGGTGTTGCTTAAAGTGGCCCCTACACGGTCAATAATATTGTCAATACCTTATCACATTGACAATAATATTGACCGTGTAGGGAAAAATAATTAGTATTGATGGCGATATTGATGAAATCCGGAAATTCTGTTCTTGAGGCGTCAATATTAAAGAGTGGAGGGGATATTGTCAATATTATTGAGCATATAGGGGCAAACGTTAATATTATTGTCAATACTCAGTTGCTCCTGGGGAGATGCAAACAGGGATGCACTCCTTCATGTTTGCGTTCTGTCGACAGTGGTTCAACCATCAGTAATAATTTTATAAACGTCTGTTAGTTCATTCGGAAGTAACTGTGAAAGTTTGCAGTATCTGTTAAACTTATTTCTCTCAGTAATCGCAGATGAGAATATTTTTCCCGCTTTTTCAACCACTCTTTCACCCATCTTTTTCGCTGAACTCGAAGAAACATTGCGATAGTCATAACTATGGCTACACAGCCCTTTTTCCTGTTGCCCATGATGATTCACTTCAAAAAAGACACAATTTCTCTTCAAAAAATACACAATTCACTTGTCGGAATGGCGGGAACAGACGTACTGAGGACGTTATATTGACAAGAATATTGACAATAACATTGACAGTGTAGGACACGACATCATTGATGAGGATATTGAAGTGAAAAAACAGCGTCATCAATAATATTGACAATACTGATAGTGTCAATATTATTGAGTGTGTAGGGCCCGCTTAAAATAGTTTAAAAACCGACCAATGGAAGGGGATGACGGACAGACAACGGGAGGGCGTTCCAAACCCTAGCTCCAGCCACCACAAAGGACCTGGCCATGGTTCGACTGAAATGGCGAGTGATCATTAGGACATTTGACCTCGAAGAGGCAGCTCTCGTGGTCAGATTATCCAAGTAGTCAGGCATAGAACCACTCAAGATCAAATACAGCATTTTCAGGAGGCGAAAAATAAAATATTTACACAAGGGTTAGCAAAGTATGTGTTACCCAGAAACGGAATGTCGTGCCTTAACATTAAAAACATACCGTAGGGAGGCATTGTAGGCTACTTGGAGTTTTTTATTTAAAAAGGCAGATAACGAGTAAGAAAAAATGGAACAGCAATAAAACAGATGGGGAAGAACCAAAGCTGTCACCGATCGGCGCTTGAGGTACTGTGGGGTGAATTTTGAAAGGCGTCGAAGGGAGTGGAGAGATCCATAGACCCTTTGACATACCCTAGTTACGTGTGAGTCCCAGGATAATGTCTTGTCCAAGATAAGACCGAGATGCCTGACATTCGACGAAATACTTGTCCTTCCTATTTACGGTACGACGATGGTTCATTTCATAATGGATTTCTTACATGTTAATTCCTCAAAATTTGTTTAAAATCATCCAAACAGTTTCAACGCCGTTTATAATTGAATCGTGATAAAACGACTTGTCACCATCAATTTTGTGACAGGATTCTGTCAATTACATCGTGAGATATAAAGGTTAAAAGAAATTCATGTTTGCGCATGCGCACATGCTTCCACTGTTATTCAAATCAATAGAGTCTAATTCGAAAAATCCCTCACTATTTCTTCAAAATCATCAGAACAGTTTCATCGCCGTATATACCTGAATCGTGATAAAACGACTTGTTACCCTCAATTTTGTGACAGGATTCTGTCAATTAAATCGTGAGATATAAAGGTTAAAAGAAATTCATGTTTGCGCATGCGCACATGCTTCCACTGTTATTCAAATCAATAGAGTCTAATTCGCAAAATCCCTCACTATTTCTTCAAAATCATCCGTACAGTTTCAACTCCGTATATAATTGAATCTTGATAAAACGACTTGTTACCATCAATTTTGAGATAAGATTATGTCAATTACATCGTGAGATATACAATTTCAAAGAAATTCAGGTTTGCGCATGCGCACATGCTTCCACTACTATTTCAAATTAATAGGATCTGATTCGAAAATCACTCACAATTTCTTCAAATTCGTATAGTGATTTAGTACCTGCACTGTGGAATGATTTTGATTTTAGTTTTTTTTCCGCTCACTACCGAAGGTAGGGAAGCTTTGTGTTCGTGCGAGAAGTCGGAATAATATTTGTCCTCCAAAATCAAAATTTCAACTTGCTTTTTGTGTTTCAAAGCTCTTATTTTCAGTCCGATCCCGATGAAATTTTCAGGGATTGAGCGGGTCAGTTCCTAGACGGTCCCCTATAATTTTCAACGCCGTCGAATAAACAGTAGCCTGTGCGCATGCGCAAACGTAAAATTTTCATAACGTCGATTTCTCATCATCTGTTGGCCCAATTCCGTTCAAACGCGGTAGGTAATTGGGTATATGTTCTCGTGAAATGCCCTATATATAAATTATATCGCGATTGGTAGACCAATTGCGCATGCGCGAAACTAATAGCGATTAACACCAGCAAAACCCCGAGTATAATGGAACGATTTTGATGAAATTGTCTGGAATTGTGCGCGATAGCTTCCAGACGGTCACCTATAACCTTTATTGCCATCACATAAATAGTAGCCTGTGCGCATGCGCTAACGTTAATTGATTATGACGTCGATTTCTTATCATCTATTGGTCCGATTTTGGTAAAACATGGGGATTAGATGGCTACGTGTTCCAGGGAAATTCCGTATGAATCATATATCGCGATTGGTGGATTAATACCATAGTCATTTCGACTCGTAGGTACTTTGTTATTCAACTAATTCTATACGTCCATGTTACAATATGTGAGGAAGCTATACTGCCCACCCAACTTGACAGACTAGATTTTGTGATTAAGTACCTACATACCTACACTGTGAAATGAATTTGATTTGAGTTTTTCTAATATTCCGAAGCTTATTTGAAATGCAAATGGCCAAAGTATTTTGACGGTTTCAACCTGAGTCTCTACCTCTATGGTTCAATGTTTTGCAGACAGTGGAGGAAGTAGTGTAGAAGTGATGCAATTGAAGAGATGGGAAACAAACGACAGAAGTCAGCTGAATAGGTAGGTAGTAGTTAGGTGACCTCAAAAAAACCTGTTGTTAGAAAAAACCGGCCCCAGTCGGCGGTCCTGTGCAGTTCGTATTTTCCCAGTAATCGAAGTACCGAGACTTCAAACTCCATTGAGTCATAATATTCTTCAAATGCAGAATTTGACGATGGCAGTTTTTACACGCCAAATGCCAACTTAAATACACAAATTTCTTACTTTCTCAACACCCAAGGGTTCTATTGAAAATTATGTAATTTGGCTGGGTGACTAAGCTAGAGCTATAATGTATGGAGCTGACCTAAACTGAAAAATAATTTAAATGATTATTTAAATCGATGTTTATTTAATTAAATAGGTGTTTAACCTATTTAACGATCTAAATACCTAATCATAAATGATAAAACCTTCTATCTCTGAAAATCACATCAAAATCGGACGAAAACAGTAGGATTCATGCATAGGTATTTCAAGGATTTGAGGCTCTCAGCATGCACTAATGATGAGTATGATGAAACTTATATGTGGTAATAAAATTATCATTTCCCAACTAACATTCGAACTTAAGCAAGATCATCCGAATATAGCAGGAGAGAATAAAGTTCGATGGATTTTACGTTTGCGCATGCGCAGTGAAAATTACCAATTGTTGAATGATGAAATGTTGATCGATTCATCGTAATCGGATACTAATATATAATTGTGATGAAACTCATATGGTGTGATCAATTATCATTTCCCAACATCCCTTCGAATTTGAGCGAGATCGGACGAATAGACGTATAATGGACGAATGATGGATTATATGTTTGAGCATGCGCAATGAAAACTATCAATTGCTGAGTGATGAAATTGATACGGGACCATTCTCATCCATTTCTCATCGCCCACAGATTGTTCACCATGCCTTTGTTACATAATATTAAATTTTCAGAAGTTCCAGTTCATGATTAAACTGTTTCGCAATTCGTATTACTTGTAGGCAGGTACATACAATGCCATATTTTCTCGCAAGCGGTTTAATCTTTTCGGGAGCAGGTTTAACTATTTTGATAAAAAAGTTTATTTGTATTGGGAAAAGAAGTTTAATTATTTTGAGAAAAGGGTGAATTATTTTGCCAAAATATTTGATTTATTTGGTAAAAAGATCAATTAATTTGGCAAATCCTATATCACAACCCTTGTGTAGGTACTATTTTATTTAGATAGACGGTAGTTAATTACCAACTAGGAACAATTCCAACCAACCACCCTGATACTGAACATCATCAAAATTAGCGAATCTAACATATTTTATAGTTATATTACTTGGACTTACTTCGATAATGACATTTATGCTACGAACTAAATCACTCGGGACGAAGTTGTGGAAACCCATTTCAAATCGGAATTGAGTGAAAAACGTTGTCTATTTCCACGAAAAATAAAGAGTTACAATGTTAAATCGATTTCGACGGTTAGGCCATCATCAGTAACAAACAATAACTGTTAATAAAAGTTATTGTTTGTTACTGATGATGGCCTAACCGTCGAAATCGATTTAACATTGTAACTCTTTATTTTTCGTGGAAATAGGCAACGTTTTTCAATAACTTCCGTTTTGACATTTATGCTGTTAGTATGGTAAGTTCCTTTGTAAATAGACTCATGAAATCCAGAACATCTCTTTCCTTCCGCACCCCAGGTTGGTTTAAATTGGTCCTTTTAGATACTGAACATCTCAAAATTAGTGTATCTAACATATTTGATAGTTGGATTACATTTGAATTACTTTGATAATGGTCGGTATAAATGGTCTCGCTGATAACATCCCAGAGGAGATTCGTCCCTTACTATTTGTGGGCGATTTAACAATTTTCCTCCGAGGCGATGATCTGAGGAATGTGTGTGACACATTGCAACGTGCTATTGATACCATCTATCGAACAGCGCGGATGCGAGATTTTAGTTTATGGTCGGTAGTTGGTCTACCTACACATAACTTTAAGAATTTTTTTTTTTAAATTTAACTCGTTTGACAAAAGGTTTGATTCATTTGGTAAAATGACTCATAGGTAACATGGACGTGATCTCATCTATTTACAGAGTAGCGTGGAATTAACGAAACAAAGTAACTTATACTACTTGGATGAGGTAGCGCCGACGGAATTGAGCCATAACGAGGAAGTGACTCACAGAGCCAATGAAATCTCGCTCGTAGAGGTCGTGTTGGTGAGCCGAGGAGCTAAACCTCACCGGAGGAGCGATTCCTTGAACTCTTGACGCCAACGATCTCAAATTATCAGCACACAGTAAATAAACATGAGGTAGATACCGGCAGACCTTTATCTTCATCGTTTATTTCGTATTTTGCGAAGATGATTGCGCCGATTATGAGGTACCTACTATCTCAACGGAGGCCTCGAAGAAACACATCCAATTCGTGATGAAAATCTCGTGTTGGTATAACGAGCATAATAAAATACCTTACATTGATGAGCAAATCTTCTTAAAATTCATTTTTTGAAAATCTTTCATGAAACGTATTTTTTTAATTTGACAAGCACTGAGACGAGGTCTTGGCGGTTATGTATGCCGGACGCCCGCCGTGTCCAACTAATCTGAATTTTTACTAGGGATTGACTACTTGATGTTATGTAATTTTGAGATGCGAGCGTTTTCACCAAGGTACTGACTTTTTTTACCAAGGGATTTTTCGGTATTGACTATTGAATATTTTTACTAATTTTTTCTACCAAATTTGATACCTACTCGATGTTACGTATCTGTGAAACTAGCCAAAACTAGTGTAAGCTAGTCTACAACCAGTGATAGAGAGATTTAAACAGATCAGCTTTTTGATTAGATCAGTGATTTGGATGCTCGCTACGCTCGCATCTAAAAAACGCATAACATCAAGTAAACAACACCTGAGTACAAATTCAGATTAGTTGGACAAGGCTGCACAGTTTGCAGACACATAACTGACGGGATCCCTGAGACGTTTATAATGCTATAGGCATTGCCTATGTAAGATAGTACTTCCGGATTGAGTTACATTTTTACCACGTTGATTTAGTCCTTTTCCACACAGACATAAACAGCACTCGTCGCTTCCATTTCCAACCGCATTTTACGTTTCAGACCATTCTAAACAACTTTGGTTTCGTGCCTGTCAATCCGTATTTTCGCAAATCCTAGTAACAAGAATAGTTTCTGCAATTTCCATAAGATTTTGGTGAACTTTTCAAGGAACGGGGTTGGCTGTAGATGTTTTATCAAGAATAAGGTGCGTTAATGAGTTTGCTATGTCTTTGGGTGTATATAAGATCGTATTTATACTCGTACTATAGAGTAGATCCATATTAAGTGGTTTTGTGAAATTATATTAAAAAAACGAAAAGTATTGAGAAATGTCTGGTAACTTTTGGAGATCGTATGGACTCCCCGAGAGTTGGGGAACCAAAGGATTTTGGTAAGTCTTAGGGTATACCTACTGTACGAATAACGTCGTACGTACCTCTTTGTACGCGGGATAGGCCGATATCAAATATTTTCATGAAACAAATTAATATACGACCATTCATAAAGGGTATGGAGCTCCCCAAATATGGTATATCAAAAATTTTTGTAAGACTGGGTGTAAAGAAGATCGCAGTTACCTACTTAGTTATACTCTGGGGAAGGTCTACATCAAATTTTTATATAACAAATAAATGAAGGAGTCAATTCAATAAATTCAATTCAATTGTAGCAGCATCGACAAGTTTGCCTTTATTCAGTAAATTATGGGTTATCCCCTGAAATTCTGTGTATCAAAGGGTTAAGACTTTGGGAGTAAATAAGATCGTATTTATACTCTAGGGTAGGTCAATAATAAGTAGGTAGTTTTATGAAACAAATGAGTGGAAGAGTCAATTCAATAGAGCTTGCAGCAGCATCGAAATGTTTAATTTTAGTTAGTAAATGAAATGGGTATGTATTGAATCTCTCAAGGTATGGGGCATAAAAAAGAAGATCGTATTAATTTATACTCTGGGGTAGGTCGATATCAAGTAGTTTTACGAGTCAAATCTATAAAGCTTGTAAACAGGTAGCACCGAAAATTTTACCTTTAATTAGTAGTAAATATTGTGGATATATCCCAAAATATTGTATGTCAAGGAGTTTGGTGAGACTTTGGCTGTAACGAAGATCCTAGGTAAGTACCTACCAAGTTCTGGGGGAGGTCGATATCAAGTAAATTTATGAGACAAATGATATTATTTTAGTGAATTCATCGAGAAAGTTTACCTTACAGAACGAAATGGGCTCGCAGTGATTCTCTCAGCACAGAAGTCTCCAGACTGGCTGTCAGCCTCCTCCACAGGGTAGTTATTACGAAGACCGGCTCCATCCCCTCCATTTCGCCCGCATAATCATTTCTTCTCAATGCGTGACTCACTTCTTCAACCCGCTCCACCAGATAGACGGATTTGTTTTCACCGGGAGGTTCAGCGTAAACTCCGCAACAAACGTTTTCGAGAAATCGCGTTTTTTTTCGGTGCGATAAGGCCTTCCGAGAACGCCGTTTCTTCGGAAATGGACCCGTATCTTTGATAAGTAAAATGCCTGACTAGTTGATTGGTTATAACGGATACAATAGTAATAAAGTATATCGAAGTAGTTAGCAGATAAGTACCGACTTATCTACTAAGTACCACATCTACCTATCTGTCCTAATTTAACGAAATGGAATGTGAATTATCAGCTGAGCGAGCTCTAAGGACATTTCTCCTTATTCACCCTACTATTCGAGTAGCCAGGTTTTCAAGGCCAAGTAGTAGTATTAGCGAATTTTCGTAGGAAATGAAGTTATTGCAATGGCTCGGAAATTTTTTAAATAAAAATTGTCGGAAAATTTCTTCATTGAAATCCGTTTTGAGGCATTCTGAAACGATTTCACTCTCTAGACGTTCGAATTCGCTAAAATTTGGATGATAGATGGAAGAAGATGACAGGTAAACTAGAAAGCGCCGACACCCAGCTTGGCACTTTTTTTTTTTTTTTAATGAAAGGCATGAAGTTTTTCTTTAAAATTATTTGAAAATCCCCCCCCCCCCCTACCCTTCCGGTTTACCTCATCCTTTTTCTTTCTCTTCCTTCCCCCTCCGTGCCCGTATAGCATCAGTTTCATTCAGTTCATATTTTCATTCCATGCGTGTGGTAGATAGTTCAGTGCAAATAAGTATTCCAGTAAAATCAAATGTATGGGGGTAGTTCAGTGAAGAAGAAGGAAAAAGTACAAAATGTTCCTTATGCAAATTTACTTGTCTTTTGGTATGTACTTTTTTCTTCGGAAATGCATTTTATAAATTTAAATAAATTCGTTTCTCGTTTCAAAACTTTGTGTAATCTTATAAATGTACCTAATCTTGCAAGTCATAGATAATTCAATTCAATAGGTAACATTAAATTCTTCATTAGACAGGTACGTACGGAATAGGGGAAGCCACTATCGAAAAACTATCGGTAGGATCGATAGTTTTTAACCTATAGTATCGGCCTATCGATTGTGCTGAACTATCGACTACCGCCCATCCCTAGTAAACCACCTAAATGACTAGACAAATCCAGGTACCTACCCAGCTTATTTAAAATGATACATTATACCTACTCAGTGGACCTGATGCTATGGACACATTTTATCACAGAAAGTTTCAACACACTTAATGGAAGAAAGTACTTCGAGGATACACAGTAGGTACCTATCGATGAAATTTATTAGCGTGGAGACCTAAAAGTGAAAAATGTCACAAAATATTGTCAAGAAAAAACGCTGCAAATTATTACACAAAGGTTTATTATTTATGTATTAGCCCCGGTGCACACGAGCGTCAAAATGACGCTTGACGCCGCGTCATTTTCAATCGGATAACTAGAGATACACAGCGGAGCATGGTGCGGTGCACACGGGACGCCGATACCTATCTGCAGCTGGCGTTGACGCGGATAGGTATCAAAGTTGACGCAGGTTTCTGTGGGACGCGCGTTGCGGGCGATAGGTATCTTGCCGCCCGATACCCCTAGCAGTACTCAGCAGTCAATCGTCCGGTGCACACGTGCAGCTGCGTCACTTCGCGTCAACCATCATTTTGAAGATTTCGGCCCACGATTTTTTGAAAAACTTCAATTTTCTGCACATTGATTCATTGTCAAAGGATACGAGAAAGCTACGTGCTATGCCCAACATGCCGTTTTCAGCGGATCTTCGCAGAAAATTGCTACTGCAATTATAAAATAACAATTTTCGAAAACATTCTTCATTGAAATCCGAGTCCTAGCTCCGAGGTCCTTCCAACTTTTCGTCCAACCCCAACCAAAATCCATATTCATATCAATTTCATATACGTATACATATGGGCATGTATGTGGGAGTATGGGGATGTTATTTAGAAAAAGTTCCAGTCATGCAGTATGATCGAATGAGCGAATTTTCTTAAATTACATGTCTTAGTATATTATGCTAAATTGTATCGAAATTTCAGCAATTGATTATATATATACCTATATATATATACATATATACATCATTCCAGACGATAACTCTCCTTAGGATTGAGATAAAAATACCGTTCTTGGGCCAACAAATCAAGCATTCCAAACGAAAGGATGAGTTTGTTGGTCAACTACGTATTTTTTAGCCCATTAAATTGGCCAATTTCGAAAAATGTACTAAAAAAATCACTAAAAATGGCTAAAAACAGCCAAAAAGCGTTACATTTATAAGTTTTAGCACAATTTTAGTCAAAACTAAACTATAAACGATTAACTGGGACATTTAATAAGTTTTGCTCAAAATTATGCTGAAAAACGTAGGTACTTTAATTTCAATAATATTCGCTTCTTCAGTACTTCCGATTTCTGCCCTCTTCTTTGCGAAATACGTACCTACTTGTGCACCAAATACGAAAAAACCACTTTCTTCTTCAATATCTGGGTACAGATCCATCCTCGTAGTTGGCGAGCGAGTGACTGACACGTCATGACGCGGCGTCCTGCGTCCTTTTGCCGCTCGTGTGCATTGAAACTCAGATAGGACGCAGATAGCGATTCCAAGAAATGACGCGGCGTCAAGCGTCATTTTGACGCTCGTGTGCACCGGGCCTTAGGTAACCCTTTAATTAAACGGAGTCTATTATTCATTATCTAAATATATCTGTAGTGGCATAGACGCCTACCGAGGAGAAATTAAATTAAAAACGCCTACATTTTACTAGTCTTTTGAATTCAACACATGCTGACCCACCAACTGAAAATTATATAAAATAAATCACATGTCTACGCTTCGCATCTCCATTTATAGGTGACAAAAGTTATAATAATATGAATTCATTCGGAATCATATCAGCTGATACGATCGTCATAGTTCATTAGGTAATTTTTACTATGTTTCACCTGTTGCCATACATCCCACGTTGATTGTTTTCCCAGTTAAAGTTCTGGCCCTTAGGGAGGAGAGCAAACTTATGAAGTTACAGCTACCTGGGTGGTTTCTTTCGATTCTTTGGGATGATATCTATGAATTATTATTAAGCCCCGTACATGGTAATTAGATAGCCATTCACCGCAGAATACTGGTAAAAAAAAAGTACCTACCAAACTGAGTCTAAGGTGCATTATGGAAATATAACTGGACGATGTCACCTACCAAAAGAAACAAAAGAAGCATGCTGATACTTCGGTACATGGATATGCCTTATTTTAGCTCAGTCAGCTGATTATAAAAGACCCAATGATTGCAATAGTCTAGTAACTTCTGCTTACAAGTACCTACTACTCAATAGTATAATACCTACCATGCCTTCTTTGCTTCTTTACACATTATCTGTTCATTATGGTTACTTAGCAATATTAGTATATAACTTAGCGTAATAATTCAGCTTTCCTTGACACTACAATGGATTAGGGATCATGAGATGTTGTGATGGAATGAGAGCATTCCAAAAAGTGGCGAACGATTTTCCTGCTATGAAAACTAAGGGAGTTACACTTCGCATTGGTTGTAGGTACGTGAAAATCAATAGAGAAACGAATGCATGAGGAAAAATATGCGGAAAAACCCCAGTTTTGGCCCGTTTTGGTTCATAGCATTGATGCGTAGGATTGAGGCTGGCTAGATGCTAGGACCAACTAGACCCCAAGTGGAGTCCGTGTGGGAAAGGGCGTATTTTTCTCATCAAGTTAGTCCTCTTATGGCCTGGGCGGCGGACGGACATTGCAGTTTTGGATTCTACGCACCTTGAAACGTAAAGTGACAGTATTAAAGAAAAAAACGTCACGCGACCTATAAACAAGTCAGGTGTTGTTTTCTTTTGATTTTCACGTACAACCAAGCGGTTGCTAGGGAAATGAAACTTCATTAGTTTTCACCGGACAAAAATCGTTCTCCACTCGTTGGAAAGCTCTCGATTTATCACGCATTTCTTTCGTACTTGTTCTTCTATTCATGTCGTAGTTTCATATTTATTTATGTTATAAATGGATATAGTAAACAATGGCGCTTGTTTTGTTTTCACTTGGTTGAGAAGTTAATCTTGGTTATAGGAATTGTAGACGCGTGCCATAACAGAAAATTACCTACCGGTAAATTTATGCGTGGAAGAATTGCATCGTCGAGACTGGCTTACAGTAAATTCAGTAATTGCGTGTCAATAGGTAATTATTTTATGTTTTCTTAGTGTTGTTTTATTTAAAACAATAAACAACATTGGAATTACTGAGACATTTTCAATGCTCATAGCTCTTCTCTCATAAAAGAGAAAGTACCTACAAGCGGCCTGTCGCGGTTTTTTGACATGGATATGTCTTTTGGCGGGGGTCAAGGAATTTTTCGCGACACTTTTTTTCCCGACCGACACTTTTTTTCCCGACCGGCACTTCTTCTATTGATTTTTACGTACAACCAATGCGTTACTAGCGAAATGTAACTCCCTTAGTTTTCATAGCAGGAGAATCGTTCGCCACTATTTGGAATGCTCTAATTTTATCATAACATTTCATGATCCCTAAGCCATTGTTGTTTGTTGGGTCAAGGAAAGCTGATTTATTACGCTAAGTTATAAATTTTCTCCACACAAAATCCAACGCTCCGGCACTTTAGATTATTATCAACTCGAAAAGTGAAGGCTAGGTAGAATTTCTATTGATTTTTCACGTACAACCAATGAGTTACTAGGGAAGAGTAACTCCCATTGTTTTCATAGTAGGAAAATCGTTCGCCACTTTTTGGAATGCTCTAATTTTATCACAACATCTCATGACCTCTAAGCCATTGTAGTGTCAAGGAATGGTGATTTATTACTCTAAGTTATAAACTAATATTGTTTTGTAACCGTAATGGAATAATGTTGTGAAAAGAAGGCACTACATGGTTGGTATACAATTGAGTAGTAGGTACCTACTGGTAGCAGTAGGTACTAGACATATCCATGATCTTTTGTTTTTCCCATCAAGGGAGAAATTTTGGGATAGTTTTTTCCACGCAGCGCGATTATTGCACAATAATATTTTCAATGCACATCCTGATTGTTCAGCTGCGCTGTGCTCTACTCGAATTCATTCAATTACGGTGAATTTTACTGAAACATTGTCTAATCATGGTGAATCAAACATTAACCTATCATTCAGGCATTCATGTAATATTTCAATTTGAGAATCTGAAAATTCCAGGTAAATTGATTCGATTGGGTAAGGCAGTCTTTCGAGAGTCCTGTATTTCGCTGAAAGGTGGTATGTGGATGACCTTGAAAGTGACAGAACATGAAATTAGTGCTCTTGAAGGATTTTTTGCTATACCTACGATTACAAAGGCTTATTATTGGAAATAATAAACCAAAACACACACTAGTGTCTAATATTTCTGTATTAGATAGCTCTTTTGCTTAAATTACTCGGACTGTACTTGAATAGTAGGCAACAAACGTACATAGACATTTATAAATAAAAAGACTGATTAACATCTCAAGGTCGAGTCCAAACAGCAAATTTTCAGCTTACGCCTGCATGCGTCTACTACCAAAGGTAGGGAAGCCTTGTGTTCGTCATAGAAGTCGAAAAAATTGTCGTCCTCTAAACAAAATTTCACTTGCTTTTTGCGTTTCAGAGCTTGCTGACCAATTACGGTTCCGTTTCTGTCTGTCTGAAGGTAAATCCTTGTCACACCCAAAACTATTTTCTGTCCTATTTCGATGAAATTTTCAGGGATTGTGCGGGTAAGATCCTAGACGGTCCCTAGATCGTTTTCAATGCCGTCGTATCAACAGTTGCTTGTAACGCTTGCGCAAACGTGAATTTCCCATAACGTGGGTTTTTCATCATCTGTTGTCCGGTTTCGTTCAAATTCGGTAGGCAATTGGGTATATGCGAAACTAATATCGATTGTCACAGGCAAAACTCCAAGTCTAATGGATCGATTTTGATGAAATTTTCAGCGATTTCGCGTGTTAGCTCCAAGACTGGGTCAGCTCCTAGCGGCTGAAATTTGAAATGGAGAAAGGAGAACCCTTGTGACGTCTAGAAACGAATCGTGAAGTCTGAAGCTCCCCAGATCAGCTGGGTGACATCCGGAGCCCATTTATTTACTATTCAACCTATGAGACTGTGTCCTCTGAGCATGTAGCCTCCTTAGGACGTAATTTTGAAGGTGCACAGGTTGCAGATCAGCTTAGGGTTGCCAGATTTTTTCGGATCATATAAAGTATATCCTGGCTGCAACCAAGGAAAAGTAAAGTATTTCAATGTAAGTTAAAGTAGGTATACATTAAAGTTAACTTTCTCGACTTACACACTAAGGTATTTTTCATTCAGCATCTGCAGACAAAGTGTAGGATCTACCAGCGTCTACCTACAAGTACCGATGACACAGCTAAAGAAGAGGTTCTAAAAAAACCGAGTCTTTCTTTTGGGAGTCATTTTCCACTAGTTTAAGCAAACATCATCGTATACAGGCTCCTACTCATTAAAAATAACCAAAATAGCTGAAGGAACAGAACAGACCCAGGGTATCAATTTATCATGTCAGATCTCAGATGACATCCAAGAAGTAAACAGAATCATTGAACCGTTCGTTGCTGTTGTTTTGGTGTATGGGGTTGAGCGCCCGGCGCACAGTGGGACGAAATGCGATTCTGGCTGGACAAAAATATTTTATTGGCTATTCTTATAGGAAATTTCACGCTGTTTCCGAATATACCATACGTTCCTATACCTAAAATAGCTCTTTAATGGATGTTTCTTGAAAAAACCTCAAAAAAACACGTTTTTGAAATATTTTACCATTTTTCATCCTTAAGATGTACTGGAAACGTTTTTTGCTCAATGGAAAAGTTATAGAGAATTAAATTCTGCGTCGATTCGTCACCAAGGAAAGTAAAACTTTTGATGAAATAAGGAAGTTATCGAATTTTAAAGTTTTCCAAGACCGGAAAATACCATTTATTGCCGTTTTAGAGGTGAAACTTGATATTCAATCGACTTCCACAGAGAAGAAAAGTTGTAAACCATCAAATTCTGTCGATTTATACCAATTTATATTTATACCAATTTTTTCGAAAAACACCAATAATTAAGAAAGTTATGATGTTTCAAAGTTTTTGACAACTCCTATTTTCCACTTTTCACTATGCTGATTCCCAGGAACCTATCATCACCTCACCATTCCTTCATATATGCGTTCAACAACTATTATGGTACACCGTGAAACCAATTCCAGCTGCAAATATTTGCAAGTAATCACAATACCCTCATCAACGTTGTGAAAGTGTGCCAAAACTCTGGTATAATTGCTTCAAAGTCATAGGCACCCAAACGTAAACTTCTTATTCATGCATGAAAATACGTCTGCCAAGTGGGTGGGGGTAATAGGTTCCTCGTATCCAATACGTAAAATGTATAGATATATTGTAATGTAAAAACATATGCCTATATTCGTATATACCTATGCCTACCTATGTACCTCCTATAAATTTCATAAAAATCGGTCCAATAGTTTCGGATTTTTGCGCGTTACAAGGATTTGCGGACACAGACAGACAGACACGGAACCAGAAGGTCCAAAACGTGAAATTCGAGTGGAAATTTTGATTTTGGAAAAGTGAAAACAATGCTTCCGCTACCTTGGTAGACTTGGAAGCAAAATGTTGTCCTTTAAAATCAAAATTTCCACTCGCATTTCACGTTTTGGACCATTGGACCGATTTTTATGAAATTTAAAAGAGGTACATAGGTAGGCATAGGTATATACAAATATAGGCATATGTTTTATACATTACACATATCTATACATTTTACGTATTGGATACGAGGAACCTATTACCCACACCCACTTGGCAGACGTATTTCATGCATGAATAAGAAGCTTACGTTTGGGTTCCTATGACTTTGAAGCAATTATACCAGAGTTTTGTTACACTTTCACAACGTTGACGAGGGTATTGTGATTACTTGCAAATATTTGCAGCTGGAATTCAAGAACTGGAACTCTTATTGAGCTTGGAAGTTTTACTTTCCTTGGTGACGAATCGACGCAGAATTTAATTCTCTATAACGTTTCCATTGAGCAAAAAACGTTTCCAGTACATCTTAAGGATGAAAAATGGTAAAATATTTCAAAAAACGTGTTTTTTCGAGGTTTTTTCAAGAAACATCCATTAAAGAGCTATTTTAGGTATAGGGACATATGGTATATTCAGAATCAGCGTGAAATTTCCTATAAGAATAGCCAATAAAATATTTTTGTCCAGCCAGAATCGCATTTCGTCCCACAGTGCGGCGGGAGATGGTCAGCCTGCTCAACTTCTCGAGTATACGTGAGCGACCCTAGACCTTGTTCTTGACTAGTAAGTAGGTGCGAGGGCTGAACTTTTCTTCTTCGTTTCAAATATAAAGTATTTTGTAGTAATTTAAATGTTTTTTAAAATATACAGTATTTTGAACAAAAATAAAGTAGGATACTTTAAATTAAAGTAGATTTGGCAACCCTAGATCAGCTGAGTGGATCCTAAAACTAATTTATATGCTAAGTATTTATCGTACGAAGCTGCAATTTGTTATGCACCCTCCTTAGGACTTATACTTGAAGATCCATAGGTCCGGGATCAGCTGAGTGGCTCAAAAAGCGAATTTCTACCATATTAATCGTATGGAGCTGCAATTTGGCATGTAGCTTCCTTAGGACGTAATCTTGAAGGTGCACAGCGTGCAGATCTTCTGAGTTGATCCTAAAGCTTCCATATTTCTAACCTATTAACCGTAGGAACCCAAAATTTAGTATGTAGGCTGTAATTTGGCATGTAGCCTCCTTAGAAGTTACACTTGACGCATAATGAGGTCGTGACCTGCTGAGTGGCTCCTAAAGCTAATTGTGTATTTTTCACACAAAAGGTACAAACAAACAAAACACCCCAGATCTTTTTTGTAAACCGCTCCGTTGCTAGGGAAATGTAACTCCGATAGTTATCTTCCCAAGAAAATCGTTTACCACTCGTTGGAAAGCTCTCAACTTACCTCACAAATTTTGACATAAGCGCCAGTAGTTGAAAGGCCTTTCCACTATTGGAGCAAAGCCTTCTTTTAGAGTTGGGGTTTTTTTGTATTCGAATTTCAATTGAATGGTGAAGCTATGGTTCTACTACAGTGTAAAACGACTTCTCTTCACGATGGCCAATAGTGGAAAGGGGTTTGATGGAGGTTTCCACTTTTGGAACATTTGCTTTCCACTATTGGTACAGTGCTAAGTTTTGCTTCACTCAAACTTTTCTCTTGTCTTTCAATAATTTCCAATCGTCTTGAAATGTTTATCAGACTTTAGGGAGGGTCTCGGGATGGCCTAGTACAAATCTTAAGAAGATTAGATGGAATGAATTCAACAATGATGCACGAGGCATGTAGTGACAGCTCCTTCAGCTTTTATGGTACAACCAGTTGGAAGAATCAATATTTCCTACTCAACAAACCAGATAGAACAGGCCACCAACTCCCAAACAAACTTGAAAAAGAAGGTTTGCTGAACGTCATGAGATCAAAGTAAAGCTTCGTAACTTCAAGAGCAAAATTTTACAGCCAAAATAGTGATAACTGTTCCTTAAGCTTTCCACTACTGGTGCATTTACCTTAAAGCGGGCACCTACTAATTAAGGTATTTATAAATAGTTACCGCGATATATCCTGATTCGCTGAGAGAGATGAATTCTCCCCTTTTCACCCTAGGATTTATAAATTTGATAGGGGGCCTAATAAATTTGATAGGAAAAACGAAGAAAATGATGGGCTCTTTCCTGATCTGCTGAGTAAGCCTAATTCTCTCCGGTTCACCTTTGGAAATTTGAATTTGACTTGGAGCCTCGCTGGGACAACCAGAGTCGAATTGAATGACGGACTCCATCTTGATTAGCTGAGTAAGCTCATTTCTCTCCTTTTCACCCAGGATGCTGAAATTCGGTAGGGATCCTCTCTTGGACAAAATGAGAAAAATGAAATAACAGCTCCACCTTTATCCTAATTGATGATTTTGGAAGGTTCTTCAAATTTCTTTGAAAGTGGGAAGGTCAACAAGTAGTTTGGGATTCCATCACAACCTATTGAATCTTTCATAATTTCGTAGTCAATTTATCCCATATACTAGGTAATCAGAAAAATTAGATAGGAAGGAAAGACATATCCGTGATCTATTGTTTCTCGAATTAAGGGAGAAATTTCCCATAAAACCATGACGTTCTTTGCTTTATCGGATCGGGTTTCAATCGATCCTCAGACTTAAGACACCTTCCTATTTTATATCGATTTTTCGATTCTACGCATCGTGAAACGTAAATCAGCAAATTACGTTAAAGGGTAAAAAAAAAAAAAATCTACTCGTAGGTAGTTACAAACTTTCATTAGTTAATTAATTAATAAACCAAGACGAGGGGGTAATGCCGAAAAAAGGTGTTTTTTCGACTAATTAGCGAATTTTTGAAGAAAATTAAGCTATTGCTCTCGCCTCAAAATTTGTAGAATGTGAATTTTTGAGAAAATTGTATGCAGAAATCCGTTTCAGGCTATTCTGAATCATATTCTGAAGTTTAACGCGTTTTTTTATGTATGTATGTATGTATATATGTATATATGTATGTATGTATGTATGTATGTATGTATGTATGTATGTGTCATTCCAGACGATAACTGTCCGTAGAAGTGTGCTAGAAACTTCAAACAAATTTTAAAATGTTGAGGACACAAAACGAAAGTTCAAGTTCGTTGGCCAGTATGATCGGATTACATCTTCGGGTTGAAATTTTCAAAAAAGTAGTCAAACATTTCAAAATAGCCTGTTGTTTGCGATTTGCTCTGCGAAATCATTTTTTCAGCATACTAACATGTGCTATATTCGGAATCAGCGTAAAATTTCCTATAAGAATATGTATCAAGTTTTCAAAAATTTCAAAGTTGAAAAATCAGTCAAAAATCGAAATAACGCCGTTCGCTAGTTGTAAAAAAAGGTAATATTTGCATGAAACATTGTCCAAATTCAGATAGAACTTCTCTTATGAAAGTATCCCTGTATAATCAATCCTAGAACCATGCTGTTTAAAACGTAGGTAGCAGGTGCTTAAAAAAAAAAAATATATTTAATCACAACTGATGAGTTTACTCTATGCATGTGTTAATAATTCGATTCCATGTTTGTCTATCAAAATCATAAACTAAAATTTCTCAACACGATCAATAGCGACTGAAATGTCGAAGATTTCTTCAAAAATTCGCTCATGGGGTCATGCTGCATGACAGGACTTTTGTACCTTCCAATGGATATATTTTGTCTACGCTGTCTACTGGCCGATCCTTTCAAGCGCTGCCCATGTAATCTCAACCGATTTTTTTTAAATCTTGTTGTTTATCAACATCGAACTAGAATGTTATAAAATGTAAGCAAACAATTATGCAGGAAAATGTATTCAAATGTCATTAATATTTGCTGAAACACCGATAAAAACTCCCTAAAGGAGCCTAAAATGTCCAAATCTTTTTTGAATTGTTGAATATTATTTAGAACGAATTTCTTAGCATCGATAGTGGTCATATTTCAAAACAATGTAGCATAAATATAATATGATAATTTACGAAATTTCGCTCATACGATCATGCTACATGACTGAAACTTGCCTTCCTTCCTTAATACGAAACATATCTAGTGGTACCTACTGATGTGAACTTTCAATTTAGAAGCAGGACATAGTAAGAGATATATTTTCTTATTTAAGAATAAGAAGAATAAGAATTTATTGGCACTCGTAACATAAGCCTCATGGGCTCTCTTAGTTGTAACATAGAGAATTAACTTGTTAAATAAATACATTCTTGGGCCTTAAACAAAAACACTGCACTTTTTTTTTTTTTTAGGTTTAAGCCGGATCTCAACTAGAAGGGTCATTAGCGGCATTGAACAAGGTGTCCAAAGGAAGGGACACTGGGAGTGGAACGATTCTAAGGGGAGCCATGTTACCATCCTTGACTAAAAAGTCCAGTCATGCAGCATGACCCCATGAGCGAATTTTTGAAGAAATCTTCGACATTTCAGTCGCTATTGATCGTGTAGAGAAATTTTAGTTTATGATTTTGGTAGACAAACATGGAATAAAATTGTTAAAAATAATTAGGAGGTACTCATACTTTATTATTATTAAACTAATCTTGTAGATTTAAAGACAAATGTAGGTAAATATTCATAGATTTCGATGTCCTATGTGGTCAGTATTGAAGGCAGTTGTTTCGATTTTTGACTGATTTTTCAACTTTGAAATTTTTGAAAACTTGATACATATTCTTATAGGAAATTTGACGCTGATTCCAAATATACCACATGTTAGTATGCTGAAAACATTATTTCGCACAACAAATCGCAAAAAACAGGCTATTTTGAAATTGTTGACTACATTTTTGAAAATTTCAACCCGAAGATGTGATCCGATCATGCTGGCCAACGAACTTGAACTTTCGTTTTGTGTCCTTAACATTTTAAAATTTGTTTGAAGTTTCTAGCACAATTCTACGGACAGTTATCGTCTGGAATGACACATACATACATACATATATATATACATATATATACATACATACATACATAAAAAAATGCGTTAAACTTCAGAATATGATTCAGAATAGCCTGAAACGGATTTCTGCATAAAATTTTTTCAAAAATTCACATTCTACAAATTTTGAGGCGAGAGCAATAGCTTAATTTTCTTCAAAAATTCGCTAAAAGGAGCGCCATCATGGACTCCACTGGCAACTCGGAGGGGGGAAAAAAGAGGGGTTTTGTTATGAGCACTGTTTAGCCCTCAAAATGGTTGAAAAAACCCAAAAATAAAATATTACAACTAAGACTAGATGTAAAATATGTTTATAACTATATAGGTACCTACATGCTATTATATACAATCAGAAAAGTGAAATAAAACTACGACTCGATGTAGGTATATAAATATATCACAGATCAGATATCACAGTTCGTAGTAGAGCTCAGCGGCTCTCAGGTACAACAGGGATCGGACCTTGTCTGGTCCGGATAAAACGTCAACCCACTGAGGTGGCTGATGCTGGACTCGGAGGACCACAAGGGCTGGGCAGTCCTCTAGAAAGTGGCGGATGGACAGATCACCCCCACACCTCCCGCACACAACATCTCGAGCTTCTGCACTAAGCAGGTGTCTGTGAGTAAGACGGGTATGGCCAGTGGCAACCCGGTTGACCACTATTCGATCCCTCCTTGGGAGTTGGGTTACGAAAGGGCCCACCGGGCTCAAGTCCTGAAGGACACCACGCAGACCAGTGACCTCACCCTGCCATTGCTCATGCCAGATGGAATTGGCTTTTAAGTTGCATTTAGGAGATTTGATCCTCAATGCGATCCACACTGCACTATTAAAATGAAAAATACAACAACAAAAATTGAATTATACATGAATGGCAATATAAAGAAACTTCTCAGAACAAAACGTAAAAATGAAGAAAAATTAAATAAATAAATAATAATAGTAAAAAAACTCGGCGCTTTGCGCCTCGGCGGGGGGCTCCGCCCCCCTGCACCCCCCGGTTTATTTCTTTTTCCATACTCTGTATGAAATCATAGGAACACAGAATGTGTTTTTGCGATGATTCTATTTCCTTACCAACGGCTTGGTTGCACGTGAATAATAACAATATTTGGCAATAATAAAATAAATAATTGTTAGACATTTAATTTGGTCTAAAACCCTATAAATATTATATAAATAAATATGTAACTACAAGAAAAATACTATATAAATTGAGAGCTTTCCAACGAATGGTGAACGATTTCTGTGCGATTAAAATTGCGGAAGTTCCATTTCCCTACCAACGGCTCGGTTGTACGTGAAAATCATAAGAAAATTTACAAGCGGTTGCAATCATGTTGACAATATCAATTATTGAGAATGATCATCTGTGTGTAAACAATTGATTCAAATAACCATGCTCATAACTCAGGTTGATGGCCATGCACTTCGCAGTAGTTAACATAATATGGTTGGATAAATCAGGAGCTTTCCAACGAATGGTGAACGATTTCTGTGCGATTAAAATTGCGGAAGTTCCATTTCCCTACCAACGGCTCGGTTGTACGTGAAAATCATAAGAAAATTTACAAGCGGTTGCAATCATGTTGACAATATCAATTATTGAGAATGATCATCTGTGTGTAAACAATTGATTCAAATAACCATGCTCATAACTCAGGTTGATGGCCACGCACTTCGCAGTAGTTAACATAATATGGTTGGATAAATCAGGAGCTTTCCAACGAATGGTGAACGATTTCTGTGCGATTAAAATTGCGGAAGTTCCATTTCCCTACCAACGGCTTGGTTGTACGTGAAAATCATTATAAAAGGCGCATAACGGTTTTTTCTGTCGGTTTTTTGTGACGATTTTTTTTCGGTAGGTCATCGCAAAAACACATTCTGTGTTAAAACTAATAAATTCAACTGGGTGGGTGTGGGGATTGCTAATACTATGCTAAATTTATAATTACCGTCCCCAGCGAACTAAGTAAAACATCTATCTAAGAAAAAAACATCGTTACCAACATAAACATACCTAAACAATTTTAAATTTGATTTTCAAAAAACTCATAACTTTAAATTCGATTATTAACAACAACAAAAAGAAAACTATAAGTAAGTTGATATTTTACATTTCTGAATATTAATCTTCCTGAAGAAGCCCAAGTCCCTGGGGAGAAACGTTAGAGTTCAATTAAAAATCCAATTTAAGGACAGAAGGCATTTTTTATAAAGCTTTCAATTTAGAAGCAAGACATACCTAGTAAGAGATATATTTTCTTGTTTATGTACCTAGGTACAGTTACACTTGGATAATTCGAACCTCAAGGGACAGGTCAAAAACTTGGAATTAACCAAAAATTCGAATTAAAGAAATTTTAATAAATTAGAATAAATCATATTTTAACAAACTACAGTACGAAGTAATGTACATACAGTAACATTGAATACTGTATTGACCAACAGAATATTGAACAATAAATATAAAGACACCTGGAATGGTACTGTATTTAACTGCAACCATAAAAAACAATCAATTGTTTTTCAAAAAAGGATGATATTTTGGCCTGTTTCCTTGAATTAAGTCTCTCAGTCAATGGCACGATGGCACTGACTTGCATGCATGCATTTGGTCTAACGCAAACCTTTTGCCGAATATCGTTACTAAGTAAAACGTATTTTCCGATAATTTTACAATTATTTTGAGTAGCAGCTTAAAATTTATACCTTAATTAGCACGCCGAAAATTGGAATTATCCAAAATAAAATTCGAATTATCCACGATTTTTTTTAGCATTGTTTAAATACAAAATGCTAGGGACCAAGAGAAATATTAGAATTAAAGAAGATTTCGAATTAAAAAAGTTTGAATTATCCAGGTCCCACTGTAGTACCTATTTAAATCGAAAACGGCCCTTGACTCGTGACTCAATCGATAACACATTCTCCATCTTCCGGTAGTAAATCGCTACAGCGTCGTCCTATCTCTCAATTCGGTCGTCGAACCTTCGAAAACATTTTAAAGAGAAAATTTTTTGTTACGCTCTTCCACTGAGAAAAAGGGAAGCGATAGGCGGTTTCAAGTTTAAGACGCCACTCGAGATACCTGGAAACCTTTTAAATATCATTTTTAAATGTCCTTGAGAAACGGGTTGAGACAATAAAACGAAATCGACCTCAAAAAGCCCGCGGTAAAAATGTGGCGCCCGAAGGGGATTTTAAGGTCATTTAAAAGCCCGCCACAACAGTCCGGCAGAGCGGGGTGTCTATTTCACGGCCACGCTGCGTGAATTAGCGACGAAAAATCCTCGTATATACTTTTAAGACGTGGAATTTATTGGTAATTAATATTTTCACGATAAATTGGTGGGTTTAAGTGTTTTGTTTCGTGGGGATTGAGGGTTTATAAGGGGTTTTTCGTGGTTTGATAAAAGGAGATGCGTGATTATGAAGGCTGTGGAAACGGCGAGGTTACGGGCGGTTGTCACGTGGTAGGCGCTTCCGTGCACGATCCGGCAACGTCGCATTTTCTAGCGCCTCCTTTCGAACTTCTTTCTCTCCTGTATAATAATATACTTCTGCTCAAAATTAGACCACCACCATCCATGTCTGAGTTTTTTTCCCTCTGTTTTCATAAATTGTAAAACCATTTCTATTAATTTTAACATCGTTATAACAATTTTTGACCCATAAAAATATGCATTTGACCTCAAAAACGTGGAAATGGCTGGCTTTTGAACTCATTCTTTTCTTTAGTACTATTTGGACCAAACTAGAGTTTCTAGACCAGGGGTGCTCAAACGGTCGATCGCGAGTGCTTTTTGAGTAGATCTCGAGAAGAAAAAAATTTTTAATAAGTAGGTAACTAAGGTAACTAAACTACAAAAATGTATTATGTAATAACACTGCTTGCGGCAAAAGGCGGCTTTATCAAAACATCACAACGAAGAACGAGCTTAACGAATAACAACTACAACTGACTTTGCCTGAAGAGCCTCTCTCTAACCAGAAGAGGATCGGGACAACCAAACCTACTTGACAATGGTTCAATACGACATTATGCTCACATCCTTATTCTAATATCCTAACATCCTCCCCTCTTACTGAAAGAAAGAACAATAGAAACAAAACCAAAAATAAACTATATAAACCAAGAATACAGTCATAAGTTGAACAGGTTTCAGATTAAACAATTTCAATTTCAAAATTGATTTCAGATTCCAAACTAAACAAAAAATCAAACTTATAAAAGGAAACATCCACAATCAGTCTCTGAACCGCGCAGGAACATTAACAATCCGTCCAGATCTTGTCTGGCACGGATTTGTAACACCAGGCAGCACACTATGCTCATTCAACCCATCATCCCCTTCAGAAACGTTTGTCTCATCAGACTGACTTTCACCAACCAGATCATCGTCATCACCATCATGAAGTACACTATAATAATTGCTATCAGCAGAGTCGACAATAGGGCCACGATGTTTTCTGATGAGTAGAGAGTTCCTACGTAAAACTCTACCTTTCACTCTAACTAGGTATGATCTAGGGTCTAATTTTGCTATAATCACTCCTTCTTCCCAAGTTCTAGAGTTTGGATTCTGTACAAGTACCCTCTCTTTTTCTATAAATTGGTCAGGAATACGACTGGACCTATCATATCGTTCCTTCTGTCCTAATTTCTCTTTGATAGCCGGATCGGATATTAAAGTAGGACGAAGATGGTCGAGGGGAACTGGCAGTTTAGTTCTCAAGTTTTTCCCCATTAGAAGTTGGGCAGGAGAGTAAGGCAGACCAGCCACTGGGGAATTTCTATAGTTCAAGAGGTACAAACTAAAATCGTGACCCTCAAAATGACATTTTTGAAGTAAGGATTTCCCTATTCCAACAGCTTTTTCAGCTAGACCATTACTACGGTGGTGGTGAGGGCTGGAAAAACGGACATCAAAATTCCACTCAGCAGCGAAATTCAAAAATTCAAAGGAATTAAAGGGATTATTGTCAGAAATAAACAATTTAGGAATTCCAAACCTGCTAAAAATTAATTTAAGCGGACCAATGACAGACTTAGCCGTTTTATCTTTTATTTCTACGACTTCCAACCATCTGGAATAGTAATCTATCACAAAAAGATAGATACCGTTATTAATTTCACCAATGTCAGCAGCTATTTTGTAGAATGGGACCTCAGGGATGTCATGGGGCAATAATAACTCTTTGATTTTTCCACGTTGAAAACGCTGACATACTGGACAGGACGTAACAATGTCGCGGACCTCTGACATGACACCAGGCCAGTAGAAAAATTGGTTAACCCGATTTTTTATTTTGTGGTAACCCAGATGTGTTTCATGAAGTAAGGTCAAAATCTGCCTTCTTTGTGAGGCAGGAACTAATAACCGCTGGTTGTAGTATACCAGTCCATCATTAACAGTTATGTCGTTCCTCAATTTAAAATAGTGATTTAGATCGGAATTCTGATTACAAATGCTATTCGGCCACCCATTATTGTAATACTGCAAGACTAAACCCAAAGCAGAATCATTTTTAGTTTCACATACAAATTTTCGGAACTCCTTGTCATTAAAAGTGACATTAAGACCAATTGTGTGAACAACATCCTTCATGGTTACATCATCCTCACATTTTTTAAAAATGATATTGCGTGACAATAGATCCGCTATTACCATTTTCCGTCCAGGCAAGTATTTAAGATCGAAAGTGTAGGGGAGCAATTTTAGCCGGAGCCTACGAATACGAACATTTGGAATTTTACTAATTTCTTTTTTAATTATTGAGGTTAGAGGAGAATGATCAGTGTATGCAATAACATCTGGATGACCATATATGAAATGGTGAAACTTATTGAATGCAAATGTTAGGGCCAAAAGCTCCTTCTCGATTTGTGCATATTCACATTCTGTCTGCGTCATGGAACGGCTACTAAATAAAACAGGCTTACCGTTTTGGAGTAATGCACAACCAAGAGAGTGTTGGCTGGCGTCAGCTTGAATTTCAATTCTTTCACTCGGACTGAAAAAGGCCAGCATTGTGATATCGCAAATTAACTGTTTGAGTTTTGCAAAATGGCTTTCATGGTGAGAGGTCCACATCCAATCACTACCTTTTTTGAGCAGGGGTCGAAAAACAGCTGTTGCTTCAGATAAATTCGGGATATAGTTTCGTAAATAATTAACCATTCCCAAAACTTTTTGGAGTTCTTTGACATTGGTGGGAGATTTCAGATTTTGTATTGAGTCAATTCTAGCAGGATCTGGTTTATGCCCATGTTTACTGAACACCATTCCAATAAACTTAACTTCGTCAACGTAATACTGAAGTTTTTCAGGATTAAACTTAATATTATTAGTTCTAGCTATGTCAACAACTTGTTGGACTATTTTGTCAAGTTCCTCCTTTGACTCTGCAAAGCACAACACGTCATCAAAATATACTTTAACACCATTTACGTGTCCAAAATATTTGGACATTAATTTCTGAAACATTTCGGGTAAACATGAAAGTCCGAATGGTGCTCTCAGGAACCTATAAACCCCAAAAGGTGTAGAGAACGCGCATAAATTACGTGAGGCTTCATCTAAAATTATGTGATGGAATCCAAATTTTAAATCAAATAAACAAAAATGAGACTTGTTGGCCATTTCAATGGACAACTCCTCTTGAGTCGGTATCTCAAAAAATCTCTCACCAGGTACTTATTTAGGTGTTGGGGGTCTATGCAAATTCTTAATGAGGCATCTGGTTTTTCCACCACTACCAGACTATTTATCCATTCAGGCGGATCATCGACTTTCTCTATTATCCCTTTACTTTCTAAATCGTGTAGGGATGCTTTCAGCCTGTCCTTTATTTTGAAGGGGACTCGTCTGGAGGGACAAGCAATAGGAACGGCCCCTTCTTTCAATTTCAACGTACAAACATCCGGAAAGGATCCTATTCCTTGAAAAATATCTTTATTCCGTCTCACAAATTCAACGCATGACTCGGGAGTATCAATTATATCTACTCGTTTCACTAGTCCGAAAAGTATAGAGGTGCGCAAACTTAAAATGGGACAGCATTTTTCATGGTCTACTACCATGAACTGAACATCATGTTCAATGTTCTTGTAACCTAGTTTGAGTGTAATTGAACCCACAGGGTCTATTTTATAACCACCAAACGTCTCTAGTGTCACGCCTGTTTTCAAAATTAGTTTCAAAACATTCAACTGTTTGATGATTTTGATCGGTAGAACGTTAACACGGGCCCCACTGTCTAATTTGAACGGAACAGTCCTAGAATTATGCAGCATTAGCTCAACTACCCATTCAACTTCTTCGTCAATAATATTAATTTGAAAAGGAACATTACTGGTGGCAATAATACTGCCTATAGTAAAATCGATATCGCTATCAGTTTCACCCTCACAAACTACTTCCCTTACAGCCTTCAAATTTTTAAAACACATTTTCGAAAAATGGTTATAACCATTACAAGAATTACATTGTTGGCCATCTGCTGGACACTTACGATTTCCATGGAAATACCCACATCGTCGACACTGGTCAGTTGTTGTCTTCCGAACGGCAGCCTTCTCTGAAAGTTTCCTTTCAGCACGAACATCAGAGGACTGAAGATCAGACGGACGTCCTTTCCCTTGGGTGCGGTTGTACTGTGTGCCGTAGTTTTTGTTGAGAGCCAACACTTCTGTCTTGATGGAATCGGCAATTACTTTAGAATTTGACTCAGCTAACTCAGTCCCTTTGCAAAAATTTATCATTTTATCTAGCGATGGATTTTCTCTCAAGAGTTTTGCTCGCAGCTCGTCCGATGTAATACCCATTGTAATTTGAGCGCGAAGGAGTTTCTCTTCCTGATCGGCAAAATCACATGATCTGACCAAATACCTCAACTCAGCATAAAAATGTTCGAATGACTCTCCTGACCGTTGTTTTCTGTTGAGAAACGTAAAAATCTCCATTACCTCATTCACTTTAGGGACACAATGTTTTTCCAAGACGTCCAGGATCCCATTGATCGATTCATCCCCCGGTGGAATAGTTGTAATGCTGTTGTATAGTCGCAGGGCCTGTGTACCCATCAAATTTTTTATCCTGGCAACCTGAACAGCTCGGGGCTTTTTGTCGGTTTCGGACGCAACCATGTAGTTCCATGCATCCTCTCTGAACTCCTTAAAGTTCATAGATAAATTCCCATCCAAATTTAGCGGGGATGGTTTATTGAACTCCATTATCTTGACTGAGGCTTCCACATACACTCACACGGGCGGCACAATCCGGGTAATGCTTGCTTACAGCTTGGTAGCTTATTCCCAATACGGCTCAACAACACAATCAAAACTGATTACTACCACTGACTCGACTGCGCCATGTTTGGTTATTAAGTAATCAACAAAACATATAAGGAATCACAAATGATTTAATTAAGTCTTTCACAACATCACAACGAAGAACGAGCTTAACGAATAACAACTACAACTGACTTTGCCCGAAGAGCCTCTCTCTAACCAGAAGAGGATCGGGACAACCAAACCTACTTGACAATGGTTCAATACGACATTATGCTCACATCCTTATTCTAATATCCTAACAAAAGGAACGCGCGGTACTGACTGATTTGGCATTTTTGACTGACATCACAATGCACTTAAACACCATTAACTTGGAGCTTCAAGGTAAAGGAAAAACTATTATTGAGATGATTAGCGCAGTAAACGCATTCAAAAGTAAATTGCAACTTATGATAGATCAACTGAAATGAAAGGATCTGAAACATTTTCCGTCTTTGAAAGCAAGGATTCCTCAGTTGAATTATGATACGTATGAGGCTGAATTATCAAATATTTTGGGACAATTCGAAATGCGTTTTTATGATTGCAGTAAATTGGCAAATATAGCATCATTTATGAGTTATCCTTTTTCATGTAAAAACATTGAGGAATTAGCTACTGAAGTAGCAAGTCAGTTTAATATGAACTCATGTTCTGTTGAAAATGAGTTGGTGCAGATTATATCAGATATACATCTCAAAGCTACAGCATCTGATACAAATTTCTGGTGTTTTATATCTGAAGATAAATATCCAAATCTAAGGCAAATCGCCCTTCAACTGACGGCAATGTTTGGGTCAACTTACTTGTGCGAGTCTGCATTTTCTGAAATGAAGATAATTAAGTCAAAATGTCGCAATCGACTAACTGACGATCATATGTCATCATGCTTGCGATTGGCACTCAGTGGTTACGCACCATCTTATGAAAAGTATGCTGAGGACATGCAGTGCCACGCTTCAACATCCAAAGTCACTCCTTAGTTGAGTTTAACACCATATATAACTCTTTTGTTTTGTAACAACGAATAAACTCGCAATTTTGAATAACTAGGAGTTTTTTCATTGATATTGTAGAGAAGAACTTAAGTAAACCTAACCCAAACCTTGACTAAAATAATGTAAATTGTGCGGAAAGCTAATATCTATAGATATATGCTACGGTACACCCTACCTAGGTAGGTAGGGTGTATCGTGTATGTACGACAACCCTTTATCACACATACTTGCAGCCTCTCAGAGTCGATCGTAAGTAGTCTAAAAATATTGAGGTAGATCGCCAGCAGTTCAAGTTTGAGCACCCCATCTAGACTGTTTCTAATGTAAAATATGGTTATGTGCATATACGGAGAACTCAGCTTTAACCAAGAGACTTGATTCAATAAGAATTCAATGAACACGACTCGGGGCAAATTGTAGCAGCTAATTTTATTCTCGCTTTTCATGTGAGACCCTACTGAATGCATCAGTAACAGCAGAAAAACATCGCACGTCTTTGCATTTATAGTTTCTCAATTCTGAACTTCTTAAAATGTGTTTTTTTCCCCACTACCATCCACCGAAATTGCACATCACTTAAAAAGAGGCCAAAAACCTTTGTGCGCGCGTTTCTGAAACTCCAGGTGCCTATTTCATTAAAGCAACAAGTGACAAGTTACAAGCCGATTATATGTACAAGTTGTAAAAATTGAGAGTGCAAGCGTTTCATAAAGGTACAAATGTAGACTTGTAATGCACAGCAGAGCCGGCCCGAGCCATTTTTGTTACCCATGCGGAATGGCTGCCCCCCCCCCCCCCCCCCCCCAATATTGGATTGGAAGCCAAAAGAGGGCAAATTTAAAAATAAAAGCTAATTATTACATATGGAAATTTCCAGTACCTATTTCAATTGTTGAATGACCTTGAGATCACATGTTTCCCATGAGTTGAGCATATAGTGAATAACACGATGTGATCGAAGAGTAGTCAAGTAAAATGAGCTTGCTGTTTTCTTCTTTTTTTTTCCAAAGTATAGGTACAGAAAAATACCAGAAAACATATAGATATGTAAATAAATTCAATCCATTCAATAATTAGCACAAAAAACGGACGGTAGACCTACGGTTCTACAGTCAGATCATTTAATAATGATTAATTTTCCACATTATTAGTTCATTATGGTTACTCAGCAATTTTATTTTATAACTGAGCGTAATAAATCAGCTTTCCTTGACACTACAGAGGCTTAGGGATTATGAGATGCTGTGATAAAATGAGAGCATTCCAAAAAGTGGCTAACGATTTTCCTGCTATGAAAACTAAGGGAGTTACACTTCCCTAGTAATGCATTGGTTGTACGTGAAAATCAATAGAAAACCCCACCGTGACGTGACGCTCGTGACGTGAGCAAAACAAATGGAAACGTCCTGTTAATCGTTATTAAATGATAACCCCAGAAAATAAAACGCTTGCATACGAGTCTGCAACGCATTGGGACATTTTCATGTGTTTACCTATGAATGGTCAACGTCATTTCTGATGGTCATAATCATCGTTGAGGCCGCTTGGGACAATTTTTTTCGTGACGATTTTTTTGTTATGTGCCATATGAAAGACATGAAAATGTCAAAAATAAACCAATTTATTCTTCTGTCCAGCGCCCCCTTCTGCCCGGCGCCCTAAGCGGCCGCATGGTTCGCATGCGCCTAGGACCGGCTCTGATGCACAGTGAATATTGACAAGTGTACATGCGAATTCGGACAAGTTACAATTTGAAGGAATAAGGTGTGAAACCAAAAAAGGCACAAATTCTTGAAGAAAAGATGTTATGGATGAAATGAAAGAAAAATGTACTTTGTGGTAAAATTATAAAAATTGTAAACGTGAAAAAAAGTATGCCAGTTTTGCTTTTCAATGCTTGGTATTATCTCATCTAGCTCGGATGAGGGCTTGGAGCCTTCGGCCCGTGCCTCTAATCAAGTTTTGGTAGATACCTAGTCGATAAGGGAACAAACGAAGAAATGGATGGTGGTGCTCTAATTTTTAGCAGGAGTGTACGTTATGTATAATACATAATACTATGTACTGTATAATAATTATTCAATAAACCTGTCCAAAAATCACATACGAATAATGAACTTACTTACTGAGATAGGAGGAAAAAATATGCTCAAAATTTAAAAAATCCTTTCATTAATTGAATAGATAAATTTAATACATAATCTTAATATTAAGCAAATATTCTAAAAAAGTATACACTACAATTATTCATCCAGTTTAAACTGTATCCTAGTCAAAAATATTTGTGACTAATTAGGTATATTAATTAGCACTGCGGATTTCTCTAATATTTTTATTAAATTACTAGCTGATTCACCCGTGCGTTGCACAGGTCGACTTGAACATTATCAAATAGTCTGTTACCCAAGTTAAAGTAATTCTGATAGATTCGCCCCCAGTTGGTTCAGTGACGTTCAAAACGCTTCAACACCCCCCCCCCCCCCCCCCTCACAACTGGGTCAGATTTCAAAAATGTGAAAAAAGTAGTCTTTTACTTGAATTAGAGTAATCCAAACATATTCGACAATCAAATCCCCAGTTCGTTCAGTGATGACAAAGATACCCCATTTCTCCTCACTCCCTTCCCCTAAAAACCCCCCCTTCTATGGGTTAGATTTGAAAATTTTCTAGTAGCCTGTGGTTTAAGTTAGAATACTCCAAACATAGCTATTCGACAACTCAGATCCCCAGTTGGTTCAGTGATGTTCGAAACGCTTTAATTCCCCCACCCCTCCCCCTCCATTGTGGGTCAGATTTGAAAAATTTGAAAAAAGTAGTTTTTGACTTGAATTGGAGTAATCCAGACATATTCGACAGTCAAATCCCCAGTTAGTTCAATGATGACAAAGATACCCCGTTCCCCGCTTCTCCCCTAAAACACCCCCTATGGAGCAGATTTGAAATTTTAAACCTTGTCTGGACTTCCACAAATAATTTAAAACCACAATAAGCCAAATCGGTCCAGCCGTTCTCGAGTTTTAGCGAGACTAACGAACAGCAATTGATTTATTTATATATATATATATATATATATATATATATATATATATATATAGGTATATATATATATATATATATATATAGTCCATATATATCAAAATGGTCCAACACGTAAAATGCGGGTGGAGATTTTGATTTTGGAGAACAAAAATGTTTTTTCCTCCCGAAAGTGAAAACAATGCTTGTCGTGTCCCCGCGAATCTGGTACTGGTCCTCGGGGTTTTCGAGGGAGCTGAAGTTGAAGCCCGTTTTTCATGAAGACGTCTAATTTTTGAGGTGCCTCACCTGCATTTTTTAAAAAATCACCAAAATTCCAGGATAATTTATATTCAATTAAAAGGTGAGATTCTTGTTGGAAGGAATGCCTCCTTAATGTGCTTTTTGCCTAAAACCTCCAAAAAACCAACGTGTTTTTTTCACCAATTTTTGACGATTTTTCCACAGTTTCTTTGAAATTTTTTATACAAATTACACCACTTGGTGACTTGGAAAAAAGGCGCTATTAGTTGGACTTCTGCGTCGAATGAGACCATATTATTTTTAATTTTTCAGTTTTTTCATCAAATCGTACCGTTCTTATAGAAAATTCAATTGCTGATCACGTCCACACCACAAATATTGGACTTAAACGCCTCCTCAACATGGTTTTTCGTCAAAAAACTACGGAAAAATGGTTTATTGTGAATATAGATACCAATTACAAATAAGTCGGCAAAAATTTACAAAAACTCGTTTTTTGGTATTTTTTTTTTTTTTTTTTTTAAGGAAAACTTTACTGAGAAGGCGTTTTAAGTCCATCATTTGTGGTGTAGGCGTGATCAGCAACAGAAAAACCCGAAAAATTAAAAATATGGTGTTTTTTGACCCTACGGGTCAAAAGTTCAAAAACTCGCATAAAATCCAATATCGCACTTCCAGAGCTGCTGTTGGTCTCATTCGACGCAGAAATAGTCCAAGTAAAATTAAATTTTTTTTTCAGGTTGCCAAGTGGACTAATTTGTACAGATATTTACAAAAAACTGGAAAATCGTCAAAAATTGGTGAAAACCACGTTTTTGGCAGTTTTTATACGGTAGGTATGTTAGGGAGGCATTCCAGACCCATCATGGGTGGTATAGGCGTGTTCAGCGTTAAATTTCCTACATCAAGACTATCATCCTTTAATTGAACATAAATTATCCTGGAATTTTAGTGATTTTTTTTTCAAAAATTTGGGTGCCGTACCTCAAAAATCAGACGTCTACGTGAAAAGTCGGATTCGGCACCCTCGAAAGCCCAGAGGACCAGTACCAGAATCGCAGAGAAAACGAGGATAATTTGCTATGCAATTCTTAGCCTGAATCAACTTAGTTTTGGAATGTAGCCAGGTTCGTAAGGAGAGGGAAATTGGTAGCTTGAGATGTGAACATTTATCACATAAATCAAGCGCTTCCCAACGAGTGGCGAACGATTTTTGTGCGATGAAAACTGCGGAAGTTTCATTCCCCTAACAACGGCTGGGTTGTACGTGAAAAACACTGAAATTGTGACACAATCTATAGCAACAACTCAACTACTCGGTTGTACGTGAAAATCATCGTTAATTTCGTTACGGACAATGCAAAAAAAATTATTGGGGGTCGGCCTAAGAATTGCATAGCAATTAATATATTAATTGCTATGCAATTCTTAGGCCGACCCCCAATAATTTTTTTTGTAACGTCCGGGACGAAATTAAAGATGATTTTCACGTACAACCGAGTAGTTGAGTTGTTGCTATAGATCACAATTTGTGTCACAATTTCAGTGTTTTTCACGTACAACCCAGCCGTTACTAGGGGAATGGAACTTCCGCAGTTTTCGTCGCACAAAAATCGTTCGCCACTCGTTGGAAAGCGCTTGATTTATGTGATAAATTTTCACATCTCAAGCTACCAATTTCCCTCTCCTTACGTGCCTGGCTACATTCCAAAACTAAGTTGATTCAGGCTAAGAATTGCATAGCAAATTATCCTTGTTTTCTACGCAGTAGAAAAGAGAAAAGATCCGGCGAGGCGCGACGAAGCGCCGAGTATATATATACATATATAAATCACTTGGTAAGAAAAGAAAACAGAAAATAACAACACAAAACTATTTTTAATATTTCGGCTTCTGCCTTTTTCAAAACTACGAGAGAAAAAAAAAATTTGCAATGGGAAGGTTTACATATGGGTGGTGGTGGTTTTTTTTTTTTTTCTCTCGTAGTTTTGAAAAAGGCAGATGCCGAAATATTAAAAATAGTTTTGTGTTGTTATTTTCTGTTTTCTTTTCTTACCAAGTGATTTATTGAAGCTCTTGTAGAGTCATTATTCAAGATTGAAGAGAGTAGAGTTCATTATATATATATATATATATATATATATATATATATATATATAAACTCGGTTGATGGGTTTGGTGAATGACCAAAACTAGTCTGGGTGTGGATATTTTTTTATTTAGTGCGACGTTTCGGTCATGATCTGACCGTAATCATGCAGATATCTAAGACAACAATGAATGAAAATGTGTTAGTGAATGTTATATGCTTAAAAGTAGGTGACAGTTGTCAATCAAGATAGGGTAACTAAGTACTTACAGTTGTACAGGTGTTGTTTCTGTTTGAAAACAAACAGTGATCCGTGAGATGGTAAATTTAAATTATATTAGTGCTAGGTACTAGAAGTAGTCATCACAACAAACACTTTTGCACAATCACAAGAAATCCGTTACAAATGTGTAAGGTTTGCAATGGGAAGGTTTACATGGGTGGTGGTTATTGGTACTGTTACATGGAAGGTGCTGTACTTTTAAGCATATAACATTCACTAACACATTTTCATTCATTGTTGTCTTAGATATCTGCATGATTAGGGTCAGATCCTGACCGAAACGTCGCACTAAATAAAAAAATATCCACACCCAGTCTAGTTTTGGTCATTCACCAAACCCATCAACCAAAGTTTATATATTGGATTAGTCATCTCCATCACCAAAAGTATATATACATATTTTAAGAGTTAGTTATTCTCATGTCTTCATCAGAGGCGTCGGTATAGGGGGGGGTCTTCCCCCTCAGTTTTCGCCAACTTGGAAAAATTTGGGAGGTGGCAATCCCTTACTTCGAAGAGACCTATTGGAAACTTAAATCCTGATCAAATCCTGATTTTACCAACTGTAGGTGCTAAGGTTGATTACTAGTGGTAACTAATCGAATAACTGGATTAGTTACTCTGAAAATAACGACTAATAGATAACACTGCAAAAAATGAAAAAATAATTTAAAAAAAAATAAAGTCGTTCCTCTGCGATTCTGGTACTTTCGAGGGTGCCGAATCCGACTTTTCACGTAGACATCTAATTTTTGAGGTACGGCACCCAAATTTTTGAAAAAAATCACTAAAATTCCAGGATAATTTATGTTCAATTAAAGGATGATAGTCTTGATGTAGGAAATTTAACGCTGAACACGCCTAATACCACCCATGATGGGCCTGGAATGCCTCCTTAACATGCCTACCGTATAAAAACTACCAAAAACGTGGTTTTTCCTTGTCCTGTAGGGTCAAAAAAGACCATATTTTTAATTTTTCAGGTTTTTCTGTTGCTGCTTACGCCTACACCACAAATGACGGACTGAAACGCCTCCTCAGTAGGGTTTTCCTTTAAAAAAAAAAAAAAAAAAACGAGTTTCTGTAAATTTTTGCCGACTTATTTGTAATCGGTATCTGTATTCACAATAAACCATTTTTCCGTAGTTTTTTGACGAAAAAACATGTTGAGTAGGCGTCTAAGTCCAATATTTGTGGTGTGGACGTGATCAGCAATTGAATTTTCTATAAGAACGGTACGATTTGATGAAAAAACTGAAAAATTAAAAATAATATGGTCTCATTCGACGCAGAAGTCCAATCAATAGCGCCTTTTTTTTCCAAGTCACCAAGTGGTGTAATTTGTATAAAAAATTTCAAAGAAACTGTGGAAAAATCGTCAAAAATTGGTGAAAAAAAAAACACGTTGGTTTTTTGGAGGTTTTAGGCAAAAAGCACATTAAGGAGGCATTTTAGACCTACCATGTGTGGCATAGGCGTGTTCAGCGTTAAATTTCCAACAAGAATCTCACCTTTTAATTGAATATAAATTATCCTGAAATTTTGGTGATTTTTTAAATAATGCAGGTGAGGTACCTCAAAAATTAGACGTCTTCATGAAAAACGGGCTTCAACTTCAGCACCCTCGAAAACCCCGAGGACCAGTACCAGATTCGCGGGGACACGACAAGCATTGTTTTCACTTTCGGGAGGAAAAAACATTTTTGTTCTCCAAAATCAAAATCTCCACCCGCATTTTACGTGTTGGACCATTTTGAACCACTTTGGTTCCGTGTCTGTGTGTGTAGGTACCTATGTGTGTCCGCAAATCCTTGTAACAAGCTTATTTTCCACAGTTTTGAATGAAATTTTCAGGGGATGTGTGGGCTAGGAAGTAGACTGTCGCCAATCAGTTTCATCATTCTTGATTAAATACTTCACTCTTTGCATGCGCAAACGTAAATTCCACCAAGCATCATTTTCTCATGCCCTCGCTCAAATTTGGACGATAGTTGGTGGATGACGAGTCGATCATCCCACATCAATTTAAACATGTTGTATTGTTTATAGCTACTGCGCATGCGCCTAGATGAAATCCTTGTAACGACCTTAATTTCCACTGTTTTCATCCGATTTCGATGAAATTGTCAGAGAATGCACTGGTTAGGTTGTAGATGGTCCCCTATCAGTTTCATTGTTCCCAAATCAATACTTCATTCTACGCATGCGCAAACGTAAATTCTATTATGCTCCATTTTTTCTCACTCTAGTCGTTCGAGTTCGTTTAAATTTGGATGATCGTTGGAAGAAGAGGACTTGATTATATCATCTCAATGTCAACACAATTGTATCATTAATAGCTAGTGCGCATGCGCCAACGTGAAACACTTGTAATGATATTAATTTCCAGTTTTCATCCGATTTTGATGAAATTTTCAGGGGATGTGTGGGCTAGGAGGTAGACTGTCGCCAATCAGTTTCATCATTCTTGACTAAATACTTCACTCTGGGAATGCGCAAACGTAAATTCCACCTAGCATCATTTTCTGATGCCCTAGTCGTCCGATCTCGCTCAAATTTGGATCTTGAAATCCGGATCTTGAAATTGGAATCTTGAAATTTGTATCAACTTGTGGGATCTTGAAATCCGAGAGAATCTTGAAAAAATACAGTAGACGTAGGTACCTACTTGAGATCAGAGGTTTTCAAAACCCCATTTTTTAAGAGAAATTACTTAGGTACCTACTTTGTTTTTTCTGGAGGTATCTCCAAGAACGTTTTCGGCAATTTGTTGAAAAGTCGTGGACCCACGTAAGAAACATGGTTTTGAACTATTTGTGTACGCCTGTAGGGGACAATATAACTATTGGGACGGCGTGTTTTGGTTTTATTTACCTATTTCTGTCGAATGAATATTTGGTCGCTTTAGTAAAAATTAAACCGTTTGTAGTGAAATTGATCAACTTTAGGAATTAAATTGAGGTTGCTATTTAATTTAGAGATTTTTAAAATAAGTTTCGGCGCCTTTATGATTGGGTTTTTATGAGTCTGTAGGGCCGAACCCCATGAAGTGATGGCGTAGACTCGTTAAAGCAGGAGTTGATAGGCGGGTGCCGTCACTTGCCTTCCTCAACGTTTTCGTTCATTGTGATCACCGACGGCGGAGAACGGCGATCAAATTAATACACAAGACACTTGAATGAGTGCGTAGTCGGATTATAGCATTTACAAGTCAAATTAACCTTTTTAAAAGTCAAGGAAACCTTTATACAAGTCAAATTAACCTTTTTACAAGTCAAATTAACCTTTTTACAAGTCAATTTAACCTTTTTACAAGTCAAATTAACCTTTTTACAAGTCAATTTAACCCTTTTGCAAATCAAAATAACCCTTTTACAAATCAAAATAACTTCCGACAGCTGCCGCCGGATAGCCATTTATATGACCTTTATTTTATTTTATTTTATTTTATTTTTTTCGGGACTCATATTGATTAACCTACTTTCGAAACTCTATAATTATATTGACTGACCTCTTTGCCTACCTACCTCATTTTTTTGTTGGAAAATTTTGATATATTTTTGGTTGGGAAATTGATATTTTTTAATTATTACACCTACTTTGTCGTATTCAATGTATTCAGTTTCTTTTCTTTGACCTTCAACGATTTTTGCGCATTGCTCATGGAGGGTTATTTTGATTTGTAAAAGGGTTATTTTGATTTGTAAAAAGGTTAATATGACTTGTCAGTGCTATATTCCAGTCCCAGGACGACCGGAGATGACCTGCGCTTTTGGCACTCTATCAAAGTTTAATAATCAGATGATTTTTCCAAAAATCCTCATTATCACTGCTTACTCTTGGTGATGCACCAAAAAATGTGAAAAAAAAAAAAAATGATCAGGTACACTTAAACAAGTATACAATACATGGTATATTTCGTCTTAGGGAATTTCCCCAGTTTTGGAGGCGTACCTAATCAATCATCAATAACTGCTACACCAAAACCTTAATTTCAAGCAAACGACCAATTATCACACTCAATGCCTTCTCAAATATTTCTGCACGCCCAAACGGGGAAACTAAGGGCTAAGTTTGTGTCTGAAGGTATCTAAGAACAATATAAAAATGGAAAAACATTTTTATTAACGCTTTCATTTTTTTTGAGGTTTTTGTACGCTTCCATCCACCGTGCACTGTGGATGGAAACAGCAGTTTTTGTGCAAAAACCACTTAGATGAGCCAGTTGAACTTGATATGGATTCTCATGTTTTTTGGGGTGCTGAGTCGATTGAAACCATTCCCGACTCGCTAACTATAATGACTAATCGGATAGCAACGTTTTAGCTAATTTTCTTAGAAAATGAAGCTATTGCAATGGCTCCAATATTTTTAAAATAAAAATTTAACAACAATATCATCATGGAAATCCGTTTTGAAGTATTCTGAAACGATTCCTGGATTTTAACGCTTTTTTATATGTGTACATATAATTTGTATACAGGGTGATTCCCTCGCAGATGCAAAAACAATTTTCGGTGAAACTACATCAAAAATGGAGTAAAATGCCGCCAACCGCATATTTTTATCTCAATCCGTACTCGAGATATGATTTTTTAAAGGTTTTTTCAGGAATACCGTGTTTTTTTATTTTAAACTCGGATTTCTCCACTTTGCCTCATTTAATTTTAACTTTCAACCTCATTTTCGGTCTCAGCATTAAATTTCCTATAAGAATAGTGTACTTGGGATCTTAAGAAGTACCATCCGAAGACCCTCACATCAGCTCAAACATTGACGATTTTGAAAAAATAATATTTCTGAAAATCTTTAAAACTTTACTACACTTTTAAAAAGAATCCTGGAAACTGGCAAATCTCATGAAAACATCTTCATCTAATATGCTTTCCAACGGTATTATCAATTTTACTTTTATTTTGTTATTTAGGGGAGAAAATAATGTTTTAATGTTAAAAAATGAGGGTTTTTCAATGAAATTGTTGGTTTTCTCGAAAGATGACCCTCCATGAACCAACGAGTATGGGGTCGGTTTCTATGTATTTTTTTCTCGCTGGATCGAATGGAAACTCTTGCAGTTCTCTCAACTACGTTATAATCGAGTTTTACACTTTAATTAACTAGTTTTACCCCAGAACACACGTACATTTAATCGTAACAAACAACCTAAAGATTTGCGATTTTAAGTGTAAAACTCGGTTATAACGGAGTTGGAGAGATCTACAAATGTTACCATTCGATACAGCGTGACAAATTACATAGAAACCGACCCCATACTCGTTGGTTCATGGAGGGTCATCTTTCGAGAAAACCAACAATTTCATTGAAAACCCCACATTTTTTAACATTAAAACATAATTTTCTCCACTAAATAACAAAATAAAAGTAAACTTGATTATACCGTTGGAAAGAGTATCAGACGAAGCAGTTTTCATGAGATTTGCCGGTTTCCAGGATTCGTTTTGGAAGAGTAGTAAAGTTTTAAAGATTTTCAGAAATATTCTTTTTTCAAAATCGTCAATGTTTGAGCTGATGTGAGGGCCTTTGGATGGTACTTTTTAAGAACCCAAGTGCACTATTCTTATAGTAAATTTATTGCTAATTCCGAAAATGTGGTCAAAAGTTAACATTGAATGAAGTAAAGTGAAGAAATTTGAGTTTAAAAGGAAAAAAACACGGTTTTCCTGAAAAAACCTTTAAAAAATCATATCCCGAGAACGGATTGAGATAAAAATATGCAGTTGGCGGCATTTTACTCCATTTTTGATGTAGTTTCACCCAAATTTTTTTTTTTTGCATCTGCGAGGGAATCACCCTGTATATAAGAATGCCCTGCTTTCTACATTGGAAAAGCCGAAACCAGTCGTATCCCTTATTACTGCACGGCGGCGGCGTTATGAAGTTTGAAAAAGGGCGCGTTGGCGCGGCGCGGCGTTGCCGGTTCGTGCGGTTCCGTCGGCCGGCGGCGGCCTTCGCGTTTCCCGCGCTCCCCGCGACCTCGTTCGTGGCCGCCGCCCCCCCTCCAACCCCGTTATCCGGTCTCCACAACATTGTGCCGCCGTGATCTCGTGCTCGTAGGGTCTTTCCCTTTAATTTTCTCTTCACCTCCCCCTTTTTTCCCCCTCTAACTCCCCTTTTAATCCCTTTAAAATCCCGAAAGGGATTAAACCGGATAATTCTTCGAAGTATTCCTCGAAGAATCGCGCTTATCGTCGGTTTTATTGTGGTGAAACGTGAAACTTCGGTGAAGGAAGTGTTGTGATCTCGTTGGGACTTCAGGTGAAACAACTTTTTTTCGGTATTTTGTGAACAATTTTCTTGTATGTGTGAAATTGAATCGGTTCGTCACAGCTGGATCGAATTTGGTCGATAACGTGGTTGTGTTTTAATCAAGTTTTACCGTCGTCGTGGGTGTGACGTTTTGATTTTCAACGTCAGGATTTAGCGTCGTCTCTGGACGATGTCGGAGAACGTGTACCGGTGTTATCCGGATAGCTCGAGCCCCGGCTCGGACTCCGGGACGGGGGCGGAGAACAAGCCGGAGGCGCGGCGGGGGCGGCCGAAGGCGGCGATGATCACGAACCTGATGATGGAGGGGGCGACGTCGGCGTCGGGGATCCGCTGCGAGGTCTGTTCCAGGGTCTTCCCGAGGGACAAATCCCTCCAGGCCCATCGCCGGGTTCACACAGGTAGGTTGAACACAGTTATGCTAACTACATAATATTAGATATGCTCAGTAATGCAGTTACATAATAAATTATGATACATACAAAATATTAGGTGAGCTCATTAATACAGTTATGTTGCCTACACAATATTAGGCACATTATTGTATTTATTTACACGGGCAGTACTCAATTTTACAGATTAATTTATTATTGAGGTATGCTCAGTAATAGAGAATTATGTCACCTACACAACATCAAATAGGTATGCACATTAATTATACAGGTGTGCTCAGTACTATATTTGTGTTACCCACAGAATAATAGGTAAGTAAGTATATTGGTAGGAATATTTTGCTCAGTAATACATTGACAGTACCTTCACATTATCAGGAAAGTTTATTAATAGAGTAATGTTACCTACACAGTATTAAGTATGTTCATTAATTTATACATGTATGTTACAAACCTTCACAATATTATGTATGATCAGTAATACAGTAAGGTATGGTACCTTCACAATAATAGGTGTGCTTAGTAATACAGTGTTACAACCACAATATTAGGTACATAATTTCGTTTGATACACGGGCAGTGCTCAACTTTACAGATTACAATGTATTACTGAGGTTACCTTCACAATAATAGGTGTTCTAAGTAGTACAGTTGTCACAATCTCAATATTAGGCACATAATCTTATTTATTTACACGGGCAGTGCTCAATTTTACAGATTACAATGTATTACTGAGGTATGCTCTGTAATAGAGAATTATGTCACCTACACAACATTAAGTAGATATGCTCATTATTTATACAGGTATGTAACATACCCACACAGTATTAGGTATGCTCAATACTGCATTTGTGTTACCTACTCAATATTAGGTAAGTATATTGGTTGGAATATTACGTTTGCTCAGAAATACATTTACCACCTTAACCATTTAATATCTTCACATTATCAGGTAAACTCAGTAAAATAGAGTTATGTTACCTGAACAGTATTAAGTATGTTCATTAATTATACAGGTATGGTACAAACCTGCACAATATTAGGTATGATCAGTATAATAAAGTAAGGTATGTTACCTTCACAATATTAGGTATGATCAGTAATACAGTTGTTACAATCACAATATTAGGTACCGTAAACCGGGGTGAAGGCGATCAAAATTTCAAGTTTTTCTATTATTTCTCCCTATTAAATGGATACAAAAATTCTGCAAAAAATAATATATATTCCTTCACATTTCACAATTGCAATGACATAAATTACATTAAATTGATCATGTTATTTACCATTTTTTTATTTATTGAAACACTGATCGGCTTCACCCCATGGGTAGGGGTGAAGGCGATCACTCATGTTTTTACACTTTAAATCGCCTTCACCTTTCTAAAAAGTTGAAGGCGATCAGAATTAAACTTTTTTAAAAATATTTAATAAACATCCAAGTGCAGGAAAATTGGTTTGGAGGATTAAAGCAGATTATTTAGTAGGAAGATAAATGAACATGACTCAACGTCACGAGACATCAGTTTCAGAATGGTTGAGATAAAGATAATAACTAGTAATCATAGGTAGGAGTAGAAATTGGTAAGTAGGTACCATTACCTGTCATGGTAACACCTTAGAATACAGGAACTTCAATGATTAAAACTAGAACTTCACTTATTAGTCAACATTATCAGTCTTTTTGAGTTATTGCAAGCTATGAATGCATCCATTAGCTAGGAAGACTTTGAACATAAGTGGTATTATTAGCAAAACATTTTCAGAGATAATCAAATTCAGCAAACTAGAATAAGTTAAGAGAAGGAAAAACAGGAGTGTTAAAAAAAAAAAAAAAAAAAAGGTATAGGTACAGTAATCTATGGGCTTGGCCCTGAGGCTATGAATAGAAATAGTACTCTATGGTAATATAGAATATATTACCATGCTTTGTGTTAACTAGAACATCATCTAGGAATTTTAAATGTATTTTCGAGGCATGATCGCCTTCACCCCTGTAAAATGAAAAAACACTCATTTGGTACTGCATAGACAACACAGTTACTCCAAAATGTATGTTAGCAACGGTTTTCTCTTCTCTTACCTTCAAAGAACGAAAATATTTTTAAAAAATTGCAGAAGTTGAACTCTTAAACTATCATCCACAGAGGTTTTTCGGTTATGAATAATCTTGCTACGAAAACGTGATTCACAAAACTGGCTGATAAGGCACTAATAAGACTAAAAAACGCGCTAAAAACTTCATCATCGTGTTGATAGACAATAGTGGATATGGACTGCACATTCCATGGAGCCATCAGTGATCACCCGCTAGGAGCACTAGAGTAATTAGTGGGCAAAATCAAAATGATCGCCTTCCCCCCAGTATATCGCCTTCACCCCGGTTTACGGTACATAGGTACTTTATTTTTTTACACGGGCAGTGCTCAATTTTACAGATTACAATGTATTACTGAGGTATATGCTCTGTAATAGAGAATTATATCACCTACACAACATTAATTACATATGCTCATTATTTATACAGGTATGTGACATGCCCACACAGTATTAGGTATGCTCAATACTGCATTTGTGTTGCCCTCACAATATTAGGTAAGAATATTGTAAAAATCGTATAAAATTATAAAGCCTCCGGCTTTAAAGTATAAAATAATCGTATAAAGTATATTTTTGTCATCGTTTGAGAGGAAAATTGATTCGAAAAAACAATTTTCTCAATTTTTTGAAATCGCTGGTTTTGGTTTATTATTTCCAATAATAAGCCTATGTGATCATATAGCAAAAAAATTTTATAACCCCCCCTCAAACTTTGTCACTTTACGTTTCAAGGTGCGTAGAATCCAAATTTGAAATGTCCGTCCGCCGTCCGGGCCATAAAAGGCCTTAGAATTGACTTAAAAAATCTGTTCTTTCGCACATAGACTCCACTTGGGGTCTAGCTGGTCCTAACTTCTCGCCAGCTCGATCGCTCCACTCTCATGGGTGCTATGAGCCAAAAATAGGTGAAAAAGTGTCTTTTTTTTGTGTGTATATTTCAAGTTGTATAGAAATTGGAGATTTATGAGTGAAAAGAAAATGTTAGCTATTAATTTTATGGGAAAAAAAATTTCTAAATGATACTCTTCTATTCAAAAAGAGATTTTGGATTTTAGGCAATTTTTTGCAATTTTATAGATTTTTTAAAACAAAATTTAATGAAGTTCAAGTTTTTAGCATAATTTCGTACATAAATTTTTGAATGTTCTATTTCATAGTTGATAAACTTTATTTGACCAATCTTATGCTAATAAATATCAATTTAACAATTCTTAGCCATTTTCAGTGATTTTGTCAGCACATTTATTGAAATTTGACCAATTAGATGATATCAATATACAGTATAGGTAACACTTTTATGTGTTGGAAAGATGACTTGGTAATAAATTGTTTCGTTTATCAACTATATTAAAAAGCGTAAAATTGTGAGATTCCGCTGCTGTAATGGATTGAACCCATTTGTGAGGTCCGAAGCTCCGAGTTCCGATACTAAATATACTATAAGCGGCGTTTAATAATTATGGACCAGAGATCTACGTAGAAGGGCTGTCTAATACATAAATAATAAACCTTTGTGTAATAATTTGCAGCGTTTTTTTCTTTGAGTTCTTCGTTGATAACACCATCGATAGAAATCCTCGTTCTTGACGAGAAAAACCTGCCTTAAAACTAAGCTTTTCAATGGTAGAGTTAATTCTACTTTTACTTTGCTAATTAGGAGGAAAAATTATGTTTTTATACACAAAAACATGGTTTTTACTTTCCTTATTTGACCCGAAGCGTGAAGGGAAAGTCTTGCAATCACCCTGAAAATTAATTTCTGAAACTCATGCTAGGATGAGTATTTTGTTCAACCTGAACTCATATCTATACGTTTCATGAACATGCATGTATTTGTGTACGTATGTATGTAACTCGTGTACACGATTGCGACTTTAGGGTGTGGCATAATAATTTCCAAGTTCGGGGTTGGGTTTCTATACCCAAAAGAAAAGCTAGGCTACTGTAGAAAAATCAGCTTAAAATTACCATTTTTAGGGGGTTAAAAAATGAACCCATAAAAACAAGTTTTTAAAGTAACTCTTTCTTTTTCTCATGTTCTCAGTTAATTTTATTGTTGTTTCAATATTTGGTAGTTTCTTGGCAACAGTAAATTGAAACAAAATCACATTGATAATAACTTAAATTAAATTGACAAGGAAAATCATTTAATATTTTATTGACCCTGAATTCGTTGTCATTTTATGCAGACGTTCAATAGTATCCTTCTCCTCCCTCCTCCTCCTCCTCCCTCATCCTCTTCCTCCTCCCTCATCCTCTTCCTCCTCCTCCTCCTCCCTCACTCCTCCTCCTCCTCATCCTCCTCCCTCACTCCTCCTCCCTACAATACACAACACTTGTAAGGTGTCCCATATTAAATTTCAAATTTTCGAAAATTTATAGTATAACTAACTTTTTCTTTGCGAAAATTTGATAGATTAAAATGTACGCCAGCATGAACTCGTGTGCAAAATTTCAGATCGATTGGATATCGGGAAGTGGGTTAAAAATCGATCTGAAATTTTGTCTCAAGAAAGAAAGCAAGCAAGAAAGCAAGCAAGCAAGAAGAGAATCGAAGTTAATAGAAAGAGTTAAAAAATGAACCCATAAAAACAAGTTTTTAATGTAACTCTTTCTTTTTCTCATGTTCTCAGTTAATTTTATTGTTGTTTCAATATTTGGTAGTTTCTTGGCAACAGTAAATTGTTTCAAAATCACATTGATAATAACTTAAATTAAATTGACAAGGAAAATCATTTAATATTTTATTGACCTTGGATTCGTTGTCATTTTATGCAGACGTTCAATAGTATCCTTCTCCTCCCTCCTCCTCCTCATCCTCCTTCCTCCTCCTCATCCTCCTCCCTCCTTCTCCTCCTCCCTCATCCTCCTCCTCCCTCACTCCTCCTCTCTCACTCCTCCTCCTCCCTCCTCCTCCTCACTACAATACACAACACTTGTAAGGTGTCCCATAGTAAATTTCAAATTTTCGAAAATACATAGTACAACTAACTTTTTCTTCGCGAAAATTTGATAGATTAAAATGTACGCCAGCATGAACTCGTGTGCAAAATTTCAGATCGATTGGATATCGGAAAGTGGGTTAAAAATCGATTTGAAATTTTGTCTCAAGAAAGAAAGAAAGAAAGCAAGCAAGCAAGCAAGAAGAGAATCGAAGTTAATAGAAAGAGTTTAAAAAAAATCAGAATAGGTGGAAAAAACGTCGTTTTTAGCACCTTTTTTTGCCTTTTCTCCAAAATAGCTCATAGGATTTCGATTAAATTCACATACCATAATACCAGTATTCCTTCTCACTGTGATTTTTCTGAAGTAAGTGATTTTCATATCCTTCGGTTTGTTGGCGATAATCTTTGTCGAGATTTTTCCGTTGTTGAAGTGAACATTAGTGTTTCGAGTGTCAACTAATATTTAACTATGATAATTAGATATGAGCGAGTCGGATTTGTGCAGTAGCAGCAGCAATGAGAGTGTGACGCTTTTCGATTGCGTAACTCACGCAGTAATTATACGCCGGCGGGGTAATGTATTTTCAGGTTATGTTTTAAGGTGAGGTTCGACAAATTTTCATTCGGATCATCACCGGTATTCTTACTTTACCATTGTCTGACGTGTTTACCAAAAACCTACATGTGGGGACTACCTACAGCGATTTTTATTAATTTCAGTTATTAATTTACATTTTTAGTTTCCACGTTCATAATTATGAATCCTTTAACAAGTATGACTGGTCATACTTGTAGTCATGCTAGTGTCATAGTTACACAATAAATATTCATTCGTTCTTGAAACTTCTTGGAGTCAATTTATTCTAAAATTTAAAAATTAAAAATCTTATAGGTGTTTGAAAGTCATTCACCTATAATTGGTGACACCGTCGTTCAAAATTATGGCTGAAGGTGATGTAGGCACTCCATTGCTGAGATTGCGGTCGTCCAACTCAGGTAATGAAGTTGAGAGTGATGTTGGTGCTATTACCATTAAACTTCCTGCATTTTGGCCACAAAAACCGAAAATATGGTTTTCTCAGGTCGAAGCCCAATTTAAGCTCAAAAGAATTACTGCAGAGTCAACGAAATTTGATTATTTACTAGCTCAACTAGATAACGCCTACGTAGAAAACATTTATGACTTGGTAGATTCTGATGTTGCTGATAAATATACACAAGCTAAAAATAGGCTTATTGCAATTTATCAAGAAAGTGAAGAGTCCCAAATTAAAAAACTCACAAGCGGCCTAGAGCTAGGAGGACTAAAACCAAGCCAATTATTAAGAAAAATGAAATCTTTGGCTGGAACAAGCGATTTTTCGGACAAAGTATTCAAAACACTTTGGCTCGAAAAACTTCCAGAGCATGTGCGCAGCGTGTTAGTGATCGCCGAAGGGAATCTTGAAAAATTGGCCCAGTTGGCCGATAGGGTATGTGAAGTTCGAAATATCGATGCTATTAACTCTGATTTCAGTGCTTCACACTCAATAGCTCGAGAACAATCCAGCAGTTCAAGTTTAGAAGCCTTAGCACGCGCCGTGGAGGAGATTCAGCACCAGCTCTGCGAACTAAGATCCATGTCCCGCCGTTCAAGCAGATCAAGCATTTCATCAAGCCGGAGCAGCAGCAAAAGACGACGGAGGTTTGATCCAAATGGAAAATTTTGTTATTTTCATTTTAGGTTTGGTAGAAAGTGTAGACCAGAAAAGTGTAAGCCACCTTGCCAATGGGGAAAGCAGGGAAACGAGAGCAGACAGCATCACTAGCTGCATTTGGTGCTGTCGACAACATAGGAAATGGCAGCTACAAGTTATTTGTCAAAGATCGTAGGTCCGGAATACGATTTTTAGTAGACAGTGGTGCAGATGTTTCTGTCCTGCCTGCGAAACATAACATAAAAAGTGAACCCTCAAATTATAAACTTTTTGCTGCAAATGGAACCGAAATTCCCACCTTTGGAATAAAATTAATGGATTTAGATTTTGGACTTAAACGAAAATTTGAATGGCCATTTATAATCGCAAAAACAACTAAAGGAATTTTGGGAGCAGATTTTCTTCACAATTTTGATTTACTTATTGACCTTGCAAAAAGAAGACTAATTGATAACAAGACTAAATTAAGTATTCCGACCTCAATCACTGAAATTTCAGATGCAGACAACCTTAGCACAATTCAAAACACTAACAATATTGCCACATTGCTCAAAAGATTTCCGAATTTGACTAAGCCAACACTAGTGCCTAGTGATGTATGCCATGATGTGAAACACTTCATCTCAACAACAGCTGGACCACCAGTTTTTGGAAAAGCTAGGAGATTAGACCCTGAACGACTCAAACTGGCCAAGCAGGAATTTCAGTTTATGCTCGACAATGATATAATTAGACCATCTAAATCTGAATGGGCAAGTCCTTTGCACATGGTCAAGAAAAAGAATGGAACCTGGAGATGTTGCTACTCTTTTTTGACCGTCTTTTTCCCTTTTTACTGCATGATCTTTTACTTCTCTTAGTTTTCCTTCTGCTTTTTCTACGGCTGCTTTTGTTTGTTTTACTTTTCGTCCCTCTTTTTTTATTCACGCACTTTTGGAGTGGGTCATATTCGTTTTTGTTGCCACTTCCGATACATCCGCAAAATCCGTACACCTTGTTTGACAATGTGTTGTCGTGCTTGTCCACTTCGTCGAGGATTTTCCGAGTCTTCCCTCTCTTTAACGAAGTCAAAACAGATCTGGATATAGTTTTCACGTCAACATTGTACACGTAGCGCATCAATTTGTCCAATTTCCGCTTTGTTATACCTGCCAAAGGCTGAAGTTCTTGAATAGTTTTCTTGACGCTATTTGGAAACAAGCTTCTCAAGTTTCCGGGTGAACATGAAAAACATCTAGAAATTATTTTCAAAAGGCTGGACAAATTTGGCATAAAAATTAATGTAGCGAAATCTGAATTTGGAGTTAATGAAATTGTATTTTTAGGCCATTTGATATCTGCTGAGGGAACCAAACCAGACCCCGAAAAAGTTAAAGTGATTCAAAATTACAAGCGCCCTGAAACAATTCGTGAGTTGCGAATGTTCTTAGGCTCTTTAAATTTTTATAGAAGATTTATTAAAAACGCAGCAGAGCACCAAGCGGTCTTGAACGAATACTTGAAAGGTGCAACCAAAAAAGACAACAGACTAATTAACTGGACTGATGAAGCATTGCAAAAATTTGAAATGTGTAAAGAACTGATTGTAAATGCTGCAACATTAACATGTCCAAGTGTTAAATACGAATTAGGATTGTTTGTGGATGCCTCTGATTTTTCTATCGGAGCAGTACTGCAACAAAACGAAGAATTAGGGTGGAGACCGATTGGTTTTTATTCTAAGAAATTGAACCCTGCCCAAAAGAATTATAGCACATATGATCGAGAGCTTTTAAGCATATATATGGCTATAAAATATTTCAAACCATTCATAGAGGGTAGAATATTTTCCATTTACACAGATCACAAACCACTCGTATTTGCATTCAAACAAAATAATGAAAAAGCTTCACCACGACAACTTCGACATTTACACTATATTTCACAATTTTCCACGGACATAAGACACATTTCAGGCGAACAAAATCAAGTAGCTGATAACTTATCTCGACTATCAGTAGAAGAATTGAAATCAGTCGATTACAGTCAAATTGCAATTGCTCAAGAGGACGATGTTGAACTTGAGGCACTTCTCAAATCAAACACGTCTCTCAAACTAAAACAATATCCAATTCTACCAGACAAAAATTTATGGTGTGACATTTCTACGAAGAACATAAGACCTTACATTCCATCAAAATTTCGGTTTGCCATTTTCGAACAATACCACTCATTATCACATCCTGGAGTGAGATCAACATTAAAATTAATTACTTCAAAATGCGTTTGGTTAAACATGAATAATGACATCAGAACATGGACAAAAGCATGCATTCCTTGTCAGAAAAGCAAGATAACTCGCCATGTTAAATCACCTATCGGTACATTCCCAGAAGTAGATGAGCGCTTTGAAGTAGTTCATATCGACATTGTTGGACCATTGCCAGTATCAGAAGGGTACTCATACTGCCTGACATGTATAGACCGATTCACGAGTTGGGTGGAAGTGATTCCTTTAAGACAAATAGATGCAGAAACCATAGCGAGAAAATTTTACAATGAGTGGATAGTTAGGTTTGGTACACCGAGACGAATACATAGCGACCAAGGTCGTCAATTTCAGTCAGAACTATTCCACTCATTGGCAAAATTATGTGGAATCACTCTACAGAGAACAACCCCATACCATCCACAGGCTCAAGGAAAGATTGAGAGATTTCATCGCACCTTAAAAGCAGCAATTAGAGCACATGGGAAGAAAAAGTGGACAAATGCACTTCCTACAATTTTATTGGGTATCCGTAGCTCAATAAAATTAGAAGCTAACGCATCTATTGCTGAAATGGTTTATGGGATGCCATTAAGACTGCCAGGTGATTTTTTCCAAGACCATCCAGAATCAGACATAAATCAGCAGGATTTTGTCAAGCAACTGAAATCAAAAATGAACGAGCTGAAGCCGATAAATATGGAAAACAAAAGCAAATTTACTCCATTCATCTTCAAAGATCTGAAAAATGCCAGCCATGTATTCGTAAGGGTTGATAGGTTGAAAGCTTCTTTGACCAAACCTTACGAAGGACCATTCAAGATCATTGATCGAACCGAAAAATTCTTCACGCTCGAAATGAAAGGAAATCAAGTAAATATTTCGATTGATCGCTTAAAGCCAGCTTACTTGTTTCCAGAAACGATTGACGACGAACTGACCGACGGAAAACCGAAGACAGCGGAACAGAAGACAGAGAACACTGAAAATATTCCTCCACCACCGCCTACATCAGCAGTCGGAAATCAGAAGACGAGATCAGGACGAACTGTGAAGTTTTCGAACCTTTTACATGAAACGATGTGTATTACATCCACATCGCTGGAGGGGGAATAGCTGTGGGGACTACCTACAGCGATTTTTATTAATTTCAGTTATTAATTTACATTTTTAGTTTCCACGTTCATAATTATGAATCCTTTAACAAGTATGACTGGTCATACTTGTAGTCATGCTAGTGTCATAGTTACACAATAAATATTCATTCGTTCTTGAAACTTCTTGGAGTCAATTTATTCTAAAATTTAAAAATTAAAAATCTTATAGGTGTTTGAAAGTCATTCACCTATACTACACATCATTCTGATTATTCCCACAAATTTGACAATTTTATGTATTTTCAGGTTATGGTGGCAGACCTTACCGTTGTCAAAAAAAAAAAAAAAAAAAAAAAAACTTATTCTCCAAAATTTTTTTTTTTTTTTTTGACAGGGGGTCTTTGCTCTGGGGGTCAACCAAAAATTTTCGTGACGCAAATAAATGAATTTATTTTCGCCCAGGGAAAATAAATGAAATTATTTCATTTATTGTTTTATTTGATAACGTTTCGTCCTCTTACTGAGGACATCTTCAGATCTTGGTGTGTCCAGGAAAAAATTTATAAACATCCAAACATAACGGATTTGTCAAATAAAACAGTGGCTTACCAAGTCAACTCAATGTCAAGAAAGCAAGATCTGAAGATGTCCTCAGTATGAGAACGAAACATTATCAAATAAAACAATAAATGATATAATTTCATTTATTAATGAAAAATCAGGCTATCATGAACATAAAAATGATAGCGCCTGTATTGGAGAAATAACTTTAATAGTATGTAGTATAGTATGCTTATTGTGTCTCCAAGAATAATAGAATAAATTCTTTATCCTACATTTCGTCGCCTACAGTCCAAAGTTAAAGGATTTTTGTACAACTCTCGAGGACAACCGTTATGAAATCCCTAATCAAAGACATATCCATGTAACATGGTATCTGCTTGTAAAGCAGATAGTAGAACTTTTCAGGGGGGCACACTTTTTTGATTTATTTTTTTCGATGCACCCTAATAAATAAATAAATAATATATATATATATATATATATATATATATGAAAAAGCGTTAAACTCTAGGATTCGTTTCAGAATGCCTCAAACCGGATTTCAATGAAGACATTTTTCAAAAATTTTGGTTTTAAAAATTTCAGAGTCATTGCAATAGCTTCATGTTTTACGAAAATTCGCTAAGTAATTGACTTCGAAATGTTAATTTTTTGTCAGGGGAATCTGAAGTTCGGTTTGGGAAATTTAAAATTTCTATTTGGGGTGCCACCCTGAATAAAAGCGTAACTAGGCAACGAAGAAACACCATTTAAGAAACAGTAATCAAAAGGCGAATTGTGCGTAGAGCTGCCCAGACCCCGAGTGACATTGAGGGGCGACCACCTGCCGCAGGTGTAGGAAAAAAAGGTTTAGCTATTCAGGTTTAGCCGTCTGTCCCTTGTGAGGGTGAGGGAAAACTTTTCGCAAAGCACAATGCCAATATAGCTAGGTAGGAGAAAGAATAGAATAGAATAACAAGCGTATTTATTGATCAATTACAATACATCATATCATTACAATTACTCTGTTACATCCTTATTGAAACATTATGGGGCATAATATTACAATTACGTGTAAAATGTTCCGGATTTCTCGAGGGATGGTCAATGAAAAGTCTATATTCTAGGCCGACGTTTCGAAATACTTATATTTCATCTTCAGGGCTTGGAAAGCTGTATTTGGACGCTTATTTCATATCAGTCCTCGGCATAGAGCTTTAGTAGGTAGCTGTCTACTTAAACAACATCTGTGGGCATACTGAGAAAACTGAGAAAAGCTTAGGGGTATACTGAGAAAACATTATTTAAGTTTTACTGATCAGATACAAAAATTGAAGTTATAAGAGGTTATATAAGTTATAATCCACGTTGCTGCTATACACCTCTTGTAACTTCAATTTTCGTCTCTCATCAGTAAAACTTAAATATCGTTTTCTCAATGTTCCCCTGCTTGGCAGATTTATACTGCCCACCTCCTTGGCGAGATTTATGCTGTCCACCCCTGATTGGCATATTTATACTGCCCACTCCATTGGCTAGATTTATACTGCCCACCTCCTTGGTAGATTTATACTGCCCACCTCCTTGGCGAGATTTATGCTGCCCACCCCTGCTTGGCAGATTTATACCGCCCATTCCACTGGCTAGATTCATACTGCCCACCTGCTTGGTCGATTCATGCAGCCCACCTGCTTGGAGAGATTTATACATCCCACCCCTGCTTGGCAGATTTATACTGCCCACCTCCTTGGAGAGATTTATACTGCCCACCCCTGCTTGGCAGATTTATACTGCCCACTCCATTGGCTAGATTCATACTGCCACCTGCTTGGTAGATTCATACTGCCCACCCCTGCTTGGCAGATTTATACTGCCCACCTCCTTGGAGAGATTTATGCTGCCCACCCCTGCTTGGCAGATTTATACTGCCCACCTCCTTGGAGAGATTTATATATCCCACCCCTGCTTGGCAGATTTATACTGCCCACCTCCTTGGAGAGGTTTATACTGCCCACCCCTGCTTGGCAGATTCATACTGCCCACCTCCTTGGAGAGATTTATACTGCCCACGCCTGCTTGGCAGATTCATACTGCCCACCTCCTTGGAGAGATTTATGCTGCCCACCCCTGCTTGGCAGATTTATACTGCCCACCTCCTTGGAAAGATTTATACATCCCACCCCTGCTTGGCAGATTTATGCTGCCCACCCCTGCTTGGCAGATTTATGCTGCCCACCCCTGCTTGGCAGATTTATACTGCCCACCTCCTTGGAGAGATTTATACATCCCACCCCTGCTTGGCAGATTTATACTGCCCACCTCCTTGGAGAGATTTATACTGCCCACCCCTGCTTGGCAGATTTATACTGCCCACTCCTTGGCTAGATTTATACTGCCACCCTGCTTGGTAGATTCATACTGCCCACCCCTGCTTGGCAGATTTATACTGCCCACCTCCTTGGAGAGATTTATGCTGCCCACCCCTGCTTGGCAGATTTATACTGCCCACCTCCTTGGAGAGATTTATACATCCCACCCCTGCTTGGCAGATTTATACTGCCCACCTCCTTGGAGAGGTTTATACTGCCCACCCCTGCTTGGCAGATTTATACTGCCCACCTCCTTGGAGAGATTTATACTGCCCACCCCTGCTTGGCAGATTCATACTGCCCACCTCCTTGGAGAGATTTATACATCCCACCCCTGCTTGGCAGATTTATACTGCCCACCTCCTTGGAGAGATTTATACTGCCCACCCCTGCTTGGCAGATTTATACTGCCCACCTCCTTTGGGAGATTTATACTGTCCACACCTCCTTGGTAGATTCATACTGTCCACGCCTGCTTGGCAGATTTATACTGCCCACCTCCTTATGCTGCCCACCCCTGCTTGGCAGATTTATACTGCCCACCTCCTTGGAGAGATTTATACATCCCACCCCTGCTTGGCAGATTTATACTGCCCACCTCCTTGGAGAGATTTATACATCCCACCCCTGCTTGGCAGATTTATACTGCCCACCTCCTTGGAGAGGTTTATACTGCCCACCCCTGCTTGGCAGATTTATACTGCCCACCTCCTTGGAGAGATTTATACTGCCCACGCCTGCTTGGCAGATTCATACTGCCCACCTCCTTGGAGAGATTTATACATCCCACCCCTGCTTGGCAGATTTATACTGCCCACCTCCTTGGAGAGGTTTATACTGCCTACCCCTGCTTGGCAGATTTATACTGCCCACCTCCTTGGGGAGATTTATACTGTCCACGCCTGCTTGGCAGATTCATACTGCCCACCCCTGCTTGGCAGATTTATACTGCCCACCTCCTTGGAGAGATTCATACTGCCCACCCCTGCTTGGCAGATTTATACTGCCCACCTCCTTGGCGAGATTTATGCTGCCCACCCCTGCTTGGCAGATTTATACTGCCCACCTCCATGGAGAGATTTATACTGCCCCCCCCCCCCTCCTTGGCAGATTTATACTGCCCACTTCCTTGGAGAGATTTATACTTCCCACCTGCTTGGTATATTTATACTGCCCACCCCCTTGCCAGATTTAGACTGCCCACCCCATTGGCGAGATGGCCCCTTAATACGCGGATGGTCTCGCGAAAAATTGCCCACAATTTAATTGAGAAATTGGAAGAAGGTCTCGAAAATCTCTCTCTTCAAACAAGGGGGACCGCCATTTGTTTTTTGAAAGAAAAAAAAATCACGCTTTTTGACACATGTTCGCAATTTAAATGAATGTTTTGAAATTTTGGAAAAACTAAAATATTTACTCATTGGTTAGAAGATCCAGGACTTGAACTGAGTACTAATATGTTAGGGTCCTGTTGAGCCGAAATGGACGATCTTTTTGATCCTCGCTGTGCAGTTTTATTTTATTGAATCTACTTAATGTATGATACATTTTGATTAATTTATAGACAGATGTTCTTTGTAGAAGAGATATACAATAAAAAATAACAATAAACCTTTGTTTAATGTTTTGCAGCGTTTTAATTATATTTTTCTGTCATAGGAGAAAGGCCATATTCCTGTGACTATCCCGGCTGTTTGAGAAAGTTCAAGCAAAGCGGCCAACTCAAAACTCATCAGCGGCTTCACACCGGCGAGCGGCCTTTCATCTGTTCAGTCGAAGGGTGAGAATTAAATTCATTACGACTGGATAAAATAACTAGTTCAATAAGGGCGGATTTTGTATGAATTTCTTTGGTTAGTAACAGCAATGTAGTGTTCTGCCCCTTGACCCCACTGGGGAGACCCCCAGACCCCCCGAATGTTATTACTTAAAGCTCGTGGCTAAAAGTCAAGAAACATGGAACATGCCTTTGAAGTGACCAAGTAACAAAAACCAAATTTTTCAGGAGCCTCATACGAAAAATAGAATCGAAATTAGAAGGGCGTAATTTTCTGTTATGGTGCGCGTCTACAATTACTATAACTAAGATTAACTTCTCAACCAAGTAACTATCAAACAAGCGGCATTTTTTACTATACCCATTTATAACATAAATAAATATAAAACTACGACATAAATAGAAGAACAAGTACGAAAGAAATGCGTGATAAATCCAGATCTTTCCAACGAATGGAGAACGATTTTTGTCCCATAAACACTAAAGAAGTTTTATTTACCCAGTAACTTTCTGTTATGGTGCGCGTCTACAATTACTATAACTAAGATTAACTTCTCAACCAAGTAACTATCAAACAAGCGGCATTTTTTACTATACCCATTTATAACATAAATAAATATAAAACTACGACATAAATAGAAGAACAAGTACGAAAGAAATGCGTGATAAATCCAGATCTTTCCAACGAATGGAGAACGATTTTTGTCCCATAAACACTAAAGAAGTTTTATTTACCCAGTAACGCCTGGTTGTATGTGAATATCATAAGAAAACATTTCGTGACACCTCGCCTCTCCCAAACGCGTCTCCCTAAAATCGTGACACTTCTCACCAGTTAGCTCAAGGCTACAGCATGTTCCAAAGCATGGCTAAAAAGTAGTGGCGGGTTAGATTCTGGATATTAAGAAGGGATCGATTTGGAGGCATCATCAGATTGTCACGTTCCTAAATTTAAGGAAATATGGCAATTAGTGACACCACTTATTCAGAAAAATATCACTGAATTTAGTCCAGCAGTTACAAGTAATACCAAACTAGAAATAACTTGATTCAACATTGCATAAAACCTAACATACGATTCTTGATTCACCTGCTGCTGGAAGCTACTAGGGGTTTTTATTAGCTTGCTGATGCCAGGGAGGAGGTCAAGTGACTGCTGATGGATGTTAAGCAGTGCTAAAAAGTCAAACATGTTTATCTTCTGGTTTCGGCCAGTAAACAGTAGCACACTAGCACCTGCCGCTAGTTCTCGGTCAGACTTGGCTGCTTCCTGGCAATATTACCAGCGATTAGTTAGAAGCGGCTGCTAAACAGCCTAGTGTGACCACACACGCCTTCACTACCTGCTGCGCTCAACTCCACTTTTCACCTCTGATTACGATGCTGCTGGTTCCATGGTGTGCAGTAACTGGGTATAAAAGTCCAAGTCAAGCCCAGGCTGTGTGACAATTAGCTCAATTGTCAATCTAGCTACCTCCTATCTTCCAACTAGTTATCTCGGCAAAGGAACACTAGGTAAACATGACTCCACAAGCACGATTAGCAGGTAGGCACTTGTAGGTAACAGAAGCAAGATGTCCAGGTTCTCTGCTTCCACGTTTCCTGTGGTCGCAGAATGGCCTAAGTAGTCCAAATCAGGAATTGCAGCTGGGATATTTTATTCAGATATCACAGGTGATTTTATCAAAGAACTGCAAGAGGCGTCTTACATACATGTCTCTGATTCTTAAAAATACATATATTTTCAGTTTGGGTCCTGGTCCATGCTTAGAGGGGTTCCAGTAATAAATTTGCTAGCTGATTACATAACTTACCCCTTTGAGAAAGTAAAAAGGGTTCAGCAAAATTCATAATCACCTTGAAGGTTTTCAATCTCCCTGCATCTCTTGCAGATCGTAACTTATTTATTTCATTTTTCAGTGGAATATTATTTTTTGTGTATAGATGCTCCAGTCGGTTCACGCACGCCAACCGGCATTGCCCCAGTCACCCGCAGGCACCTCTAACCCGCTCAGAGGACACTGCTCTCCTGGATATTGAACAAAGTACACAGTCTGAAGAAGTCCGACAGTGGCTGGTGAAGTAAGTGAACTCAATATTATATTACAGACATTTCATTCCTCGAAAAGGGCATAGTGTTGGATGGATTTTAGCGTTGAAGATTCTTGTTTAGTTAGAGAGTAAAAATATTGATTATTTGTAGTAGCTATCAGACTGGCTTCGATTTCTAAGGGTGCACCTACCTTGCACCCGATGATTGAAAAATTAAAAAAAAAGAGAAGAAAAATTAAAAAAAGGCTGAGTGAGGTAGAATCAGACGATTTTCCAAGGTTCCAGGTTTCTCTCCCACTGTCCTTTGAAGCGGAAATTTCTTTCTGAAAATCTTATATTTAGGTTATTGCCTTTCCTCTTTAATAGGTAAATTTTTTCACCTGTGTTTGTTTTTGTTGTGTGTGCCTGAAGATGGCTGAAATTTAGCGGAAAAGCTTTGTGTTTTTGCTTAATGCAATAAACATACATGATAATCTAAAGGTGTTTCCTTACAATTGCCTAAATTATGGAGGATTATCACAAGAAGTCTTCAACAACTCTTCTGAGACCTAATTCTTTAGGTATATGTAAATTATTTAGACGTGTATTACTGAATCAATATGTGTGGTAGGAAAAACTGTTATTGATCACATCAAAAAGGCATTTCTTTATTTGATGAGTAGTTAATTCTGATCGGTTTGTTATTTACAGGTACAGAGCCGAGAAGGAGACTAAATCTGTTGAGAAGAAGGATGCTGGGACTCCGCAAGCGCCCAAAGGTCGACTTGAAGTGCTGACACCTAAGTCTGAAGATCGGGATCCCATCCACCTGATGACCAACACCATTTTGGACCGCGAGTTGGCTGATATGACCAATTTCACGAACACAGTCAGTCCGATACAGCCTGTGCCAGGTAATTGTAAACTACTTTTACTTACTGTTCTCCTACTTGCGTCACTGAGACCAGGTCAACAACACTGGTTTGAGAATGCTGGGAAGCTTTGAACACCCAGGAAAAACTATGTAAATTATTAAATAAAGGTTTAGTATTTCTGTATTAAATAGCCCGTATACTACTCACTCCATTTCATATTTCAACACCATAGGTCGGTTGGGAAAGAAATTATCCTCAGAGGCCACTCAGCTGATCAGTGCAGCTGTGTACCTCTTAATTGTTTTCTAGGTGTTCTAAAGGAACTTCCGTCTTAAAATTCAGTGTCTAAAAAATCCTAAATCGATTCTTTGAATAAAATACAGATTAGTTGGACAAATAGATCGGAATAACGTTAAAAAGTAATTACGTTTGCCGATGCGCAGAATGGAGTAATGATTTGAGAAGGTTTGATAATCCAGCCTCAGCTCAGATTGTTGAAGTGTTGCAACTTCGGAAAATTTCCTTTTTTTAAGTTCTAGCCCATTGGGAGAGCGAATGGATGAACGTACAGTGACCTGGGTGGTTTCATCCGATTCTTTGGGACCCAGAAAAACATTAACTGTTACCTTGAAACTTTTTGAGATCTCGATTTTACAATATTTCAGCCCTTAATAAACTACCCTTAAGGGTAGTAAATCGATGCCGATGTTACTGGCACATCATCGACCAATGTATGATTTTTTTTTGGCAAAATTCATAAGGTCCAGTTGTCTCAGAAAAAAGCTGTAGATGGACATGTTTTAGCGAATTTTTGAAGAAAATCAAGCTATTGCTCTCGCCTCAAAATTTGTAGAATGTGAATTTTTGAAACAATTTTATGCAGAAATCCGTTTCAGGCTATTCTGAATCATATTCTGAAGTTTAACGCATTTTTTTATGTATGATGTATGTATGTATGTTTCATTCCAGACGATAACTGTCCGTAGAATTGTGCTAGAAACTTCAAACAAATTTTTAAATGTTAAGGACACATGTTCAATTTCGTTGGCCAGCATGATCGGATTACATCTTCGGGTTGAAATTTTCAAAAATGTAGTCAAAAATTTCAAAATAGCCTGTTTTTGCGATTTGTTGTGCGAAATAATTTTTTCAGCATAGTAACATGTGGTATATTCGAAATCAGCGTAAAATTTCCTATAAGAATATGTATCAAGTTTTCAAAAATTTCAAAGTTGAAAAATCAGTCAAAAATCGAAATAATGCCGTTCGCTAGTTGTAAAAATCGGTAATATTTGTTCGAAACAGAGACTACAGTTTTGTCTGTCAATTTCTTGCTGTGGGATACTAGATTCGAATGCAACTGACTTTATATCACTCGTAATATAAAGCCTCATCATCGATTGGCTGTGGAAATACGTTTCTTTCATATGACGTCGGTATGTTATTTTATTTTATGTCAAGATTTGATGATGTTATGATAGTATACTGTTAAGATTTCAACTGCCTTCAATACTGACCACATTGGACATCGAAATCTATGAATATTTACCTACATTTGTCTTTAAATCTACAAGATTAGTTTAATAATAATAAAGTATGAGTACCTTTAATTATTTTTAATAATTTGATTCCATGTTTGTCTATCAAAATCATAAACTAAAATTTCTCTACACGATCAATAGCGACTGAAATGTCGAAGATTTCTTCAAAAATTCGCTCATGGGGTCATGCTGCATGATTGGACTTTTTTTCTGATTCTATTTATCTTGAAACGTAAACCAATAAATAAATTTTGAGGGGGTTGAAAATGTTTCTTCTTGGTCGATTTCAAAGGTTTATTATTAAATAATAAACCAAAATCATCTTTCGGAAAATGAAATATGAAGCTGTTTAGCCAGTTAATGTAGCTCCTTGTTATGTTTACTTTTTTTGGACACTCTGTATTCCTCGTATGATTAATGTTAACATTTGCATGCCTTTTGGAAGAGCTAGAGCGAGCTGAAAATCTCTTGCGGCGTAGGAATTGATAGATTGATAGACAATCATAGGAAATTGACGAGCTTTTGCTTGATGCTCGGCAAATACCCCATGTGTAGCCACGGCTTTGTAAACAGGGGGATACTTGACACAATAAATCACAGTTTTGGTACAACAGAGGGGAAACTGACCCTCCTAGAACCCAGAAAACAATAATAATCCCTAATACCCCATAATACTTTGTTGACTTTCTGTATTATATGTATACCATCTGGAATGATGTGTATTAAGTGATAGTCCGTGATCCGCACAATTCCTTGGTTATTTCTGGTGCCATTCAAGTGGTACAGAATTTTCTGGCTTAGCCGTAGTGGTGTCTACTACAACTACTAGTGGTGTTTAGCCAGTTAGTGTATCTCCTTGTTAGGTTTACTTTTCTTGGACAATCTGTATACCTAGTACAGGGTGCGGCAGCATAACTTCCTTTTTTTTTAAACTTAATAAAACGCATTGTATGAATCAGAAAATTTTTATTCGTTTTTTATAATATAGGCACATACATAAAGTTTTGTTTTACCCAGTTTTGAAGATCAAATCAGGTAGGTGACGTTCCCCATTCTCCATACACTGAGTAAACCGATTTCTGGCGTTTGTCATGACTCCAGCCAGTATAGCAGGCGTTATGTTGGCAATTTCTTCCTGGATGTTGTTCTCCAAATCTTGTAGGGTCCTTGGACGGTTCACATAAACACGAGATTTCAAAAAATCCCATAGAAAAAAGTCACAAGGGGTCAAATCGGGAGAGCGGGCCAGCCACTCCAAATCGCCTCTAATTGAGATAAGGCGCTCTGGGAAGTGTTCCCTCAAAACAGCCATCGATGGTCTTGAAGTGTGTGCCATTGCACCGTCTTGTTGGAACCAAATGTCCCCTAAGTCCAACTTTTTCTATGGGGTTTTTTGAAATCTCGTGTTTATGTGAACCGTCCAAGGACCCTACAAGATTTGAAGAACAACATCCAGGAAGAAATTGCCAACATAACGCCTGCTATACTGGCTGGAGTCATGACAAACGCCAGAAATCGGTTTACTCAGTGTATGGAGAATGGGGGATGTCACCTACCTGATTTGATCTTCAAAACTGGGTAAAACAAAACTTTATTTATGTGCCTATATTATAAAAAACGAATACAAATTTTCTGATTCATACAATGCGTTTTATTAAGTTTAAAAAAAAGGAAGTTATGCTGCCTCACCCTGTATGATTAATGTTAACATTTGCATGCCTTTTGGAAGAGTCTATCATGACTATAGCAAGTCGAGCACCGAGGGGAGCGCTTTTGATGTAAAGACATCATCATCAAGCCGTGCTGTTATGACAGCCTGATGATGATGTCTTTACATCGAAAGTGCTTGCTTACATCGACTTGCTTGTGTCAACAGACTCCTCTGAAAGGTAAGCAAATTATAATTTTCCTATTACCCCTAGCATAAATAACTCTTTAGATTTAATACCAGTAAGATTAATGATATTCCTTTCATGTTCCATCCCCATCTGACAATTTATTAACTCATCTGATTGTTGATCAGTTTTTGAATTCTACATTCCTAACGTATTCATTCTATTTTTCTAGGTGGTGGTGCCCCTTTGCCGTGGAGCCCCCTAAAATCCCCTCTACGCCTCTCACCCCTGAAGACTCCCAGACTCTCCACAGCCGACAGAAGCCGCCCGGTCAAGAATCTCTTTCTCACAGAACCTCCTGTTACCAACGTATCTCCCAGGAAACGGGAACTTCCCAAAAAAAGGCAAGAACCCTAACACTACTCAAAATACCAGATAATACTTATAGTGATATTTACAAATGTCTTCTCATCTTTCGTACGCAAAGTGTCTTTTTGGGGGATATCGCATATTTTATAGTCTAGGAAGATAAGGTTGGAATTGTACTGGCTGCTCAGGGTGGAGTCAGTAATTTCATCTGACTTCATACTGACTCCATCCTGAGCAGCCAGTCATTTCATCCGACTTATGTTGTCCAAGAGACTCTCCCTGTCAAATTTAAATTTCCTAGGGTGACCTCTCCTTTACAATCCCCCCACCACCACTTGGTCGTAGCGGCTCCAAACCCCCAAAAAGCACCAGAAGATCAAATTTACATAGACTATGTTCCGAATTTAGTCGAAATAGGCTGAGGAAAACTGGTAGAAGTGGGTGCAAAACAAATCAGGTAAGATGGGGAAAAAATACGAAAGTCCGAAAACATGCATTTTGACACCTCTTTTTTGCTTATATAGAATCGATCTACCAAATTTGGCATCTGGCGACTCTGGAGGCATGCCCTTCCCAGGATATGCAAAGAAAATTTAGTTCGAGCTGACAGGGTGAGGTCGGAAGGGAGCCAATTTTGGGGTGAAGTTCTACTTTCTTACTTATCTCAACCTGTCTCGTTCATTGCAGTGGCGACTAGTCGGTTTTTTGAAAACTTGTAATGCAAGACTGACAACATAACACAAACTATGGCGGGGTGGTTGGTTTCTTTTTGCTGGATTCTTCATGGATGTTACATTGTCTTATGAATCTAACATCCATGAACATGTAAACTTGGTTGAATTCCCACGGCTAGGAGCGCTGCTGCCAGTGTAACCTTCCCCTCCTACTACCTAAATATAATTTCAGTCGATTTTGATGATGATTTTAGAATCAAATCGAGAGGTTGTAACAGGTCGGTAGGCTTGCTATAAACTCCTTTAATAAACCCTATTGCCTATAGCATGTGTTTAGCATACTACAGTGTTTTAATTCGTCTCCTACAGTTTATTTTATTCATTAGCGTAACATTTATTCCTGTGAGTAATAGTTTCGTTACAAGAGCATTAATTTGTTAGCCATACTTGTTTCACTTAGTGTCGTATTTATTGCAGGTGGCTGAGAATCGCAAGTCGAGAACTCGCCTCGTACTCTGTAACCTCACCCACCCTCTCTGCGAACCTCTGTCGCCCGACTGTCCTCCGTCACGCAGGTGAGTTCCTCTCTCCGCCACCAGTGTCGCCCATGTCACACTCAGTCACGCCCGTTGGCCAGCCGCTTCTCCAGTCGCTCCTGACACCCCCTTACTCCGACGAGAAGAGATTTTACCACGAGGACGATGAAGAGCTTGCAGTCCCTTTGCCGCCACATGACCAAGAAGCTTCTGTCTGGCACTCACCTGCTTACACACCTGATCTTCTCCATTAATTATCCACTCTGGAAGAGGTAAGTTTGACTTAATCATCACGTACGGCACTATTTCAAAGCAAATTGCAAACCACATTCGATTCAGTGTTAATTACTTTCTTAAGTTCGTTTCGGCCGTTTCCCATTAAAGTACAAAGTAAAAGGCCGTTTTTGCGAACTTTATGTTGTGTAAAACTACATCAAATTCAAATGTTCGGCTGTAAGTCAATGGGGAAAGGACTCAGATAAAATATGCTCGATACGAACTTTGGGAAGTACCTATTTAATTTCGAGTAGAATGAGCTTTGGCAGACCGAAATCAGACCAATATTAATGTCACTAGGTGATTTTGGAGGGAAGAGTCTAGACGGGGAAGGAGAGGACTCGCCCGAAATCGGCTTGATTTTCAATTGTTTGTCATTCGCTTATTTTGAGAGATAATTCAGAGTTTCGGGATCGACTCGTTTTGTTTTTCTGAGCTCTACAACTTGCTACATGTAAAAATGTCTGTAAAATGTACGGTTTAGGAATTATTAGAGAAAAACTTAAAATAGGCAAATTAAGCCATCTTTATGATGCCGCCATTTTGTATTCCACCATTTTTAAGATGGCAGACAAAGATTTTCTCACTCAGAATGGACTAAATTTTCATAATCTAATCTCAAACCTCCGCAAATTACTACCTATTTTCAGACCTGGCTGCGTCTAAAATTATGAAAACATGAACACGCTTTAGCCTTTTAATTTTTTCTGATTCGCTGTCTGCTGATTCTCAGAATGCTGTTTTCTATATGATATACGGTATGTTGAGCCATGGATCCTAGAATGCGAAATATCGATTTGGGAACGCTAAATGTCGTTTGGAGAATGTAAAATCATCGATCCTTATCACATTTCAATCCTAGGGTGAGCAGGAAAGAATTTTGCTCACTCAGATGATTAGGAAAGAGCCCACCATTTCAATCGTCTCTTAATGTCCCCAGAAGGTCTTCCTATCAAATTTCTATTTCCTGGGGAGATCAGGAGATAATTAAAATTTAGCTCACTCAGCTGATCAGGAAAAAGTCCATAATTTAAGTCTTCTCTTAAGACCCGGCTGTCAGATCGCCCATGTTTTCTGCTCTCCTAAGAAACCTACGTTTCTTTCCCAACATCATCACTCCTCAAACTATGCAGCGATATCCCAGATTTTTTAAAATTCTTCAAGTTAGAGCAATGTCTAGCGATCGGCCTTTCGTCTTTACAAGAAAAATCTCTCCTAGTGCATCAATCACCTTTCGAAGTGGAGGGTAAGGTAGAGCTTTCCAGAACAGAAATTATAAACCTTTGTGTATCAATTTGCAGCGTTATAGCTTTTGTGAAAAATGCTACTATACCTGCTTTAGCTATGACCTCAAAATTTTGGAAAATGAACTTTCTAAAAATTTCCATCATTGATCGGTTTTGAAGTGTTACAAAACGAATCTTTGACTATCATATTTTTTGACATTTTAATCTATGTACCTTTATGTGCCCAAATTTCTATCAAATGATTGAATTGTTTTGTAATTCGTTCCTCGTGTTTTCAGAATGTGATTCTTAACCTCTTGGAGCCAGTGGCAGCTCAGCATCAGGCCGGCTGGACCGAATCTTCCAACATAATCCAGTCTTCGCGCCCGTAGGTACTGTACTTTAATCCATCAGAAAACTGAGTGTGTTCCTTTCACTATTGTAAATCCAGTCCATTTTCGTCTCGAATTTTCATTCATTTCAGTAGGTAGTTGAATTACCTGAAATGAAAATTCAAGAAGAATGGCAGCACGCCGTTAAACACAATGGTGTAATAATGGAACTCCTTCCCAATATCGTTCAAATGCTGACCAGTTGAAAAGAAGCGTTTCATTTCGATAGAAATACAAATATACAATATTACCAATAGTCATGTCTGTATAGGTGATTTGCATTGACCATTCACTAACAACATAATTAATTTCTTGTCAAATTTTTGGTGTGGTCAGTATTACTTGGCGTTCAAGAGCACCGTCATACCCCCCACCACCACCCTCAGTATAATAAACCTGCCTCAGTATAAACCATAATCGACCTCCGTATAATGAAACATACCTACGTAATAGATAAGACTGATTTTTATAGTTTGGTGGTCTGCATGCTCGCAAGCTCGCATCTAAAAAATAAAAAAATATTCGAAATCAATCCTTTTAGCAAAATACTGATTAGTTGGACAAACAGATCAGACTTACACCTAAAATGATGTTACGGAGGTCAAATATGAAGAAGAATTGGATCTAGATGGCACTGGTGAGGGTGGGTGGGGGGTGGACGTGCTGTTGAACGTCTAGTGTCAGTATTTGATCGACATCTTAAGTGCTGCGTTAAATCAAGCAGTAAATCTACGGCTTCGCTGAAATCTGCAAGTCGGTTGTGGGCTTTTAGAATTTGAAACTTGCAGTTTCAGAAGGATCGGTTTAACTGTACCAGTATTACTGCTGCTATTCTTATAAGTTCGGTGACGATCCTTTTTTGTTCTCATTCTTGAAGATACTGCCACGTACGAACTTGATAGATTTGTGCTCTGTGAACTATATTTACTTGAACAAAAGATTCGCTGTTAGTTCTACGCTTAAGTTGGCTTTTCTAGTTATTTTTTCGAACATAAACGTTTGTATTTCGTATGAAGTCAATTGGGTACTGGAGTTTGTGAACACATCAGCGCATGATAAGGAGTAGAACTTAATTTTCTTCTGTTTAGCCTCTTTATTGAATGCATACATTTTAAAAAAGTGGTAGTGAAATTGTAGAAAGTTCAGGAATGATAAACTTTTGAGGACCTACATAAATTTCATTAGGTATACATACATATTACTTCGTCAATTTTCTTCTGACATTTAATAGGCTGCAATAGCACAATTGCAGGACTAGCAGAATCAGCTGTGTTGACGCAGCTTATTCCACATGTTCCATGCTACGAAGCCTACTTTCTTTTTTAAAGCTTGTTATCCACCTTGAGACTGGAGTTTGCCAACAAAAAAATCAATTATTTACTGCCTTGATTACCATATTACTTGCCACCAATTTTCATCACACATTAAGTAGGCAGCTCTAGCTTAACTGCTGGCCTGACTAAATCAGCTGTATAGTCGCAGGTTATTCCACATGTTCCAGGCTACGAAACCCACTCTCTTTTTGTAAAGCTCATTCCCCATTTATGGAGACTGGAGTTTGTCAGCAGCAAAATCATTGATAAACCAACTTGATTACTAACATATTAGCCGCCACCAGTTTTCTTCTGACGTGTAGTTAGTAGCACTAGCTCAACTGCTGGCCTGACTGAATCAGCTTATAGTCGCAGGTTATCCCACGTGTTCCATGCTACGAAACCCACTCTCTTTTTGTGAAGTTCATTCTTCACTTACAGAGACTGGTGTCCGTCAGCAGAAAAGTCATCGATATACCAACATGATTACTAACATATAAACTCACCACCAATTTTCTTCTGACAGAGCAGAACTAGCTGAGCTGCAGGCCTTGCAGATTCAGCTGTGTAGTCGCTGCTTAATCCACATGTTCCATGCTATGAAACCCACTCTCTTTTTGTGAAGCTCATACTCCACTTACTGAGACTTGTGTTCGTCAGCAGAAAAATCATTGATATATCCCAACATGATTACTAACATATTAAATCAACACCAATTTTCTTCTGACTTAGCAGGTTCAGCTCACTTGCAGGCTTTGCAGATTCAGCTGTGTAGTCGCTGCTTATTCCACATGTTCCATGCTATGAAACCCACTCTCTTTTTGTGAAGCTCATACTCCACTTACAGAGACTGGTGTTCGTCAGCAGAAAAATCATTGATATATACCAACATGATTACTAACATATTAAATCACCACCAATTTTCTTCTGACCTAGCAGGTTCAGCTCACTTGCAGGCCTTGCAAATTCAGCTGTGTAGTTGCTGCTTATTCCATATGTTCCATGCTTCGAAACCCACTCTCTTTTTGTGAAGCTCGTTCTCCACTTACAGAGACTGGAGTTTGTCAGCAGAAAAATGTCCATGATACATCAACTCGATGAGTGAATTTTGGCTGAAGAATTGTCGTTGATACTGATAAATGATTTTATAAATCAGTTCATTTCAGATCAGTTGGATCTCATCATGAAAGATTCATTCTGGATCCATCCAAGTGCTTTGTTTTGGTTCCTTCCAAGGTTTTGGTTTTTCAAATATCAATTTCTAGATTTATGAATGAATTCTTATAGACAACTGTTTCCTCCTGGATGACTTACTACCTTAGAAAGTTGCAAGAAATCTTAAATGTGGTCTCGTTTTGTTTGTGGTTTGAGTGTGGACATGAAGACACTTAGACAAACAATACGAATTAATGGTTTCCAATCATGCATGCTGATGGTGTGGAACCATTTGATTGATAGGTCGCCCTCTTGGATATGAATTGTTTCATCATTGTTTTAGTAGGATTTCACATGAATGACGTACATGCCAACACCGTGCAAATGCTCTGCTGCACCTTGAAAACGATTGGTTCATGAAGATCTTAGAAAATCGTGTTGTGACGAAAAATTTGGAATGACACCTGGAGTTGACACACATCCATGTCAAAAACATGTATTTTAACTGATCAGGCCATGGGATGGATTCCCCAAATGACATTTATGTGTCAATTTTAGAGCTGTCTTGTCGACAATTTTAGAAATTAATGGAATATCTCCTCGTTAGTTGGGGTTTTTGTATGGTGGTTTTTGCTTGGTTGGAGTTGGTGTAATGCTGGTTGAAGAAGTAATTGAATTGCCTAGAATTTACATTCAGTGTCCCCTGTCAATAACATCAGATCTTTGACTCTGCAAATATGTATGATGAATCGGCAGGTTAGCTTCGTTTGAATTTTCTCATCGCTTCTACGTTTTCTTGTGATATTTTTTGTTCTGAACTCATTCTGTTTGAATGAAGGATGATGAATTAGCCAGCTATTTTAGCCTTTGTAGTTTCTTGTGGCTTTTATCAAAACTCCCATATTAATGAATTGAGCCATACAAAGCATTGCATTCTGAAACCATTTCCGTATAACAGATTAATACCATATCTATTGCTTCACAATGAGGAACAGCTGATTGACTTAGTCACAGTTTCTTGCCCCCTCTTCTGTACCTAAGATATTTCATACTTCATAATATTCCAATTGGTATTGCCATAGATATGATTCCACAATAATGTTCATCATCTTGATTGAGTTCATTTAATTATATTTCTCCTTCCGTGAAACCCGCTTTCTTTTCGTGATCCATTCACTTCTAGAGACCGGAGTTCACGCCCCAAAGAATTAATTACGTACCTACCTACCATAAAATACAGGATTGCTTCTTTCTCTAATGATGATCTGTAGCACATTATCTGTATCAGTGAATCTCCCAACATTAGAGCTCGAATTCCACTCACCTTCTCTCGCCCTGTTTTCCAAAATGGCTACAAACCCCTTTTCCTTTCTGTAAACTGCTTTTCATTACCTCTCAAGCTCAGTTGATGCTTTTTCCTGCTATTTTAAGCGTGTTAACTACAAACGATTCTCATTTTTTGTGTTGGTTTGTAAGGATTTATTTTACTGCCACAAAAGTATTGTTCTGCATATTGAATGCAACTGCGGTAATTTATGATCAAGATCATAGTAATTATCAATTTGAAATAACGGACTCCTACCATCTATGGCTAGAATTTAGGTAGGTACTCATGATAAATAGCAAACATAGTATGTTAGGTTTTTAATTGTGAAATTTTCGTTGAAATCCCTCAAAGATGCAGACTCTTAAGGTGTCTTTTGAAATATATATACCGTCTTTGTGAATCTCTTAGCTACGATCACAGGAGTCATCCAGTCGTTAGGTACTGTTTGCACAAAACTTGCATGTATTTCAAGTATGTATAATTGTACGGATTCAAACCACAATCCAGATAATGTCGATTGGACTATCATTTATCCATTTATGAAATGAATTGTGTCATGTTACAGTTTTCAAGTTCACTGTATCCTGATCGTTTTGTTAGAGTGCTTTAATTTCAAATCGAACAGTAATATTTTAGTAGGTAGGTATATTTTAGGAATGGCTTCATAATCCAAACGATGATGAACAACTATTGTATGGATCGTGGTGAAAATTTAGGGGAAATCAATGAAATGTCTTCATTTTATTGCTTCAGTGTTGCCCAAAAAATCATATACTATTCTCCTGTTGCAATTAAATCTACTTTTGATCGATTATTTGATAGAATATGATTCAGTTTGAAAGATCAATTTTGTACCATTTAAATGATTGGTCAAGTTTGTTCAATGCAAAATTCAAATGAAAACCAATTCATTTCATTGCAATGGGTTATAGTGTAATCGTAACTGAACGATTTGTTGTTTTGCTTATGTAACCAGTGGTTTCATGGTGTTTCTACAAGATTTTGTATCAATGTTGCCTTGACCACTACCCTTGGCATCATGATTCTATTACACAAGACTACTCGCAATCAGTGATTAAATTTCATCGTCAATCGAAACGTTAAGTACTCCCTATCCCTACATCACATTTTATAATTTTATGGTTACTACAATGTTTCTGTATCCATCAAGATCATGATATACACGTACTGTGTTCAAAATATTTGGATTAGCTTTCAGATTGGCTTTCGATCCCTAATCACTAAAGCGTTTCTTTCCAAAAATTTGTATTCTCTACTGTTACCTTAGATTCTTTGTAATGATTTTGTGTTATTAAGTATGATCTATACAAAAACTGGCATTTAGGATTTTCTATGTTCTTTTTCAATCGTGTTCTTACTCATTTATTATGATTCCTTAGACAAACCTAGGTACTGCATATTTGGAGTCATTGTATAACTATCTTGTATCGATAATATCCACTTATCTTGAATTTTGTTGTCCCCTAGCTTTCAAATTTTAAATTCTTCTTGCGTATTTTTCAAATCTCATCATGTCAGTATGACACGTATTCGATAAGTATACAATATTCGTGTACTTCGATGTATGAATAAGCTATATGTAGGTACATATTGTGTTCAATATTGTTTCAATATAAAATGCATAGTTTTTTGCATGATGAGTATAACCTGTTAATATACAAAAGTTTCTATATAGTGCCCTTAATTATAGCTCTGTGCCTTTCATTTTTGATAATAATAATATTGTTAAGATGATCGTCTCATAATTTTAGACTAAAAATTCAACAGACTGTTCAATTTATAAGAAAATTTTTGACTGTGAACAAATTGAAAATCATCTCTACATTCAATGCCAATGAAGTATTATAGCGCAAGTAAATGGATACATTTGAAGAACAGAATGTAATAGGTTTGTAGATTTGCTAATTTAATATAGGTACCAACATACAATTCTGATTGGATCTAATATTGATTCTTAGAAGGCGTGAATTCATGGTTTAAATATGATTTAAGAACGTATAGCGATATTGGTTGGTACTATATTGATATTTAACAACGAATAGTAATCCATTTGAATTTTCTTCATGGTCAGTTTTCGATTATGTCATACGAAAGTCTTTGATTGGGGGATTCATTAGAGCGAATCTCTCAAGATCTGGAGATTTTTGAGGAAGAACTATAGCGAACATTAACAGAAATCGTTCATACCTGTGGAAGTGATATCATCTTTGGTGCCGAATTATTGCAAGTAGTGTACATGTATGCAAATACTAAAAGGTCTCTTTCGTTCACCATATCGCTATGTGCCAACTATTATACATAAAATGTCTTGCCTAGGGGAACCTAATTTTTTGGCTCAGTTGCAATTTCCACTGTAGATTGGCTTCCTGTAAAACTTGAAGCCGTATCACAGTAGCATTTTGTGTTTTTTTTTTCCAAGGTCAGCTTTTTCGACCATTGCGCATCCTCGCAGAGCATTTTTAAACTCACTTGGGAAAATTAGAACATGTTCATAGATAGAAAGTTAGAACATGTTCTAATTTTTACCTCAACGCGAAAAATGCTAAAACCTAACCCTCGGGAAGGTAACAATCCAATGGAAAACCCCTAGGAGCCCTAACCTGACAGACTTAATAGAATTGCATTCAGCCAGAATGCGCTGTTTTTGCACTTATTCCTCCTCAACATTCACAGCTGACCTTGGAAAAAAGCGCTTTGCCTTCTTCACGTTCGAGCATTAGAAATGCGAGAAAACTGCAAGTGTGATGCGGCTTTTAGGTGGTCCACTCAAGTGCCAGCAACTCTGAATGAGAAATATCGATGTATCGCTTCATTTTAAATCCAACATCGGAACGACAACCCAATCAGAAATCAAAATACGATGCAGTATCCTTTGCGGGAATTTGAAAATCCGATCAGTGAAGGTTACCTCCTAATCAGGTTATAAATGATAAACGATCAAATTAGGTATTTGTAAAACAATAAACGTAAAACCTAACAATAAAATAAACTTTAAACTCCAGAATTCGAACAACTTTCTTGACAAGTCAGTTGATCGGAATAAGAAACAGAAACATGACTTTCGAAGGCTTCAATCAATGGTAAATCGAATCGTTGAAAAATACGGTTTGGATTTAAAACTATTGAACCATGAATCTGGTAGGATCGACAATCAAATTGTGACAAACATCGATTAATTGTACTTTTAGTGGGTCTCTCCTTTGGCAGTGAAGATGGTACTCTACCTACTGCCAGCTTTCTGGCCAATCATCGTCTTATGACCTTTGTATTACATGATCTATTTTGATGCGTAACCAGTATAAGTTTTGGTGTGTGAAATGTACGTATACATCATCTGAATCGACATATTGTCTTCTCTTATCTGTTCTAAATAGAATTTAAGATATCTACCTACTCGCATGTATTCCGGGTTTCACCATTTTGTGCCCCTATTTACCTACCTATTCATCATGTGTATTATGTTAAATGTATGTATACATAATCTGAATCGATATTTTGTCATCTGTTATTCGAATGATAGAATTTAAGAAATCTACCTACTCATATATTCCAGGGTTTCACAATTTTGTGTATAACGAAAAACCGGTACCTTTTATGTGTATTATGTGAAGTGTATGTAAGTATACATAATCTGAATCCACATTTTGTCTTCTGTTGTTCATCCGAATGAGTTGAATTTAAGTAACCTACCTACTCATGTACCGATTTTCATTATTTCTGTATTATCTACTATTCTTATGTTTATTGAGATTATTATGTTTTGACCAGAACACCACCTTTTGGTATGAATTATCTAATATACCTACCTACTGGTGTCATTCCTACTTATAAAGCGAATAAATTGTATCAATTATGTTATTCACAATGACCTACCTTAGTACATAGGTGCATTACCTTCCTCTTCAGAGCTTAGCGATGTTATAAATATAAATGCGACTTTATTGTATTGATAACCAACGCGTGTACAGTGTATTTTATACCTCCTTGTGTGTATTCATCTTTATGTATTGCACAATAAACTAGATAGTAAATATTATTAGTTCCATAATTTTATCCCTCATTTTCTTAATTCTTGAGTAGCTGTTACATGTAAAAAAAATAACAATCCTACAGCAGGTGTATGAGGCCTGTCCGGAAAGTTTGTATAAATATTTTCTGTTGGAGCTTGAAGGCTAGGGGATGGGGCAGCCGGCCGGTTTTTCCTCTCTAGACAACCTACAGATTTTTCAGTCTGAGCCCAGCAGCTCTCGGAGAACAGTCGAGTGTTGATCGAATTTTTGAACCTAACCTTCTTTTCACCAACTTTCGGAAGGAGGGTAGCATGTTGTAAGGACTGGTAGGAAGCTGGAGTCGTGAAATTTCGTCATTGCAATTTTAAAGTCAGTAGCAGCATTAGTGACTGAATCCCCCACATTCACCAGATTTGGCACCTTGCGACTTCCTTCAGTTCCTTATACGAATTCGAGCTTTGGCGGCTGCATTTGGGTGATGTGAAGGCAATCATCAGTAACGACGAGGCTGCTGAAGAACCTGGAAACAGAAGCCTCCCAATGAGCCTTCAATCAGTGGAAACGGCGATGGCGCAAGTGCATTGTGTCTGGTGGAGAGTATTGAAGGAGAGGAAATTGATCTAAGTACATTATTGAATGTAAGAGAATTTTTATTTCACTTTTATACGAAATTTCCTTACAGACCTCGTATGTTAAGCATACCTAGTAGAGTAAAGGCTGGCAGACCAAAAGAAAGTCCGAGATTCTGTAAGGTGGTAAGGTACCTACTTTGTTTTGAGAGTGCTGAATCCAAATGAATATAAACTCGAATAGTGGCCATCTAATTTGTTTTTGATCCTTCGGACCTTGGCATCCGAAGGATGCTTCGGAACTTTTTAGATATCCGAGGAATGAAAACTGGTGGAAGCAACACAAAACTTCTACAGATTTCACCAGATATTGAGGATGTAATAGAGAGGTTGTATCATTCGCAGTGTGGGGGAAAAAAAGCATATGGCGTCCTCCCAAGATGGAGGAAGCTGAGGAGTGCAGGGTGGCTAACATGAGAGAGCAAAACTTCCGTATCATCTTGAAAAACCGCGCTTTCCATGTGGTGTTCAAATAATCACAACACTGTGTGTAACATGTAAGCAGCACAGTATAGAACAGCCTTCTACGAAGAACATACTATAATTTTGCTCTTGTTGAAAAAGTTGAAAATAGGGCATTCTTTAGTTTCAACTGTGATTGAAATTATGAATACACACCATATTTTGGAACTAGACTATAAACTGGATTACCTAGTTAGAAAATTGCATCCTAATTGGGATTCTTAATTCTACGATGCATTGTAGGTGTCAAAATAGGTGCTAAAATGCAATTGTAGGTGTCATGTGTAGTCAAAATGTTAGAGAATAATACATCATTTTGTGCAAATTTATTTTATTTGCAACATTCAATTGCAGATTTATTTATTTCGTTGTGAAAAGCAGTCAAATATACACTTACAAATATACACAAATATAAAACTTTAGGAGGAAATGTGGGTAGTAGGTAGGTACCCATTAGGTAGCATTTTTGTGTGAATTGGTACATAAATAACTAGGTATTCCCAATCAAACCGTTCTTTACGTAGGGTATTGATTGGATTTTATCCTCACATCCGTTTACTTAAAGTACCTATATGGAATCATTTAATAACCATGAAGAAGGTTTTAATGAGTCTTGAACTTTTTGTACCAAGTTCCTTCATAAATTAGTTACCTATTTCACCATGATTCATTTAAATAAATAAAAAATGTAAGATATTTCACAATTATGGAAGGACATTCACAATAAATCTTTGTATAATTCGAGGAATAACATAATTCGTCAATTTCTCTCATTTTACTTAAAAAATGAACCAAAGTTTAAGATTTGGCACAAAAATTACATTTCAAGTATTGGCTCAGAAAAAAAATTCACGATGGGCCAAAAACCACGAAGATTGAAGGAATGAAGTGTTGTATCGTAAATATTAGGTAAATACTAATTCATTTATTTTATATTTTGAAGAAAAATGGGGGATTTTTAAAAATTAACGTAGGTACAATTGAAATGATTGCATGCCTGCTGTTTTTCAATCAATAAATTGTTTGAAAAAAAAGTTGAAAATTGGTTTATTTAAAATATAAAAAACATCAGTAGTCAATAGAGGTGATAATATATTTTCAATATCGCTTGGCGAGGCAGGTGCGCATCGCTTCCTCGTAGGAGGGCGGAGGGTCTTCCTGGGGAACTGGCGAGAAATCCGGTTTTTTGAGCCGTTTGAATTTTTTGATGGCGAGGATGAGGAGAGGGGGAAATACGAAAACGAAGGACGCTGTGCTGAGGAGGATGATCCCTGTCTGGAAATACAAGAGTTTGATTAGTAGGATTGTAAATACAATTCATGGTAGGTAGGTTCATTCAACTCCGGTGTTTCTAACATCTATTCCCAAGACAAAAGATGAGTCAAGAATCAATCACTACCGCCCTGTTATTAACCCCTTTGGCCCTCTCTGAAAGGAGAGAGTCGGGAAACCAGAGTGGATTCAGTAGAATCCACTAGTTGCGCTAGAGTCTGCCCTATTTGTGGAACGACTTGAGATAGTTTTCTTGTCACTGTTCAGTGACTGTGAGGAACTGTACGTTTAGATTCACAATCTAGAGATTTGGTTTCAATGTTTTGGTCGGAATGTTGAAAGTACCGATATTATTTTATAATTTAGGTACATTGATGGTATTTGTGGCAAAAGTTTGCAGCGCGAAGTATTGTTGTTGAACGATCCCGACCAGAGTCCTTTGAAGGTTAGTTAGGAGAAGACGGTTTAATAAATTTCAACATGATCATTCATTAGTAGCTCTTGAGCATGCCCGAATGTGTAATCCTTGTTACGAGCTTAATTCCCTCAGTTTTCATCCATTGAGGGAATGTGCGGGTTAGGCGGTAGAAAGTTTCCTACCAATTTTATTGTATTCAAATCATGAATGCATTCTGAGCATGCACAAACGTATATTACTTCAAGCACCATTTTCTCTTTCCCTATAGACCGATTTTTACGTTTTACGCTACATCTTGATTTAAATAGGTACCTTACCTACTATTTTCCGAAATCGAAATTTTTAAGATCGTTTAAAACAGCTCAATGGTCTATACATTCATGTTACGGATACGAGGAAGCTATGTGCACATCCAGTTTGGCAGACGTTTTATTCAGGCACTCACTACCTATCACTCTGAACTTGTTTTTCATTAGAAATTCTTTCGGAAAGAAATCATGAATATAACATATTAAGTAAAGGAATATTGGATACCTTCAGTAGTCGTTTAGTTAACAGGGATTATGATAAGAAATCTGTTCGCCCAGTTATAGGTTGGTAGCTAATTAAAAACCCATTAAACTTCCTACGTAACTTATCAAATATGCATTACAATTCTCACCTTTTTCTTTTGATGCCAAATAAACTTGAGTTTTGGCTCCACTGCGCAAAATAAATAAAAAATAACCCCCCATCCCTCCCCGTCTCAAAATTTGTTGGTTTACATTTCAAAATGAGGAGAATCCGAAAATCTCTTAAAAAAAAACTACTGGGACAAGGTTTATGAAACTTGGGATAAAAACGTCTGCCAAGTTGGATTGGCAGTATAGCTTCCTCACATATTGTTAAATGGACATGTAGAATTAGAAGAAGAACAAAGTACGGGATTCGAAATGAATGAATGCATAATATAACAGTAGGTATCTAATACATGTGTAAAATAGAGCTATTATTCATTATTGCTAGTACAGAAATTGTTTGAAGGTTAACCTAACCCTCACAATAATTGAAAATTGCATCACAATCGATCCATATTTTGGAGTGCCATACAGATTAAGTTTTGCGTATGCGCAATAGTTATGTCTGCAATCTATGAAAGGCAAAAAGCAAGTGGATATTTTGATTTTAGAGGACAAACATTTTATTGACTTCTTTCCCGAACTCAAAGCTTCTGTACCTTCGTATTTGAGGCAGCTAGAATACTATTACAAATTATGGAGGGGCTCTGATCAGCTGTTAGACCTGAGAGACTAACCATCTCCTGACGCCATGAAGTCCTCACCCATCGACAGGCTCCACGCCACCAATGGTTCTCGATTTTAATAAGATGAAACGCATACTAGTGAATGAGCTACTAATGAATGATCATGTTGAAATTTATTAAACCGTCTTCTCCTAACTAACCTTCAAAGGACTCTGGTCGGGATCGTTCAACAACAATACTTCGCGCTGCAAACTTTTGCCACAAATACCATCAATGTACCTAAATTATAAAATAATATCGGTACTTTCAACATTCCGACCAAAACATTGAAACCAAATCTCTAGATTGTGAATCTAAACGTACAGTTCCTCACAGTCACTGAACAGTGACAAGAAAACTATCTCAAGTCGTTCCACAAATAGGGCAGACTCTAGCGCAACTAGTGGATTCTACTGAATCCACTCTGGTTTCCCGACTCTCTCCTTTCAGAGAGGGCCAAAGGGGTTAATAACAGGGCGGTAGTGATTGATTCTTGACTCATCTTTTGTCTTGGGAATAGATGTTAGAAACACCGGAGTTGAATGAACCTACCTACCATGAATTGTATTTACAATCCTACTAATCAAACTCTTGTATTTCCAGACAGGGATCATCCTCCTCAGCACAGCGTCCTTCGTTTTCGTATTTCCCCCTCTCCTCATCCTCGCCATCAAAAAATTCAAACGGCTCAAAAAACCGGATTTCTCGCCAGTTCCCCAGGAAGACCCTCCGCCCTCCTACGAGGAAGCGATGCGCACCTGCCTCGCCAAGCGATATTGAAAATATATTATCACCTCTATTGACTACTGATGTTTTTTATATTTTAAATAAACCAATTTTCAACTTTTTTTTCAAACAATTTATTGATTGAAAAACAGCAGGCATGCAATCATTTCAATTGTACCTACGTTAATTTTTAAAAATCCCCCATTTTTCTTCAAAATATAAAATAAATGAATTAGTATTTACCTAATATTTACGATACAACACTTCATTCCTTCAATCTTCGTGGTTTTTGGCCCATCGTGAATTTTTTTTCTGAGCCAATACTTGAAATGTAATTTTTGTGCCAAATCTTAAACTTTGGTTCATTTTTTAAGTAAAATGAGAGAAATTGACGAATTATGTTATTCCTCGAATTATACAAAGATTTATTGTGAATGTCCTTCCATAATTGTGAAATATCTTACATTTTTTATTTATTTAAATGAATCATGGTGAAATAGGTAACTAATTTATGAAGGAACTTGGTACAAAAAGTTCAAGACTCATTAAAACCTTCTTCATGGTTATTAAATGATTCCATATAGGTACTTTAAGTAAACGGATGTGAGGATAAAATCCAATCAATACCCTACGTAAAGAACGGTTTGATTGGGAATACCTAGTTATTTATGTACCAATTCACACAAAAATGCTACCTAATGGGTACCTACCTACTACCCACATTTCCTCCTAAAGTTTTATATTTGTGTATATTTGTAAGTGTATATTTGACTGCTTTTCACAACGAAATAAATAAATCTGCAATTGAATGTTGCAAATAAAATAAATTTGCACAAAATGATGTATTATTCTCTAACATTTTGACTACACATGACACCTACAATTGCATTTTAGCACCTATTTTGACACCTACAATGCATCGTAGAATTAAGAATCCCAATTAGGATGCAATTTTCTAACTAGGTAATCCAGTTTATAGTCTAGTTCCAAAATATGGTGTGTATTCATAATTTCAATCACAGTTGAAACTAAAGAATGCCCTATTTTCAACTTTTTCAACAAGAGCAAAATTATAGTATGTTCTTCGTAGAAGGCTGTTCTATACTGTGCTGCTTACATGTTACACACAGTGTTGTGATTATTTGAACACCACATGGAAAGCGCGGTTTTTCAAGATGATACGGAAGTTTTGCTCTCTCATGTTAGCCACCCTGCACTCCTCAGCTTCCTCCATCTTGGGAGGACGCCATATGCTTTTTTTCCCCCACACTGCGAATGATACAACCTCTCTATTACATCCTCAATATCTGGTGAAATCTGTAGAAGTTTTGTGTTGCTTCCACCAGTTTTCATTCCTCGGATATCTAAAAAGTTCCGAAGCATCCTTCGGATGCCAAGGTCCGAAGGATCAAAAACAAATTAGATGGCCACTATTCGAGTTTATATTCATTTGGATTCAGCACTCTCAAAACAAAGTAGGTACCTTACCACCTTACAGAATCTCGGACTTTCTTTTGGTCTGCCAGCCTTTACTCTACTAGGTATGCTTAACATACGAGGTCTGTAAGGAAATTTCGTATAAAAGTGAAATAAAAATTCTCTTACATTCAATAATGTACTTAGATCAATTTCCTCTCCTTCAATACTCTCCACCAGACACAATGCACTTGCGCCATCGCCGTTTCCACTGATTGAAGGCTCATTGGGAGGCTTCTGTTTCCAGGTTCTTCAGCAGCCTCGTCGTTACTGATGATTGCCTTCACATCACCCAAATGCAGCCGCCAAAGCTCGAATTCGTATAAGGAACTGAAGGAAGTCGCAAGGTGCCAAATCTGGTGAATGTGGGGGATTCAGTCACTAATGCTGCTACTGACTTTAAAATTGCAATGACGAAATTTCACGACTCCAGCTTCCTACCAGTCCTTACAACATGCTACCCTCCTTCCGAAAGTTGGTGAAAAGAAGGTTAGGTTCAAAAATTCGATCAACACTCGACTGTTCTCCGAGAGCTGCTGGGCTCAGACTGAAAAATCTGTAGGTTGTCTAGAGAGGAAAAACCGGCCGGCTGCCCCATCCCCTAGCCTTCAAGCTCCAACAGAAAATATTTATACAAACTTTCCGGACAGGCCTCATACACCTGCTGTAGGATTGTTATTTTTTTTACATGTAACAGCTACTCAAGAATTAAGAAAATGAGGGATAAAATTATGGAACTAATAATATTTACTATCTAGTTTATTGTGCAATACATAAAGATGAATACACACAAGGAGGTATAAAATACACTGTACACGCGTTGGTTATCAATACAATAAAGTCGCATTTATATTTATAACATCGCTAAGCTCTGAAGAGGAAGGTAATGCACCTATGTACTAAGGTAGGTCATTGTGAATAACATAATTGATACAATTTATTCGCTTTATAAGTAGGAATGACACCAGTAGGTAGGTATATTAGATAATTCATACCAAAAGGTGGTGTTCTGGTCAAAACATAATAATCTCAATAAACATAAGAATAGTAGATAATACAGAAATAATGAAAATCGGTACATGAGTAGGTAGGTTACTTAAATTCAACTCATTCGGATGAACAACAGAAGACAAAATGTGGATTCAGATTATGTATACTTACATACACTTCACATAATACACATAAAAGGTACCGGTTTTTCGTTATACACAAAATTGTGAAACCCTGGAATATATGAGTAGGTAGATTTCTTAAATTCTATCATTCGAATAACAGATGACAAAATATCGATTCAGATTATGTATACATACATTTAACATAATACACATGATGAATAGGTAGGTAAATAGGGGCACAAAATGGTGAAACCCGGAATACATGCGAGTAGGTAGATATCTTAAATTCTATTTAGAACAGATAAGAGAAGACAATATGTCGATTCAGATGATGTATACGTACATTTCACACACCAAAACTTATACTGGTTACGCATCAAAATAGATCATGTAATACAAAGGTCATAAGACGATGATTGGCCAGAAAGCTGGCAGTAGGTAGAGTACCATCTTCACTGCCAAAGGAGAGACCCACTAAAAGTACAATTAATCGATGTTTGTCACAATTTGATTGTCGATCCTACCAGATTCATGGTTCAATAGTTTTAAATCCAAACCGTATTTTTCAACGATTCGATTTACCATTGATTGAAGCCTTCGAAAGTCATGTTTCTGTTTCTTATTCCGATCAACTGACTTGTCAAGAAAGTTGTTCGAATTCTGGAGTTTAAAGTTTATTTTATTGTTAGGTTTTACGTTTATTGTTTTACAAATACCTAATTTGATCGTTTATCATTTATAACCTGATTAGGAGGTAACCTTCACTGATCGGATTTTCAAATTCCCGCAAAGGATACTGCATCGTATTTTGATTTCTGATTGGGTTGTCGTTCCGATGTTGGATTTAAAATGAAGCGATACATCGATATTTCTCATTCAGAGTTGCTGGCACTTGAGTGGACCACCTAAAAGCCGCATCACACTTGCAGTTTTCTCGCATTTCTAATGCTCGAACGTGAAGAAGGCAAAGCGCTTTTTTCCAAGGTCAGCTGTGAATGTTGAGGAGGAATAAGTGCAAAAACAGCGCATTCTGGCTGAATGCAATTCTATTAAGTCTGTCAGGTTAGGGCTCCTAGGGGTTTTCCATTGGATTGTTACCTTCCCGAGGGTTAGGTTTTAGCATTTTTCGCGTTGAGGTAAAAATTAGAACATGTTCTAACTTTCTATCTATGAACATGTTCTAATTTTCCCAAGTGAGTTTAAAAATGCTCTGCGAGGATGCGCAATGGTCGAAAAAGCTGACCTTGGAAAAAAAAAAACACAAAATGCTACTGTGATACGGCTTCAAGTTTTACAGGAAGCCAATCTACAGTGGAAATTGCAACTGAGCCAAAAAATTAGGTTCCCCTAGGCAAGACATTTTATGTATAATAGTTGGCACATAGCGATATGGTGAACGAAAGAGACCTTTTAGTATTTGCATACATGTACACTACTTGCAATAATTCGGCACCAAAGATGATATCACTTCCACAGGTATGAACGATTTCTGTTAATGTTCGCTATAGTTCTTCCTCAAAAATCTCCTAGGGTGCATCGAAAAAAATAAATCAAAAAAGTGTGCCCCCCTGAAAAGTTCTACTATCTGCTTTACAAGCAGATACCATGTTACATGGATATGTCTTTGATTAGGGATTTCATAACGGTTGTCCTCGAGAGTTGTACAAAAATCCTTTAACTTTGGACTGTAGGCGACGAAATGTAGGATAAAGAATTTATTCTATTATTCTTGGAGACACAATAAGCATACTATACTACATACTATTAAAGTTATTTCTCCAATACAGGCGCTATCATTTTTATGTTCATGATAGCCTGATTTTTCATTAATAAATGAAATTATATCATTTATTGTTTTATTTGATAATGTTTCGTTCTCATACTGAGGACATCTTCAGATCTTGCTTTCTTGACATTGAGTTGACTTGGTAAGCCACTGTTTTATTTGACAAATCCGTTATGTTTGGATGTTTATAAATTTTTTCCTGGACACACCAAGATCTGAAGATGTCCTCAGTAAGAGGACGAAACGTTATCAAATAAAACAATAAATGAAATAATTTCATTTATTTTCCCTGGGCGAAAATAAATTCATTTATTTGCGTCACGAAAATTTTTGGTTGACCCCCAGAGCAAAGACCCCCTGTCAAAAAAAAAAAAAAAAAAAAAAAAAAAAAAAAAAAAAAAAAAAAAAAAAAAAAAAATTTGGAGAATAAGTTTTTTTTTTTTTTTTTTTTTGACAACGGTAAGGTCTGCCACCATAACCTGAAAATACATAAAATTGTCAAATTTGTGGGAATAATCAGAATGATGTGTAGTATAGGTGAATGACTTTCAAACACCTATAAGATTTTTAATTTTTAAATTTTAGAATAAATTGACTCCAAGAAGTTTCAAGAACGAATGAATATTTATTGTGTAACTATGACACTAGCATGACTACAAGTATGACCAGTCATACTTGTTAAAGGATTCATAATTATGAACGTGGAAACTAAAAATGTAAATTAATAACTGAAATTAATAAAAATCGCTGTAGGTAGTCCCCACAGCTATTCCCCCTCCAGCGATGTGGATGTAATACACATCGTTTCATGTAAAAGGTTCGAAAACTTCACAGTTCGTCCTGATCTCGTCTTCTGATTTCCGACTGCTGATGTAGGCGGTGGTGGAGGAATATTTTCAGTGTTCTCTGTCTTCTGTTCCGCTGTCTTCGGTTTTCCGTCGGTCAGTTCGTCGTCAATCGTTTCTGGAAACAAGTAAGCTGGCTTTAAGCGATCAATCGAAATATTTACTTGATTTCCTTTCATTTCGAGCGTGAAGAATTTTTCGGTTCGATCAATGATCTTGAATGGTCCTTCGTAAGGTTTGGTCAAAGAAGCTTTCAACCTATCAACCCTTACGAATACATGGCTGGCATTTTTCAGATCTTTGAAGATGAATGGAGTAAATTTGCTTTTGTTTTCCATATTTATCGGCTTCAGCTCGTTCATTTTTGATTTCAGTTGCTTGACAAAATCCTGCTGATTTATGTCTGATTCTGGATGGTCTTGGAAAAAATCACCTGGCAGTCTTAATGGCATCCCATAAACCATTTCAGCAATAGATGCGTTAGCTTCTAATTTTATTGAGCTACGGATACCCAATAAAATTGTAGGAAGTGCATTTGTCCACTTTTTCTTCCCATGTGCTCTAATTGCTGCTTTTAAGGTGCGATGAAATCTCTCAATCTTTCCTTGAGCCTGTGGATGGTATGGGGTTGTTCTCTGTAGAGTGATTCCACATAATTTTGCCAATGAGTGGAATAGTTCTGACTGAAATTGACGACCTTGGTCGCTATGTATTCGTCTCGGTGTACCAAACCTAACTATCCACTCATTGTAAAATTTTCTCGCTATGGTTTCTGCATCTATTTGTCTTAAAGGAATCACTTCCACCCAACTCGTGAATCGGTCTATACATGTCAGGCAGTATGAGTACCCTTCTGATACTGGCAATGGTCCAACAATGTCGATATGAACTACTTCAAAGCGCTCATCTACTTCTGGGAATGTACCGATAGGTGATTTAACATGGCGAGTTATCTTGCTTTTCTGACAAGGAATGCATGCTTTTGTCCATGTTCTGATGTCATTATTCATGTTTAACCAAACGCATTTTGAAGTAATTAATTTTAATGTTGATCTCACTCCAGGATGTGATAATGAGTGGTATTGTTCGAAAATGGCAAACCGAAATTTTGATGGAATGTAAGGTCTTATGTTCTTCGTAGAAATGTCACACCATAAATTTTTGTCTGGTAGAATTGGATATTGTTTTAGTTTGAGAGACGTGTTTGATTTGAGAAGTGCCTCAAGTTCAACATCGTCCTCTTGAGCAATTGCAATTTGACTGTAATCGACTGATTTCAATTCTTCTACTGATAGTCGAGATAAGTTATCAGCTACTTGATTTTGTTCGCCTGAAATGTGTCTTATGTCCGTGGAAAATTGTGAAATATAGTGTAAATGTCGAAGTTGTCGTGGTGAAGCTTTTTCATTATTTTGTTTGAATGCAAATACGAGTGGTTTGTGATCTGTGTAAATGGAAAATATTCTACCCTCTATGAATGGTTTGAAATATTTTATAGCCATATATATGCTTAAAAGCTCTCGATCATATGTGCTATAATTCTTTTGGGCAGGGTTCAATTTCTTAGAATAAAAACCAATCGGTCTCCACCCTAATTCTTCGTTTTGTTGCAGTACTGCTCCGATAGAAAAATCAGAGGCATCCACAAACAATCCTAATTCGTATTTAACACTTGGACATGTTAATGTTGCAGCATTTACAATCAGTTCTTTACACATTTCAAATTTTTGCAATGCTTCATCAGTCCAGTTAATTAGTCTGTTGTCTTTTTTGGTTGCACCTTTCAAGTATTCGTTCAAGACCGCTTGGTGCTCTGCTGCGTTTTTAATAAATCTTCTATAAAAATTTAAAGAGCCTAAGAACATTCGCAACTCACGAATTGTTTCAGGGCGCTTGTAATTTTGAATCACTTTAACTTTTTCGGGGTCTGGTTTGGTTCCCTCAGCAGATATCAAATGGCCTAAAAATACAATTTCATTAACTCCAAATTCAGATTTCGCTACATTAATTTTTATGCCAAATTTGTCCAGCCTTTTGAAAATAATTTCTAGATGTTTTTCATGTTCACCCGGAAACTTGAGAAGCTTGTTTCCAAATAGCGTCAAGAAAACTATTCAAGAACTTCAGCCTTTGGCAGGTATAACAAAGCGGAAATTGGACAAATTGATGCGCTACGTGTACAATGTTGACGTGAAAACTATATCCAGATCTGTTTTGACTTCGTTAAAGAGAGGGAAGACTCGGAAAATCCTCGACGAAGTGGACAAGCACGACAACACATTGTCAAACAAGGTGTACGGATTTTGCGGATGTATCGGAAGTGGCAACAAAAACGAATATGACCCACTCCAAAAGTGCGTGAATAAAAAAAGAGGGACGAAAAGTAAAACAAACAAAAGCAGCCGTAGAAAAAGCAGAAGGAAAACTAAGAGAAGTAAAAGATCATGCAGTAAAAAGGGAAAAAGACGGTCAAAAAAGAGTAGCAACATCTCCAGGTTCCATTCTTTTTCTTGACCATGTGCAAAGGACTTGCCCATTCAGATTTAGATGGTCTAATTATATCATTGTCGAGCATAAACTGAAATTCCTGCTTGGCCAGTTTGAGTCGTTCAGGGTCTAATCTCCTAGCTTTTCCAAAAACTGGTGGTCCAGCTGTTGTTGAGATGAAGTGTTTCACATCATGGCATACATCACTAGGCACTAGTGTTGGCTTAGTCAAATTCGGAAATCTTTTGAGCAATGTGGCAATATTGTTAGTGTTTTGAATTGTGCTAAGGTTGTCTGCATCTGAAATTTCAGTGATTGAGGTCGGAATACTTAATTTAGTCTTGTTATCAATTAGTCTTCTTTTTGCAAGGTCAATAAGTAAATCAAAATTGTGAAGAAAATCTGCTCCCAAAATTCCTTTAGTTGTTTTTGCGATTATAAATGGCCATTCAAATTTTCGTTTAAGTCCAAAATCTAAATCCATTAATTTTATTCCAAAGGTGGGAATTTCGGTTCCATTTGCAGCAAAAAGTTTATAATTTGAGGGTTCACTTTTTATGTTATGTTTCGCAGGCAGGACAGAAACATCTGCACCACTGTCTACTAAAAATCGTATTCCGGACCTACGATCTTTGACAAATAACTTGTAGCTGCCATTTCCTATGTTGTCGACAGCACCAAATGCAGCTAGTGATGCTGTCTGCTCTCGTTTCCCTGCTTTCCCCATTGGCAAGGTGGCTTACACTTTTCTGGTCTACACTTTCTACCAAACCTAAAATGAAAATAACAAAATTTTCCATTTGGATCAAACCTCCGTCGTCTTTTGCTGCTGCTCCGGCTTGATGAAATGCTTGATCTGCTTGAACGGCGGGACATGGATCTTAGTTCGCAGAGCTGGTGCTGAATCTCCTCCACGGCGCGTGCTAAGGCTTCTAAACTTGAACTGCTGGATTGTTCTCGAGCTATTGAGTGTGAAGCACTGAAATCAGAGTTAATAGCATCGATATTTCGAACTTCACATACCCTATCGGCCAACTGGGCCAATTTTTCAAGATTCCCTTCGGCGATCACTAACACGCTGCGCACATGCTCTGGAAGTTTTTCGAGCCAAAGTGTTTTGAATACTTTGTCCGAAAAATCGCTTGTTCCAGCCAAAGATTTCATTTTTCTTAATAATTGGCTTGGTTTTAGTCCTCCTAGCTCTAGGCCGCTTGTGAGTTTTTTAATTTGGGACTCTTCACTTTCTTGATAAATTGCAATAAGCCTATTTTTAGCTTGTGTATATTTATCAGCAACATCAGAATCTACCAAGTCATAAATGTTTTCTACGTAGGCGTTATCTAGTTGAGCTAGTAAATAATCAAATTTCGTTGACTCTGCAGTAATTCTTTTGAGCTTAAATTGGGCTTCGACCTGAGAAAACCATATTTTCGGTTTTTGTGGCCAAAATGCAGGAAGTTTAATGGTAATAGCACCAACATCACTCTCAACTTCATTACCTGAGTTGGACGACCGCAATCTCAGCAATGGAGTGCCTACATCACCTTCAGCCATAATTTTGAACGACGGTGTCACCAATTATAGGTGAATGACTTTCAAACACCTATAAGATTTTTAATTTTTAAATTTTAGAATAAATTGACTCCAAGAAGTTTCAAGAACGAATGAATATTTATTGTGTAACTATGACACTAGCATGACTACAAGTATGACCAGTCATACTTGTTAAAGGATTCATAATTATGAACGTGGAAACTAAAAATGTAAATTAATAACTGAAATTAATAAAAATCGCTGTAGGTAGTCCCCACATGTAGGTTTTTGGTAAACACGTCAGACAATGGTAAAGTAAGAATACCGGTGATGATCCGAATGAAAATTTGTCGAACCTCACCTTAAAACATAACCTGAAAATACATTACCCCGCCGGCGTATAATTACTGCGTGAGTTACGCAATCGAAAAGCGTCACACTCTCATTGCTGCTGCTACTGCACAAATCCGACTCGCTCATATCTAATTATCATAGTTAAATATTAGTTGACACTCGAAACACTAATGTTCACTTCAACAACGGAAAAATCTCGACAAAGATTATCGCCAACAAACCGAAGGATATGAAAATCACTTACTTCAGAAAAATCACAGTGAGAAGGAATACTGGTATTATGGTATGTGAATTTAATCGAAATCCTATGAGCTATTTTGGAGAAAAGGCAAAAAAAGGTGCTAAAAACGACGTTTTTTCCACCTATTCTGATTTTTTTTAAACTCTCCTCATCCTCCTTCCTCCTCCTCATCCTCCTCCCTCCTTCTCCTCCTCCCTCATCCTCCTCCTCCCTCACTCCTCCTCTCTCACTCCTCCTCCTCCCTCCTCCTCCTCACTACAATACACAACACTTGTAAGGTGTCCCATAGTAAATTTCAAATTTTCGAAAATACATAGTACAACTAACTTTTTCTTCGCGAAAATTTGATAGATTAAAATGTACGCCAGCATGAACTCGTGTGCAAAATTTCAGATCGATTGGATATCGGAAAGTGGGTTAAAAATCGATTTGAAATTTTGTCTCAAGAAAGAAAGAAAGAAAGCAAGCAAGCAAGCAAGAAGAGAATCGAAGTTAATAGAAAGAGTTTAAAAAAAATCAGAATAGGTGGAAAAAACGTCGTTTTTAGCACCTTTTTTTGCCTTTTCTCCAAAATAGCTCATAGGATTTCGATTAAATTCACATACCATAATACCAGTATTCCTTCTCACTGTGATTTTTCTGAAGTAAGTGATTTTCATATCCTTCGGTTTGTTGGCGATAATCTTTGTCGAGATTTTTCCGTTGTTGAAGTGAACATTAGTGTTTCGAGTGTCAACTAATATTTAACTATGATAATTAGATATGAGCGAGTCGGATTTGTGCAGTAGCAGCAGCAATGAGAGTGTGACGCTTTTCGATTGCGTAACTCACGCAGTAATTATACGCCGGCGGGGTAATGTATTTTCAGGTTATGTTTTAAGGTGAGGTTCGACAAATTTTCATTCGGATCATCACCGGTATTCTTACTTTACCATTGTCTGACGTGTTTACCAAAAACCTACATGTGGGGACTACCTACAGCGATTTTTATTAATTTCAGTTATTAATTTACATTTTTAGTTTCCACGTTCATAATTATGAATCCTTTAACAAGTATGACTGGTCATACTTGTAGTCATGCTAGTGTCATAGTTACACAATAAATATTCATTCGTTCTTGAAACTTCTTGGAGTCAATTTATTCTAAAATTTAAAAATTAAAAATCTTATAGGTGTTTGAAAGTCATTCACCTATAATTGGTGACACCGTCGTTCAAAATTATGGCTGAAGGTGATGTAGGCACTCCATTGCTGAGATTGCGGTCGTCCAACTCAGGTAATGAAGTTGAGAGTGATGTTGGTGCTATTACCATTAAACTTCCTGCATTTTGGCCACAAAAACCGAAAATATGGTTTTCTCAGGTCGAAGCCCAATTTAAGCTCAAAAGAATTACTGCAGAGTCAACGAAATTTGATTATTTACTAGCTCAACTAGATAACGCCTACGTAGAAAACATTTATGACTTGGTAGATTCTGATGTTGCTGATAAATATACACAAGCTAAAAATAGGCTTATTGCAATTTATCAAGAAAGTGAAGAGTCCCAAATTAAAAAACTCACAAGCGGCCTAGAGCTAGGAGGACTAAAACCAAGCCAATTATTAAGAAAAATGAAATCTTTGGCTGGAACAAGCGATTTTTCGGACAAAGTATTCAAAACACTTTGGCTCGAAAAACTTCCAGAGCATGTGCGCAGCGTGTTAGTGATCGCCGAAGGGAATCTTGAAAAATTGGCCCAGTTGGCCGATAGGGTATGTGAAGTTCGAAATATCGATGCTATTAACTCTGATTTCAGTGCTTCACACTCAATAGCTCGAGAACAATCCAGCAGTTCAAGTTTAGAAGCCTTAGCACGCGCCGTGGAGGAGATTCAGCACCAGCTCTGCGAACTAAGATCCATGTCCCGCCGTTCAAGCAGATCAAGCATTTCATCAAGCCGGAGCAGCAGCAAAAGACGACGGAGGTTTGATCCAAATGGAAAATTTTGTTATTTTCATTTTAGGTTTGGTAGAAAGTGTAGACCAGAAAAGTGTAAGCCACCTTGCCAATGGGGAAAGCAGGGAAACGAGAGCAGACAGCATCACTAGCTGCATTTGGTGCTGTCGACAACATAGGAAATGGCAGCTACAAGTTATTTGTCAAAGATCGTAGGTCCGGAATACGATTTTTAGTAGACAGTGGTGCAGATGTTTCTGTCCTGCCTGCGAAACATAACATAAAAAGTGAACCCTCAAATTATAAACTTTTTGCTGCAAATGGAACCGAAATTCCCACCTTTGGAATAAAATTAATGGATTTAGATTTTGGACTTAAACGAAAATTTGAATGGCCATTTATAATCGCAAAAACAACTAAAGGAATTTTGGGAGCAGATTTTCTTCACAATTTTGATTTACTTATTGACCTTGCAAAAAGAAGACTAATTGATAACAAGACTAAATTAAGTATTCCGACCTCAATCACTGAAATTTCAGATGCAGACAACCTTAGCACAATTCAAAACACTAACAATATTGCCACATTGCTCAAAAGATTTCCGAATTTGACTAAGCCAACACTAGTGCCTAGTGATGTATGCCATGATGTGAAACACTTCATCTCAACAACAGCTGGACCACCAGTTTTTGGAAAAGCTAGGAGATTAGACCCTGAACGACTCAAACTGGCCAAGCAGGAATTTCAGTTTATGCTCGACAATGATATAATTAGACCATCTAAATCTGAATGGGCAAGTCCTTTGCACATGGTCAAGAAAAAGAATGGAACCTGGAGATGTTGCTACTCTTTTTTGACCGTCTTTTTCCCTTTTTACTGCATGATCTTTTACTTCTCTTAGTTTTCCTTCTGCTTTTTCTACGGCTGCTTTTGTTTGTTTTACTTTTCGTCCCTCTTTTTTTATTCACGCACTTTTGGAGTGGGTCATATTCGTTTTTGTTGCCACTTCCGATACATCCGCAAAATCCGTACACCTTGTTTGACAATGTGTTGTCGTGCTTGTCCACTTCGTCGAGGATTTTCCGAGTCTTCCCTCTCTTTAACGAAGTCAAAACAGATCTGGATATAGTTTTCACGTCAACATTGTACACGTAGCGCATCAATTTGTCCAATTTCCGCTTTGTTATACCTGCCAAAGGCTGAAGTTCTTGAATAGTTTTCTTGACGCTATTTGGAAACAAGCTTCTCAAGTTTCCGGGTGAACATGAAAAACATCTAGAAATTATTTTCAAAAGGCTGGACAAATTTGGCATAAAAATTAATGTAGCGAAATCTGAATTTGGAGTTAATGAAATTGTATTTTTAGGCCATTTGATATCTGCTGAGGGAACCAAACCAGACCCCGAAAAAGTTAAAGTGATTCAAAATTACAAGCGCCCTGAAACAATTCGTGAGTTGCGAATGTTCTTAGGCTCTTTAAATTTTTATAGAAGATTTATTAAAAACGCAGCAGAGCACCAAGCGGTCTTGAACGAATACTTGAAAGGTGCAACCAAAAAAGACAACAGACTAATTAACTGGACTGATGAAGCATTGCAAAAATTTGAAATGTGTAAAGAACTGATTGTAAATGCTGCAACATTAACATGTCCAAGTGTTAAATACGAATTAGGATTGTTTGTGGATGCCTCTGATTTTTCTATCGGAGCAGTACTGCAACAAAACGAAGAATTAGGGTGGAGACCGATTGGTTTTTATTCTAAGAAATTGAACCCTGCCCAAAAGAATTATAGCACATATGATCGAGAGCTTTTAAGCATATATATGGCTATAAAATATTTCAAACCATTCATAGAGGGTAGAATATTTTCCATTTACACAGATCACAAACCACTCGTATTTGCATTCAAACAAAATAATGAAAAAGCTTCACCACGACAACTTCGACATTTACACTATATTTCACAATTTTCCACGGACATAAGACACATTTCAGGCGAACAAAATCAAGTAGCTGATAACTTATCTCGACTATCAGTAGAAGAATTGAAATCAGTCGATTACAGTCAAATTGCAATTGCTCAAGAGGACGATGTTGAACTTGAGGCACTTCTCAAATCAAACACGTCTCTCAAACTAAAACAATATCCAATTCTACCAGACAAAAATTTATGGTGTGACATTTCTACGAAGAACATAAGACCTTACATTCCATCAAAATTTCGGTTTGCCATTTTCGAACAATACCACTCATTATCACATCCTGGAGTGAGATCAACATTAAAATTAATTACTTCAAAATGCGTTTGGTTAAACATGAATAATGACATCAGAACATGGACAAAAGCATGCATTCCTTGTCAGAAAAGCAAGATAACTCGCCATGTTAAATCACCTATCGGTACATTCCCAGAAGTAGATGAGCGCTTTGAAGTAGTTCATATCGACATTGTTGGACCATTGCCAGTATCAGAAGGGTACTCATACTGCCTGACATGTATAGACCGATTCACGAGTTGGGTGGAAGTGATTCCTTTAAGACAAATAGATGCAGAAACCATAGCGAGAAAATTTTACAATGAGTGGATAGTTAGGTTTGGTACACCGAGACGAATACATAGCGACCAAGGTCGTCAATTTCAGTCAGAACTATTCCACTCATTGGCAAAATTATGTGGAATCACTCTACAGAGAACAACCCCATACCATCCACAGGCTCAAGGAAAGATTGAGAGATTTCATCGCACCTTAAAAGCAGCAATTAGAGCACATGGGAAGAAAAAGTGGACAAATGCACTTCCTACAATTTTATTGGGTATCCGTAGCTCAATAAAATTAGAAGCTAACGCATCTATTGCTGAAATGGTTTATGGGATGCCATTAAGACTGCCAGGTGATTTTTTCCAAGACCATCCAGAATCAGACATAAATCAGCAGGATTTTGTCAAGCAACTGAAATCAAAAATGAACGAGCTGAAGCCGATAAATATGGAAAACAAAAGCAAATTTACTCCATTCATCTTCAAAGATCTGAAAAATGCCAGCCATGTATTCGTAAGGGTTGATAGGTTGAAAGCTTCTTTGACCAAACCTTACGAAGGACCATTCAAGATCATTGATCGAACCGAAAAATTCTTCACGCTCGAAATGAAAGGAAATCAAGTAAATATTTCGATTGATCGCTTAAAGCCAGCTTACTTGTTTCCAGAAACGATTGACGACGAACTGACCGACGGAAAACCGAAGACAGCGGAACAGAAGACAGAGAACACTGAAAATATTCCTCCACCACCGCCTACATCAGCAGTCGGAAATCAGAAGACGAGATCAGGACGAACTGTGAAGTTTTCGAACCTTTTACATGAAACGATGTGTATTACATCCACATCGCTGGAGGGGGAATAGCTGTGGGGACTACCTACAGCGATTTTTATTAATTTCAGTTATTAATTTACATTTTTAGTTTCCACGTTCATAATTATGAATCCTTTAACAAGTATGACTGGTCATACTTGTAGTCATGCTAGTGTCATAGTTACACAATAAATATTCATTCGTTCTTGAAACTTCTTGGAGTCAATTTATTCTAAAATTTAAAAATTAAAAATCTTATAGGTGTTTGAAAGTCATTCACCTATACTACACATCATTCTGATTATTCCCACAAATTTGACAATTTTATGTATTTTCAGGTTATGGTGGCAGACCTTACCGTTGTCAAAAAAAAAAAAAAAAAAAAAAAAAACTTATTCTCCAATTTTTTTTTTTTTTTTTTTTTTTTTTTTTTTTTTTTTTTTTTTTTTGACAGGGGGTCTTTGCTCTGGGGGTCAACCAAAAATTTTCGTGACGCAAATAAATGAATTTATTTTCGCCCAGGGAAAATAAATGAAATTATTTCATTTATTGTTTTATTTGATAACGTTTCGTCCTCTTACTGAGGACATCTTCAGATCTTGGTGTGTCCAGGAAAAAATTTATAAACATCCAAACATAACGGATTTGTCAAATAAAACAGTGGCTTACCAAGTCAACTCAATGTCAAGAAAGCAAGATCTGAAGATGTCCTCAGTATGAGAACGAAACATTATCAAATAAAACAATAAATGATATAATTTCATTTATTAATGAAAAATCAGGCTATCATGAACATAAAAATGATAGCGCCTGTATTGGAGAAATAACTTTAATAGTATGTAGTATAGTATGCTTATTGTGTCTCCAAGAATAATAGAATAAATTCTTTATCCTACATTTCGTCGCCTACAGTCCAAAGTTAAAGGATTTTTGTACAACTCTCGAGGACAACCGTTATGAAATCCCTAATCAAAGACATATCCATGTAACATGGTATCTGCTTGTAAAGCAGATAGTAGAACTTTTCAGGGGGGCACACTTTTTTGATTTATTTTTTTCGATGCACCCTAATAAATAAATAAATAATATATATATATATATATATGAAAAAGCGTTAAACTCTAGGATTCGTTTCAGAATGCCTCAAACCGGATTTCAATGAAGACATTTTTCAAAAATTTTGGTTTTAAAAATTTCAGAGTCATTGCAATAGCTTCATGTTTTACGAAAATTCGCTAAGTAATTGACTTCGAAATGTTAATTTTTTGTCAGGGGAATCTGAAGTTCGGTTTGGGAAATTTAAAATTTCTATTTGGGGTGCCACCCTGAATAAAAGCGTAACTAGGCAACGAAGAAACACCATTTAAGAAACAGTAATCAAAAGGCGAATTGTGCGTAGAGCTGCCCAGACCCCGAGTGACATTGAGGGGCGACCACCTGCCGCAGGTGTAGGAAAAAAAGGTTTAGCTATTCAGGTTTAGCCGTCTGTCCCTTGTGAGGGTGAGGGAAAACTTTTCGCAAAGCACAATGCCAATATAGCTAGGTAGGAGAAAGAATAGAATAGAATAACAAGCGTATTTATTGATCAATTACAATACATCATATCATTACAATTACTCTGTTACATCCTTATTGAAACATTATGGGGCATAATATTACAATTACGTGTAAAATGTTCCGGATTTCTCGAGGGATGGTCAATGAAAAGTCTATATTCTAGGCCGACGTTTCGAAATACTTATATTTCATCTTCAGGGCTTGGAAAGCTGTATTTGGACGCTTATTTCATATCAGTCCTCGGCATAGAGCTTTAGTAGGTAGCTGTCTACTTAAACAACATCTGTGGGCATACTGAGAAAACTGAGAAAAGCTTAGGGGTATACTGAGAAAACATTATTTAAGTTTTACTGATCAGATACAAAAATTGAAGTTATAAGAGGTTATATAAGTTATAATCCACGTTGCTGCTATACACCTCTTGTAACTTCAATTTTCGTCTCTCATCAGTAAAACTTAAATATCGTTTTCTCAATGTTCCCCTGCTTGGCAGATTTATACTGCCCACCTCCTTGGCGAGATTTATGCTGTCCACCCCTGATTGGCATATTTATACTGCCCACTCCATTGGCTAGATTTATACTGCCCACCTCCTTGGTAGATTTATACTGCCCACCTCCTTGGCGAGATTTATGCTGCCCACCCCTGCTTGGCAGATTTATACCGCCCATTCCACTGGCTAGATTCATACTGCCCACCTGCTTGGTCGATTCATGCAGCCCACCTGCTTGGAGAGATTTATACATCCCACCCCTGCTTGGCAGATTTATACTGCCCACCTCCTTGGAGAGATTTATACTGCCCACCCCTGCTTGGCAGATTTATACTGCCCACTCCATTGGCTAGATTCATACTGCCAACCTGCTTGGTAGATTCATACTGCCCACCCCTGCTTGGCAGATTTATACTGCCCACCTCCTTGGAGAGATTTATGCTGCCCACCCCTGCTTGGCAGATTTATACTGCCCACCTCCTTGGAGAGATTTATATATCCCACCCCTGCTTGGCAGATTTATACTGCCCACCTCCTTGGAGAGGTTTATACTGCCCACCCCTGCTTGGCAGATTCATACTGCCCACCTCCTTGGAGAGATTTATACTGCCCACGCCTGCTTGGCAGATTCATACTGCCCACCTCCTTGGAGAGATTTATGCTGCCCACCCCTGCTTGGCAGATTTATACTGCCCACCTCCTTGGAAAGATTTATACATCCCACCCCTGCTTGGCAGATTTATGCTGCCCACCCCTGCTTGGCAGATTTATACTGCCCACCTCCTTGGAGAGATTTATACATCCCACCCCTGCTTGGCAGATTTATACTGCCCACCTCCTTGGAGAGATTTATACTGCCCACCCCTGCTTGGCAGATTTATACTGCCCACTCCATTGGCTAGATTCATACTGCCAACCTGCTTGGTAGATTCATACTGCCCACCCCTGCTTGGCAGATTTATACTGCCCACCTCCTTGGAGAGATTTATGCTGCCCACCCCTGCTTGGCAGATTTATACTGCCCACCTCCTTGGAGAGATTTATACATCCCACCCCTGCTTGGCAGATTTATACTGCCCACCTCCTTGGAGAGGTTTATACTGCCCACCCCTGCTTGGCAGATTTATACTGCCCACCTCCTTGGAGAGATTTATACTGCCCACGCCTGCTTGGCAGATTCATACTGCCCACCTCCTTGGAGAGATTTATACATCCCACCCCTGCTTGGCAGATTTATACTGCCCACCTCCTTGGAGAGATTTATACTGCCCACCCCTGCTTGGCAGATTTATACTGCCCACCTCCTTGGGGAGATTTATACTGTCCACGCCTGCTTGGTAGATTCATACTGCCCACCCCTGCTTGGCAGATTTATACTGCCCACCTCCTTGGAGAGATTTATGCTGCCCACCCCTGCTTGGCAGATTTATACTGCCCACCTCCTTGGAGAGATTTATACATCCCACCCCTGCTTGGCAGATTTATACTGCCCACCTCCTTGGAGAGGTTTATACTGCCCACCCCTGCTTGGCAGATTTATACTGCCCACCTCCTTGGAGAGATTTATACTGCCCACGCCTGCTTGGCAGATTCATACTGCCCACCTCCTTGGAGAGATTTATACATCCCACCCCTGCTTGGCAGATTTATACTGCCCACCTCCTTGGAGAGGTTTATACTGCCTACCCCTGCTTGGCAGATTTATACTGCCCACCTCCTTGGGGAGATTTATACTGTCCACGCCTGCTTGGCAGATTCATACTGCCCACCCCTGCTTGGCAGATTTATACTGCCCACCTCCTTGGAGAGATTCATACTGCCCACCCCTGCTTGGCAGATTTATACTGCCCACCTCCTTGGCGAGATTTATGCTGCCCACCCCTGCTTGGCAGATTTATACTGCCCACCTCCATGGAGAGATTTATACTGCCCCCCCCCCCCCCCCCTCCTTGGCAGATTTATACTGCCCACTTCCTTGGAGAGATTTATACTTCCCACCTGCTTGGTATATTTATACTGCCCACCCCCTTGCCAGATTTAGACTGCCCACCCCATTGGCGAGATGGCCCCTTAATACGCGGATGGTCTCGCGAAAAATTGCCCACAATTTAATTGAGAAATTGGAAGAAGGTCTCGAAAATCTCTCTCTTCAAACAAGGGGGACCGCCATTTGTTTTTTGAAAGAAAAAAAAATCACGCTTTTTGACACATGTTCGCAATTTAAATGAATGTTTTGAAATTTTGGAAAAACTAAAATATTTACTCATTGGTTAGAAGATCCAGGACTTGAACTGAGTACTAATATGTTAGGGTCCTGTTGAGCCGAAATGGACGATCTTTTTGATCCTCGCTGTGCAGTTTTATTTTATTGAATCTACTTAATGTATGATACATTTTGATTAATTTATAGACAGATGTTCTTTGTAGAAGAGATATACAATAAAAAATAACAATAAACCTTTGTTTAATGTTTTGCAGCGTTTTAATTATATTTTTCTGTCATAGGAGAAAGGCCATATTCCTGTGACTATCCCGGCTGTTTGAGAAAGTTCAAGCAAAGCGGCCAACTCAAAACTCATCAGCGGCTTCACACCGGCGAGCGGCCTTTCATCTGTTCAGTCGAAGGGTGAGAATTAAATTCATTACGACTGGATAAAATAACTAGTTCAATAAGGGCGGATTTTGTATGAATTTCTTTGGTTAGTAACAGCAATGTAGTGTTCTGCCCCTTGACCCCACTGGGGAGACCCCCAGACCCCCCGAATGTTATTACTTAAAGCTCGTGGCTAAAAGTCAAGAAACATGGAACATGCCTTTGAAGTGACCAAGTAACAAAAACCAAATTTTTCAGGAGCCTCATACGAAAAATAGAATCGAAATTAGAAGGGCGTAATTTTCTGTTATGGTGCGCGTCTACAATTACTATAACTAAGATTAACTTCTCAACCAAGTAACTATCAAACAAGCGGCATTTTTTACTATACCCATTTATAACATAAATAAATATAAAACTACGACATAAATAGAAGAACAAGTACGAAAGAAATGCGTGATAAATCCAGATCTTTCCAACGAATGGAGAACGATTTTTGTCCCATAAACACTAAAGAAGTTTTATTTACCCAGTAACTTTCTGTTATGGTGCGCGTCTACAATTACTATAACTAAGATTAACTTCTCAACCAAGTAACTATCAAACAAGCGGCATTTTTTACTATACCCATTTATAACATAAATAAATATAAAACTACGACATAAATAGAAGAACAAGTACGAAAGAAATGCGTGATAAATCCAGATCTTTCCAACGAATGGAGAACGATTTTTGTCCCATAAACACTAAAGAAGTTTTATTTACCCAGTAACGCCTGGTTGTATGTGAATATCATAAGAAAACATTTCGTGACACCTCGCCTCTCCCAAACGCGTCTCCCTAAAATCGTGACACTTCTCACCAGTTAGCTCAAGGCTACAGCATGTTCCAAAGCATGGCTAAAAAGTAGTGGCGGGTTAGATTCTGGATATTAAGAAGGGATCGATTTGGAGGCATCATCAGATTGTCACGTTCCTAAATTTAAGGAAATATGGCAATTAGTGACACCACTTATTCAGAAAAATATCACTGAATTTAGTCCAGCAGTTACAAGTAATACCAAACTAGAAATAACTTGATTCAACATTGCATAAAACCTAACATACGATTCTTGATTCACCTGCTGCTGGAAGCTACTAGGGGTTTTTATTAGCTTGCTGATGCCAGGGAGGAGGTCAAGTGACTGCTGATGGATGTTAAGCAGTGCTAAAAAGTCAAACATGTTTATCTTCTGGTTTCGGCCAGTAAACAGTAGCACACTAGCACCTGCCGCTAGTTCTCGGTCAGACTTGGCTGCTTCCTGGCAATATTACCAGCGATTAGTTAGAAGCGGCTGCTAAACAGCCTAGTGTGACCACACACGCCTTCACTACCTGCTGCGCTCAACTCCACTTTTCACCTCTGATTACGATGCTGCTGGTTCCATGGTGTGCAGTAACTGGGTATAAAAGTCCAAGTCAAGCCCAGGCTGTGTGACAATTAGCTCAATTGTCAATCTAGCTACCTCCTATCTTCCAACTAGTTATCTCGGCAAAGGAACACTAGGTAAACATGACTCCACAAGCACGATTAGCAGGTAGGCACTTGTAGGTAACAGAAGCAAGATGTCCAGGTTCTCTGCTTCCACGTTTCCTGTGGTCGCAGAATGGCCTAAGTAGTCCAAATCAGGAATTGCAGCTGGGATATTTTATTCAGATATCACAGGTGATTTTATCAAAGAACTGCAAGAGGCGTCTTACATACATGTCTCTGATTCTTAAAAATACATATATTTTCAGTTTGGGTCCTGGTCCATGCTTAGAGGGGTTCCAGTAATAAATTTGCTAGCTGATTACATAACTTACCCCTTTGAGAAAGTAAAAAGGGTTCAGCAAAATTCATAATCACCTTGAAGGTTTTCAATCTCCCTGCATCTCTTGCAGATCGTAACTTATTTATTTCATTTTTCAGTGGAATATTATTTTTTGTGTATAGATGCTCCAGTCGGTTCACGCACGCCAACCGGCATTGCCCCAGTCACCCGCAGGCACCTCTAACCCGCTCAGAGGACACTGCTCTCCTGGATATTGAACAAAGTACACAGTCTGAAGAAGTCCGACAGTGGCTGGTGAAGTAAGTGAACTCAATATTATATTACAGACATTTCATTCCTCGAAAAGGGCATAGTGTTGGATGGATTTTAGCGTTGAAGATTCTTGTTTAGTTAGAGAGTAAAAATATTGATTATTTGTAGTAGCTATCAGACTGGCTTCGATTTCTAAGGGTGCACCTACCTTGCACCCGATGATTGAAAAATTAAAAAAAAAGAGAAGAAAAATTAAAAAAAGGCTGAGTGAGGTAGAATCAGACGATTTTCCAAGGTTCCAGGTTTCTCTCCCACTGTCCTTTGAAGCGGAAATTTCTTTCTGAAAATCTTATATTTAGGTTATTGCCTTTCCTCTTTAATAGGTAAATTTTTTCACCTGTGTTTGTTTTTGTTGTGTGTGCCTGAAGATGGCTGAAATTTAGCGGAAAAGCTTTGTGTTTTTGCTTAATGCAATAAACATACATGATAATCTAAAGGTGTTTCCTTACAATTGCCTAAATTATGGAGGATTATCACAAGAAGTCTTCAACAACTCTTCTGAGACCTAATTCTTTAGGTATATGTAAATTATTTAGACGTGTATTACTGAATCAATATGTGTGGTAGGAAAAACTGTTATTGATCACATCAAAAAGGCATTTCTTTATTTGATGAGTAGTTAATTCTGATCGGTTTGTTATTTACAGGTACAGAGCCGAGAAGGAGACTAAATCTGTTGAGAAGAAGGATGCTGGGACTCCGCAAGCGCCCAAAGGTCGACTTGAAGTGCTGACACCTAAGTCTGAAGATCGGGATCCCATCCACCTGATGACCAACACCATTTTGGACCGCGAGTTGGCTGATATGACCAATTTCACGAACACAGTCAGTCCGATACAGCCTGTGCCAGGTAATTGTAAACTACTTTTACTTACTGTTCTCCTACTTGCGTCACTGAGACCAGGTCAACAACACTGGTTTGAGAATGCTGGGAAGCTTTGAACACCCAGGAAAAACTATGTAAATTATTAAATAAAGGTTTAGTATTTCTGTATTAAATAGCCCGTATACTACTCACTCCATTTCATATTTCAACACCATAGGTCGGTTGGGAAAGAAATTATCCTCAGAGGCCACTCAGCTGATCAGTGCAGCTGTGTACCTCTTAATTGTTTTCTAGGTGTTCTAAAGGAACTTCCGTCTTAAAATTCAGTGTCTAAAAAATCCTAAATCGATTCTTTGAATAAAATACAGATTAGTTGGACAAATAGATCGGAATAACGTTAAAAAGTAATTACGTTTGCCGATGCGCAGAATGGAGTAATGATTTGAGAAGGTTTGATAATCCAGCCTCAGCTCAGATTGTTGAAGTGTTGCAACTTCGGAAAATTTCCTTTTTTTAAGTTCTAGCCCATTGGGAGAGCGAATGGATGAACGTACAGTGACCTGGGTGGTTTCATCCGATTCTTTGGGACCCAGAAAAACATTAACTGTTACCTTGAAACTTTTTGAGATCTCGATTTTACAATATTTCAGCCCTTAATAAACTACCCTTAAGGGTAGTAAATCGATGCCGATGTTACTGGCACATCATCGACCAATGTATGATTTTTTTTTGGCAAAATTCATAAGGTCCAGTTGTCTCAGAAAAAAGCTGTAGATGGACATGTTTTAGCGAATTTTTGAAGAAAATCAAGCTATTGCTCTCGCCTCAAAATTTGTAGAATGTGAATTTTTGAAACAATTTTATGCAGAAATCCGTTTCAGGCTATTCTGAATCATATTCTGAAGTTTAACGCATTTTTTTATGTATGATGTATGTATGTATGTTTCATTCCAGACGATAACTGTCCGTAGAATTGTGCTAGAAACTTCAAACAAATTTTTAAATGTTAAGGACACATGTTCAATTTCGTTGGCCAGCATGATCGGATTACATCTTCGGGTTGAAATTTTCAAAAATGTAGTCAAAAATTTCAAAATAGCCTGTTTTTGCGATTTGTTGTGCGAAATAATTTTTTCAGCATAGTAACATGTGGTATATTCGAAATCAGCGTAAAATTTCCTATAAGAATATGTATCAAGTTTTCAAAAATTTCAAAGTTGAAAAATCAGTCAAAAATCGAAATAATGCCGTTCGCTAGTTGTAAAAATCGGTAATATTTGTTCGAAACAGAGACTACAGTTTTGTCTGTCAATTTCTTGCTGTGGGATACTAGATTCGAATGCAACTGACTTTATATCACTCGTAATATAAAGCCTCATCATCGATTGGCTGTGGAAATACGTTTCTTTCATATGACGTCGGTATGTTATTTTATTTTATGTCAAGATTTGATGATGTTATGATAGTATACTGTTAAGATTTCAACTGCCTTCAATACTGACCACATTGGACATCGAAATCTATGAATATTTACCTACATTTGTCTTTAAATCTACAAGATTAGTTTAATAATAATAAAGTATGAGTACCTTTAATTATTTTTAATAATTTGATTCCATGTTTGTCTATCAAAATCATAAACTAAAATTTCTCTACACGATCAATAGCGACTGAAATGTCGAAGATTTCTTCAAAAATTCGCTCATGGGGTCATGCTGCATGATTGGACTTTTTTTCTGATTCTATTTATCTTGAAACGTAAACCAATAAATAAATTTTGAGGGGGTTGAAAATGTTTCTTCTTGGTCGATTTCAAAGGTTTATTATTAAATAATAAACCAAAATCATCTTTCGGAAAATGAAATATGAAGCTGTTTAGCCAGTTAATGTAGCTCCTTGTTATGTTTACTTTTTTTGGACACTCTGTATTCCTCGTATGATTAATGTTAACATTTGCATGCCTTTTGGAAGAGCTAGAGCGAGCTGAAAATCTCTTGCGGCGTAGGAATTGATAGATTGATAGACAATCATAGGAAATTGACGAGCTTTTGCTTGATGCTCGGCAAATACCCCATGTGTAGCCACGGCTTTGTAAACAGGGGGATACTTGACACAATAAATCACAGTTTTGGTACAACAGAGGGGAAACTGACCCTCCTAGAACCCAGAAAACAATAATAATCCCTAATACCCCATAATACTTTGTTGACTTTCTGTATTATATGTATACCATCTGGAATGATGTGTATTAAGTGATAGTCCGTGATCCGCACAATTCCTTGGTTATTTCTGGTGCCATTCAAGTGGTACAGAATTTTCTGGCTTAGCCGTAGTGGTGTCTACTACAACTACTAGTGGTGTTTAGCCAGTTAGTGTATCTCCTTGTTAGGTTTACTTTTCTTGGACAATCTGTATACCTAGTACAGGGTGCGGCAGCATAACTTCCTTTTTTTTTAAACTTAATAAAACGCATTGTATGAATCAGAAAATTTTTATTCGTTTTTTATAATATAGGCACATACATAAAGTTTTGTTTTACCCAGTTTTGAAGATCAAATCAGGTAGGTGACGTTCCCCATTCTCCATACACTGAGTAAACCGATTTCTGGCGTTTGTCATGACTCCAGCCAGTATAGCAGGCGTTATGTTGGCAATTTCTTCCTGGATGTTGTTCTCCAAATCTTGTAGGGTCCTTGGACGGTTCACATAAACACGAGATTTCAAAAAATCCCATAGAAAAAAGTCACAAGGGGTCAAATCGGGAGAGCGGGCCAGCCACTCCAAATCGCCTCTAATTGAGATAAGGCGCTCTGGGAAGTGTTCCCTCAAAACAGCCATCGATGGTCTTGAAGTGTGTGCCATTGCACCGTCTTGTTGGAACCAAATGTCCCCTAAGTCCAACTTTTTCTATGGGGTTTTTTGAAATCTCGTGTTTATGTGAACCGTCCAAGGACCCTACAAGATTTGAAGAACAACATCCAGGAAGAAATTGCCAACATAACGCCTGCTATACTGGCTGGAGTCATGACAAACGCCAGAAATCGGTTTACTCAGTGTATGGAGAATGGGGGATGTCACCTACCTGATTTGATCTTCAAAACTGGGTAAAACAAAACTTTATTTATGTGCCTATATTATAAAAAACGAATACAAATTTTCTGATTCATACAATGCGTTTTATTAAGTTTAAAAAAAAGGAAGTTATGCTGCCTCACCCTGTATGATTAATGTTAACATTTGCATGCCTTTTGGAAGAGTCTATCATGACTATAGCAAGTCGAGCACCGAGGGGAGCGCTTTTGATGTAAAGACATCATCATCAAGCCGTGCTGTTATGACAGCCTGATGATGATGTCTTTACATCGAAAGTGCTTGCTTACATCGACTTGCTTGTGTCAACAGACTCCTCTGAAAGGTAAGCAAATTATAATTTTCCTATTACCCCTAGCATAAATAACTCTTTAGATTTAATACCAGTAAGATTAATGATATTCCTTTCATGTTCCATCCCCATCTGACAATTTATTAACTCATCTGATTGTTGATCAGTTTTTGAATTCTACATTCCTAACGTATTCATTCTATTTTTCTAGGTGGTGGTGCCCCTTTGCCGTGGAGCCCCCTAAAATCCCCTCTACGCCTCTCACCCCTGAAGACTCCCAGACTCTCCACAGCCGACAGAAGCCGCCCGGTCAAGAATCTCTTTCTCACAGAACCTCCTGTTACCAACGTATCTCCCAGGAAACGGGAACTTCCCAAAAAAAGGCAAGAACCCTAACACTACTCAAAATACCAGATAATACTTATAGTGATATTTACAAATGTCTTCTCATCTTTCGTACGCAAAGTGTCTTTTTGGGGGATATCGCATATTTTATAGTCTAGGAAGATAAGGTTGGAATTGTACTGGCTGCTCAGGGTGGAGTCAGTAATTTCATCTGACTTCATACTGACTCCATCCTGAGCAGCCAGTCATTTCATCCGACTTATGTTGTCCAAGAGACTCTCCCTGTCAAATTTAAATTTCCTAGGGTGACCTCTCCTTTACAATCCCCCCACCACCACTTGGTCGTAGCGGCTCCAAACCCCCAAAAAGCACCAGAAGATCAAATTTACATAGACTATGTTCCGAATTTAGTCGAAATAGGCTGAGGAAAACTGGTAGAAGTGGGTGCAAAACAAATCAGGTAAGATGGGGAAAAAATACGAAAGTCCGAAAACATGCATTTTGACACCTCTTTTTTGCTTATATAGAATCGATCTACCAAATTTGGCATCTGGCGACTCTGGAGGCATGCCCTTCCCAGGATATGCAAAGAAAATTTAGTTCGAGCTGACAGGGTGAGGTCGGAAGGGAGCCAATTTTGGGGTGAAGTTCTACTTTCTTACTTATCTCAACCTGTCTCGTTCATTGCAGTGGCGACTAGTCGGTTTTTTGAAAACTTGTAATGCAAGACTGACAACATAACACAAACTATGGCGGGGTGGTTGGTTTCTTTTTGCTGGATTCTTCATGGATGTTACATTGTCTTATGAATCTAACATCCATGAACATGTAAACTTGGTTGAATTCCCACGGCTAGGAGCGCTGCTGCCAGTGTAACCTTCCCCTCCTACTACCTAAATATAATTTCAGTCGATTTTGATGATGATTTTAGAATCAAATCGAGAGGTTGTAACAGGTCGGTAGGCTTGCTATAAACTCCTTTAATAAACCCTATTGCCTATAGCATGTGTTTAGCATACTACAGTGTTTTAATTCGTCTCCTACAGTTTATTTTATTCATTAGCGTAACATTTATTCCTGTGAGTAATAGTTTCGTTACAAGAGCATTAATTTGTTAGCCATACTTGTTTCACTTAGTGTCGTATTTATTGCAGGTGGCTGAGAATCGCAAGTCGAGAACTCGCCTCGTACTCTGTAACCTCACCCACCCTCTCTGCGAACCTCTGTCGCCCGACTGTCCTCCGTCACGCAGGTGAGTTCCTCTCTCCGCCACCAGTGTCGCCCATGTCACACTCAGTCACGCCCGTTGGCCAGCCGCTTCTCCAGTCGCTCCTGACACCCCCTTACTCCGACGAGAAGAGATTTTACCACGAGGACGATGAAGAGCTTGCAGTCCCTTTGCCGCCACATGACCAAGAAGCTTCTGTCTGGCACTCACCTGCTTACACACCTGATCTTCTCCATTAATTATCCACTCTGGAAGAGGTAAGTTTGACTTAATCATCACGTACGGCACTATTTCAAAGCAAATTGCAAACCACATTCGATTCAGTGTTAATTACTTTCTTAAGTTCGTTTCGGCCGTTTCCCATTAAAGTACAAAGTAAAAGGCCGTTTTTGCGAACTTTATGTTGTGTAAAACTACATCAAATTCAAATGTTCGGCTGTAAGTCAATGGGGAAAGGACTCAGATAAAATATGCTCGATACGAACTTTGGGAAGTACCTATTTAATTTCGAGTAGAATGAGCTTTGGCAGACCGAAATCAGACCAATATTAATGTCACTAGGTGATTTTGGAGGGAAGAGTCTAGACGGGGAAGGAGAGGACTCGCCCGAAATCGGCTTGATTTTCAATTGTTTGTCATTCGCTTATTTTGAGAGATAATTCAGAGTTTCGGGATCGACTCGTTTTGTTTTTCTGAGCTCTACAACTTGCTACATGTAAAAATGTCTGTAAAATGTACGGTTTAGGAATTATTAGAGAAAAACTTAAAATAGGCAAATTAAGCCATCTTTATGATGCCGCCATTTTGTATTCCACCATTTTTAAGATGGCAGACAAAGATTTTCTCACTCAGAATGGACTAAATTTTCATAATCTAATCTCAAACCTCCGCAAATTACTACCTATTTTCAGACCTGGCTGCGTCTAAAATTATGAAAACATGAACACGCTTTAGCCTTTTAATTTTTTCTGATTCGCTGTCTGCTGATTCTCAGAATGCTGTTTTCTATATGATATACGGTATGTTGAGCCATGGATCCTAGAATGCGAAATATCGATTTGGGAACGCTAAATGTCGTTTGGAGAATGTAAAATCATCGATCCTTATCACATTTCAATCCTAGGGTGAGCAGGAAAGAATTTTGCTCACTCAGATGATTAGGAAAGAGCCCACCATTTCAATCGTCTCTTAATGTCCCCAGAAGGTCTTCCTATCAAATTTCTATTTCCTGGGGAGATCAGGAGATAATTAAAATTTAGCTCACTCAGCTGATCAGGAAAAAGTCCATAATTTAAGTCTTCTCTTAAGACCCGGCTGTCAGATCGCCCATGTTTTCTGCTCTCCTAAGAAACCTACGTTTCTTTCCCAACATCATCACTCCTCAAACTATGCAGCGATATCCCAGATTTTTTAAAATTCTTCAAGTTAGAGCAATGTCTAGCGATCGGCCTTTCGTCTTTACAAGAAAAATCTCTCCTAGTGCATCAATCACCTTTCGAAGTGGAGGGTAAGGTAGAGCTTTCCAGAACAGAAATTATAAACCTTTGTGTATCAATTTGCAGCGTTATAGCTTTTGTGAAAAATGCTACTATACCTGCTTTAGCTATGACCTCAAAATTTTGGAAAATGAACTTTCTAAAAATTTCCATCATTGATCGGTTTTGAAGTGTTACAAAACGAATCTTTGACTATCATATTTTTTGACATTTTAATCTATGTACCTTTATGTGCCCAAATTTCTATCAAATGATTGAATTGTTTTGTAATTCGTTCCTCGTGTTTTCAGAATGTGATTCTTAACCTCTTGGAGCCAGTGGCAGCTCAGCATCAGGCCGGCTGGACCGAATCTTCCAACATAATCCAGTCTTCGCGCCCGTAGGTACTGTACTTTAATCCATCAGAAAACTGAGTGTGTTCCTTTCACTATTGTAAATCCAGTCCATTTTCGTCTCGAATTTTCATTCATTTCAGTAGGTAGTTGAATTACCTGAAATGAAAATTCAAGAAGAATGGCAGCACGCCGTTAAACACAATGGTGTAATAATGGAACTCCTTCCCAATATCGTTCAAATGCTGACCAGTTGAAAAGAAGCGTTTCATTTCGATAGAAATACAAATATACAATATTACCAATAGTCATGTCTGTATAGGTGATTTGCATTGACCATTCACTAACAACATAATTAATTTCTTGTCAAATTTTTGGTGTGGTCAGTATTACTTGGCGTTCAAGAGCACCGTCATACCCCCCACCACCACCCTCAGTATAATAAACCTGCCTCAGTATAAACCATAATCGACCTCCGTATAATGAAACATACCTACGTAATAGATAAGACTGATTTTTATAGTTTGGTGGTCTGCATGCTCGCAAGCTCGCATCTAAAAAATAAAAAAATATTCGAAATCAATCCTTTTAGCAAAATACTGATTAGTTGGACAAACAGATCAGACTTACACCTAAAATGATGTTACGGAGGTCAAATATGAAGAAGAATTGGATCTAGATGGCACTGGTGAGGGTGGGTGGGGGGTGGACGTGCTGTTGAACGTCTAGTGTCAGTATTTGATCGACATCTTAAGTGCTGCGTTAAATCAAGCAGTAAATCTACGGCTTTGCTGAAATCTGCAAGTCGGTTGTGGGCTTTTAGAATTTGAAACTTGCAGTTTCAGAAGGATCGGTTTAACTGTACCAGTATTACTGCTGCTATTCTTATAAGTTCGGTGACGATCCTTTTTTGTTCTCATTCTTGAAGATACTGCCACGTACGAACTTGATAGATTTGTGCTCTGTGAACTATATTTACTTGAACAAAAGATTCGCTGTTAGTTCTACGCTTAAGTTGGCTTTTCTAGTTATTTTTTCGAACATAAACGTTTGTATTTCGTATGAAGTCAATTGGGTACTGGAGTTTGTGAACACATCAGCGCATGATAAGGAGTAGAACTTAATTTTCTTCTGTTTAGCCTCTTTATTGAATGCATACATTTTAAAAAAGTGGTAGTGAAATTGTAGAAAGTTCAGGAATGATAAACTTTTGAGGACCTACATAAATTTCATTAGGTATACATACATATTACTTCGTCAATTTTCTTCTGACATTTAATAGGCTGCAATAGCACAATTGCAGGACTAGCAGAATCAGCTGTGTTGACGCAGCTTATTCCACATGTTCCATGCTACGAAGCCTACTTTCTTTTTTAAAGCTTGTTATCCACCTTGAGACTGGAGTTTGCCAACAAAAAAATCAATTATTTACTGCCTTGATTACCATATTACTTGCCACCAATTTTCATCACACATTAAGTAGGCAGCTCTAGCTTAACTGCTGGCCTGACTAAATCAGCTGTATAGTCGCAGGTTATTCCACATGTTCCAGGCTACGAAACCCACTCTCTTTTTGTAAAGCTCATTCCCCATTTATGGAGACTGGAGTTTGTCAGCAGCAAAATCATTGATAAACCAACTTGATTACTAACATATTAGCCGCCACCAGTTTTCTTCTGACGTGTAGTTAGTAGCACTAGCTCAACTGCTGGCCTGACTGAATCAGCTTATAGTCGCAGGTTATCCCACGTGTTCCATGCTACGAAACCCACTCTCTTTTTGTGAAGTTCATTCTTCACTTACAGAGACTGGTGTCCGTCAGCAGAAAAGTCATCGATATACCAACATGATTACTAACATATAAACTCACCACCAATTTTCTTCTGACAGAGCAGAACTAGCTGAGCTGCAGGCCTTGCAGATTCAGCTGTGTAGTCGCTGCTTAATCCACATGTTCCATGCTATGAAACCCACTCTCTTTTTGTGAAGCTCATACTCCACTTACTGAGACTTGTGTTCGTCAGCAGAAAAATCATTGATATATCCCAACATGATTACTAACATATTAAATCAACACCAATTTTCTTCTGACTTAGCAGGTTCAGCTCACTTGCAGGCTTTGCAGATTCAGCTGTGTAGTCGCTGCTTATTCCACATGTTCCATGCTATGAAACCCACTCTCTTTTTGTGAAGCTCATACTCCACTTACAGAGACTGGTGTTCGTCAGCAGAAAAATCATTGATATATACCAACATGATTACTAACATATTAAATCACCACCAATTTTCTTCTGACCTAGCAGGTTCAGCTCACTTGCAGGCCTTGCAAATTCAGCTGTGTAGTTGCTGCTTATTCCATATGTTCCATGCTTCGAAACCCACTCTCTTTTTGTGAAGCTCGTTCTCCACTTACAGAGACTGGAGTTTGTCAGCAGAAAAATGTCCATGATACATCAACTCGATGAGTGAATTTTGGCTGAAGAATTGTCGTTGATACTGATAAATGATTTTATAAATCAGTTCATTTCAGATCAGTTGGATCTCATCATGAAAGATTCATTCTGGATCCATCCAAGTGCTTTGTTTTGGTTCCTTCCAAGGTTTTGGTTTTTCAAATATCAATTTCTAGATTTATGAATGAATTCTTATAGACAACTGTTTCCTCCTGGATGACTTACTACCTTAGAAAGTTGCAAGAAATCTTAAATGTGGTCTCGTTTTGTTTGTGGTTTGAGTGTGGACATGAAGACACTTAGACAAACAATACGAATTAATGGTTTCCAATCATGCATGCTGATGGTGTGGAACCATTTGATTGATAGGTCGCCCTCTTGGATATGAATTGTTTCATCATTGTTTTAGTAGGATTTCACATGAATGACGTACATGCCAACACCGTGCAAATGCTCTGCTGCACCTTGAAAACGATTGGTTCATGAAGATCTTAGAAAATCGTGTTGTGACGAAAAATTTGGAATGACACCTGGAGTTGACACACATCCATGTCAAAAACATGTATTTTAACTGATCAGGCCATGGGATGGATTCCCCAAATGACATTTATGTGTCAATTTTAGAGCTGTCTTGTCGACAATTTTAGAAATTAATGGAATATCTCCTCGTTAGTTGGGGTTTTTGTATGGTGGTTTTTGCTTGGTTGGAGTTGGTGTAATGCTGGTTGAAGAAGTAATTGAATTGCCTAGAATTTACATTCAGTGTCCCCTGTCAATAACATCAGATCTTTGACTCTGCAAATATGTATGATGAATCGGCAGGTTAGCTTCGTTTGAATTTTCTCATCGCTTCTACGTTTTCTTGTGATATTTTTTGTTCTGAACTCATTCTGTTTGAATGAAGGATGATGAATTAGCCAGCTATTTTAGCCTTTGTAGTTTCTTGTGGCTTTTATCAAAACTCCCATATTAATGAATTGAGCCATACAAAGCATTGCATTCTGAAACCATTTCCGTATAACAGATTAATACCATATCTATTGCTTCACAATGAGGAACAGCTGATTGACTTAGTCACAGTTTCTTGCCCCCTCTTCTGTACCTAAGATATTTCATACTTCATAATATTCCAATTGGTATTGCCATAGATATGATTCCACAATAATGTTCATCATCTTGATTGAGTTCATTTAATTATATTTCTCCTTCCGTGAAACCCGCTTTCTTTTCGTGATCCATTCACTTCTAGAGACCGGAGTTCACGCCCCAAAGAATTAATTACGTACCTACCTACCATAAAATACAGGATTGCTTCTTTCTCTAATGATGATCTGTAGCACATTATCTGTATCAGTGAATCTCCCAACATTAGAGCTCGAATTCCACTCACCTTCTCTCGCCCTGTTTTCCAAAATGGCTACAAACCCCTTTTCCTTTCTGTAAACTGCTTTTCATTACCTCTCAAGCTCAGTTGATGCTTTTTCCTGCTATTTTAAGCGTGTTAACTACAAACGATTCTCATTTTTTGTGTTGGTTTGTAAGGATTTATTTTACTGCCACAAAAGTATTGTTCTGCATATTGAATGCAACTGCGGTAATTTATGATCAAGATCATAGTAATTATCAATTTGAAATAACGGACTCCTACCATCTATGGCTAGAATTTAGGTAGGTACTCATGATAAATAGCAAACATAGTATGTTAGGTTTTTAATTGTGAAATTTTCGTTGAAATCCCTCAAAGATGCAGACTCTTAAGGTGTCTTTTGAAATATATATACCGTCTTTGTGAATCTCTTAGCTACGATCACAGGAGTCATCCAGTCGTTAGGTACTGTTTGCACAAAACTTGCATGTATTTCAAGTATGTATAATTGTACGGATTCAAACCACAATCCAGATAATGTCGATTGGACTATCATTTATCCATTTATGAAATGAATTGTGTCATGTTACAGTTTTCAAGTTCACTGTATCCTGATCGTTTTGTTAGAGTGCTTTAATTTCAAATCGAACAGTAATATTTTAGTAGGTAGGTATATTTTAGGAATGGCTTCATAATCCAAACGATGATGAACAACTATTGTATGGATCGTGGTGAAAATTTAGGGGAAATCAATGAAATGTCTTCATTTTATTGCTTCAGTGTTGCCCAAAAAATCATATACTATTCTCCTGTTGCAATTAAATCTACTTTTGATCGATTATTTGATAGAATATGATTCAGTTTGAAAGATCAATTTTGTACCATTTAAATGATTGGTCAAGTTTGTTCAATGCAAAATTCAAATGAAAACCAATTCATTTCATTGCAATGGGTTATAGTGTAATCGTAACTGAACGATTTGTTGTTTTGCTTATGTAACCAGTGGTTTCATGGTGTTTCTACAAGATTTTGTATCAATGTTGCCTTGACCACTACCCTTGGCATCATGATTCTATTACACAAGACTACTCGCAATCAGTGATTAAATTTCATCGTCAATCGAAACGTTAAGTACTCCCTATCCCTACATCACATTTTATAATTTTATGGTTACTACAATGTTTCTGTATCCATCAAGATCATGATATACACGTACTGTGTTCAAAATATTTGGATTAGCTTTCAGATTGGCTTTCGATCCCTAATCACTAAAGCGTTTCTTTCCAAAAATTTGTATTCTCTACTGTTACCTTAGATTCTTTGTAATGATTTTGTGTTATTAAGTATGATCTATACAAAAACTGGCATTTAGGATTTTCTATGTTCTTTTTCAATCGTGTTCTTACTCATTTATTATGATTCCTTAGACAAACCTAGGTACTGCATATTTGGAGTCATTGTATAACTATCTTGTATCGATAATATCCACTTATCTTGAATTTTGTTGTCCCCTAGCTTTCAAATTTTAAATTCTTCTTGCGTATTTTTCAAATCTCATCATGTCAGTATGACACGTATTCGATAAGTATACAATATTCGTGTACTTCGATGTATGAATAAGCTATATGTAGGTACATATTGTGTTCAATATTGTTTCAATATAAAATGCATAGTTTTTTGCATGATGAGTATAACCTGTTAATATACAAAAGTTTCTATATAGTGCCCTTAATTATAGCTCTGTGCCTTTCATTTTTGATAATAATAATATTGTTAAGATGATCGTCTCATAATTTTAGACTAAAAATTCAACAGACTGTTCAATTTATAAGAAAATTTTTGACTGTGAACAAATTGAAAATCATCTCTACATTCAATGCCAATGAAGTATTATAGCGCAAGTAAATGGATACATTTGAAGAACAGAATGTAATAGGTTTGTAGATTTGCTAATTTAATATAGGTACCAACATACAATTCTGATTGGATCTAATATTGATTCTTAGAAGGCGTGAATTCATGGTTTAAATATGATTTAAGAACGTATAGCGATATTGGTTGGTACTATATTGATATTTAACAACGAATAGTAATCCATTTGAATTTTCTTCATGGTCAGTTTTCGATTATGTCATACGAAAGTCTTTGATTGGGGGATTCATTAGAGCGAATCTCTCAAGATCTGGAGATTTTTGAGGAAGAACTATAGCGAACATTAACAGAAATCGTTCATACCTGTGGAAGTGATATCATCTTTGGTGCCGAATTATTGCAAGTAGTGTACATGTATGCAAATACTAAAAGGTCTCTTTCGTTCACCATATCGCTATGTGCCAACTATTATACATAAAATGTCTTGCCTAGGGGAACCTAATTTTTTGGCTCAGTTGCAATTTCCACTGTAGATTGGCTTCCTGTAAAACTTGAAGCCGTATCACAGTAGCATTTTGTGTTTTTTTTTTCCAAGGTCAGCTTTTTCGACCATTGCGCATCCTCGCAGAGCATTTTTAAACTCACTTGGGAAAATTAGAACATGTTCATAGATAGAAAGTTAGAACATGTTCTAATTTTTACCTCAACGCGAAAAATGCTAAAACCTAACCCTCGGGAAGGTAACAATCCAATGGAAAACCCCTAGGAGCCCTAACCTGACAGACTTAATAGAATTGCATTCAGCCAGAATGCGCTGTTTTTGCACTTATTCCTCCTCAACATTCACAGCTGACCTTGGAAAAAAGCGCTTTGCCTTCTTCACGTTCGAGCATTAGAAATGCGAGAAAACTGCAAGTGTGATGCGGCTTTTAGGTGGTCCACTCAAGTGCCAGCAACTCTGAATGAGAAATATCGATGTATCGCTTCATTTTAAATCCAACATCGGAACGACAACCCAATCAGAAATCAAAATACGATGCAGTATCCTTTGCGGGAATTTGAAAATCCGATCAGTGAAGGTTACCTCCTAATCAGGTTATAAATGATAAACGATCAAATTAGGTATTTGTAAAACAATAAACGTAAAACCTAACAATAAAATAAACTTTAAACTCCAGAATTCGAACAACTTTCTTGACAAGTCAGTTGATCGGAATAAGAAACAGAAACATGACTTTCGAAGGCTTCAATCAATGGTAAATCGAATCGTTGAAAAATACGGTTTGGATTTAAAACTATTGAACCATGAATCTGGTAGGATCGACAATCAAATTGTGACAAACATCGATTAATTGTACTTTTAGTGGGTCTCTCCTTTGGCAGTGAAGATGGTACTCTACCTACTGCCAGCTTTCTGGCCAATCATCGTCTTATGACCTTTGTATTACATGATCTATTTTGATGCGTAACCAGTATAAGTTTTGGTGTGTGAAATGTACGTATACATCATCTGAATCGACATATTGTCTTCTCTTATCTGTTCTAAATAGAATTTAAGATATCTACCTACTCGCATGTATTCCGGGTTTCACCATTTTGTGCCCCTATTTACCTACCTATTCATCATGTGTATTATGTTAAATGTATGTATACATAATCTGAATCGATATTTTGTCATCTGTTATTCGAATGATAGAATTTAAGAAATCTACCTACTCATATATTCCAGGGTTTCACAATTTTGTGTATAACGAAAAACCGGTACCTTTTATGTGTATTATGTGAAGTGTATGTAAGTATACATAATCTGAATCCACATTTTGTCTTCTGTTGTTCATCCGAATGAGTTGAATTTAAGTAACCTACCTACTCATGTACCGATTTTCATTATTTCTGTATTATCTACTATTCTTATGTTTATTGAGATTATTATGTTTTGACCAGAACACCACCTTTTGGTATGAATTATCTAATATACCTACCTACTGGTGTCATTCCTACTTATAAAGCGAATAAATTGTATCAATTATGTTATTCACAATGACCTACCTTAGTACATAGGTGCATTACCTTCCTCTTCAGAGCTTAGCGATGTTATAAATATAAATGCGACTTTATTGTATTGATAACCAACGCGTGTACAGTGTATTTTATACCTCCTTGTGTGTATTCATCTTTATGTATTGCACAATAAACTAGATAGTAAATATTATTAGTTCCATAATTTTATCCCTCATTTTCTTAATTCTTGAGTAGCTGTTACATGTAAAAAAAATAACAATCCTACAGCAGGTGTATGAGGCCTGTCCGGAAAGTTTGTATAAATATTTTCTGTTGGAGCTTGAAGGCTAGGGGATGGGGCAGCCGGCCGGTTTTTCCTCTCTAGACAACCTACAGATTTTTCAGTCTGAGCCCAGCAGCTCTCGGAGAACAGTCGAGTGTTGATCGAATTTTTGAACCTAACCTTCTTTTCACCAACTTTCGGAAGGAGGGTAGCATGTTGTAAGGACTGGTAGGAAGCTGGAGTCGTGAAATTTCGTCATTGCAATTTTAAAGTCAGTAGCAGCATTAGTGACTGAATCCCCCACATTCACCAGATTTGGCACCTTGCGACTTCCTTCAGTTCCTTATACGAATTCGAGCTTTGGCGGCTGCATTTGGGTGATGTGAAGGCAATCATCAGTAACGACGAGGCTGCTGAAGAACCTGGAAACAGAAGCCTCCCAATGAGCCTTCAATCAGTGGAAACGGCGATGGCGCAAGTGCATTGTGTCTGGTGGAGAGTATTGAAGGAGAGGAAATTGATCTAAGTACATTATTGAATGTAAGAGAATTTTTATTTCACTTTTATACGAAATTTCCTTACAGACCTCGTATGTTAAGCATACCTAGTAGAGTAAAGGCTGGCAGACCAAAAGAAAGTCCGAGATTCTGTAAGGTGGTAAGGTACCTACTTTGTTTTGAGAGTGCTGAATCCAAATGAATATAAACTCGAATAGTGGCCATCTAATTTGTTTTTGATCCTTCGGACCTTGGCATCCGAAGGATGCTTCGGAACTTTTTAGATATCCGAGGAATGAAAACTGGTGGAAGCAACACAAAACTTCTACAGATTTCACCAGATATTGAGGATGTAATAGAGAGGTTGTATCATTCGCAGTGTGGGGGAAAAAAAGCATATGGCGTCCTCCCAAGATGGAGGAAGCTGAGGAGTGCAGGGTGGCTAACATGAGAGAGCAAAACTTCCGTATCATCTTGAAAAACCGCGCTTTCCATGTGGTGTTCAAATAATCACAACACTGTGTGTAACATGTAAGCAGCACAGTATAGAACAGCCTTCTACGAAGAACATACTATAATTTTGCTCTTGTTGAAAAAGTTGAAAATAGGGCATTCTTTAGTTTCAACTGTGATTGAAATTATGAATACACACCATATTTTGGAACTAGACTATAAACTGGATTACCTAGTTAGAAAATTGCATCCTAATTGGGATTCTTAATTCTACGATGCATTGTAGGTGTCAAAATAGGTGCTAAAATGCAATTGTAGGTGTCATGTGTAGTCAAAATGTTAGAGAATAATACATCATTTTGTGCAAATTTATTTTATTTGCAACATTCAATTGCAGATTTATTTATTTCGTTGTGAAAAGCAGTCAAATATACACTTACAAATATACACAAATATAAAACTTTAGGAGGAAATGTGGGTAGTAGGTAGGTACCCATTAGGTAGCATTTTTGTGTGAATTGGTACATAAATAACTAGGTATTCCCAATCAAACCGTTCTTTACGTAGGGTATTGATTGGATTTTATCCTCACATCCGTTTACTTAAAGTACCTATATGGAATCATTTAATAACCATGAAGAAGGTTTTAATGAGTCTTGAACTTTTTGTACCAAGTTCCTTCATAAATTAGTTACCTATTTCACCATGATTCATTTAAATAAATAAAAAATGTAAGATATTTCACAATTATGGAAGGACATTCACAATAAATCTTTGTATAATTCGAGGAATAACATAATTCGTCAATTTCTCTCATTTTACTTAAAAAATGAACCAAAGTTTAAGATTTGGCACAAAAATTACATTTCAAGTATTGGCTCAGAAAAAAAATTCACGATGGGCCAAAAACCACGAAGATTGAAGGAATGAAGTGTTGTATCGTAAATATTAGGTAAATACTAATTCATTTATTTTATATTTTGAAGAAAAATGGGGGATTTTTAAAAATTAACGTAGGTACAATTGAAATGATTGCATGCCTGCTGTTTTTCAATCAATAAATTGTTTGAAAAAAAAGTTGAAAATTGGTTTATTTAAAATATAAAAAACATCAGTAGTCAATAGAGGTGATAATATATTTTCAATATCGCTTGGCGAGGCAGGTGCGCATCGCTTCCTCGTAGGAGGGCGGAGGGTCTTCCTGGGGAACTGGCGAGAAATCCGGTTTTTTGAGCCGTTTGAATTTTTTGATGGCGAGGATGAGGAGAGGGGGAAATACGAAAACGAAGGACGCTGTGCTGAGGAGGATGATCCCTGTCTGGAAATACAAGAGTTTGATTAGTAGGATTGTAAATACAATTCATGGTAGGTAGGTTCATTCAACTCCGGTGTTTCTAACATCTATTCCCAAGACAAAAGATGAGTCAAGAATCAATCACTACCGCCCTGTTATTAACCCCTTTGGCCCTCTCTGAAAGGAGAGAGTCGGGAAACCAGAGTGGATTCAGTAGAATCCACTAGTTGCGCTAGAGTCTGCCCTATTTGTGGAACGACTTGAGATAGTTTTCTTGTCACTGTTCAGTGACTGTGAGGAACTGTACGTTTAGATTCACAATCTAGAGATTTGGTTTCAATGTTTTGGTCGGAATGTTGAAAGTACCGATATTATTTTATAATTTAGGTACATTGATGGTATTTGTGGCAAAAGTTTGCAGCGCGAAGTATTGTTGTTGAACGATCCCGACCAGAGTCCTTTGAAGGTTAGTTAGGAGAAGACGGTTTAATAAATTTCAACATGATCATTCATTAGTAGCTCTTGAGCATGCCCGAATGTGTAATCCTTGTTACGAGCTTAATTCCCTCAGTTTTCATCCATTGAGGGAATGTGCGGGTTAGGCGGTAGAAAGTTTCCTACCAATTTTATTGTATTCAAATCATGAATGCATTCTGAGCATGCACAAACGTATATTACTTCAAGCACCATTTTCTCTTTCCCTATAGACCGATTTTTACGTTTTACGCTACATCTTGATTTAAATAGGTACCTTACCTACTATTTTCCGAAATCGAAATTTTTAAGATCGTTTAAAACAGCTCAATGGTCTATACATTCATGTTACGGATACGAGGAAGCTATGTGCACATCCAGTTTGGCAGACGTTTTATTCAGGCACTCACTACCTATCACTCTGAACTTGTTTTTCATTAGAAATTCTTTCGGAAAGAAATCATGAATATAACATATTAAGTAAAGGAATATTGGATACCTTCAGTAGTCGTTTAGTTAACAGGGATTATGATAAGAAATCTGTTCGCCCAGTTATAGGTTGGTAGCTAATTAAAAACCCATTAAACTTCCTACGTAACTTATCAAATATGCATTACAATTCTCACCTTTTTCTTTTGATGCCAAATAAACTTGAGTTTTGGCTCCACTGCGCAAAATAAATAAAAAATAACCCCCCATCCCTCCCCGTCTCAAAATTTGTTGGTTTACATTTCAAAATGAGGAGAATCCGAAAATCTCTTAAAAAAAAACTACTGGGACAAGGTTTATGAAACTTGGGATAAAAACGTCTGCCAAGTTGGATTGGCAGTATAGCTTCCTCACATATTGTTAAATGGACATGTAGAATTAGAAGAAGAACAAAGTACGGGATTCGAAATGAATGAATGCATAATATAACAGTAGGTATCTAATACATGTGTAAAATAGAGCTATTATTCATTATTGCTAGTACAGAAATTGTTTGAAGGTTAACCTAACCCTCACAATAATTGAAAATTGCATCACAATCGATCCATATTTTGGAGTGCCATACAGATTAAGTTTTGCGTATGCGCAATAGTTATGTCTGCAATCTATGAAAGGCAAAAAGCAAGTGGATATTTTGATTTTAGAGGACAAACATTTTATTGACTTCTTTCCCGAACTCAAAGCTTCTGTACCTTCGTATTTGAGGCAGCTAGAATACTATTACAAATTATGGAGGGGCTCTGATCAGCTGTTAGACCTGAGAGACTAACCATCTCCTGACGCCATGAAGTCCTCACCCATCGACAGGCTCCACGCCACCAATGGTTCTCGATTTTAATAAGATGAAACGCATACTAGTGAATGAGCTACTAATGAATGATCATGTTGAAATTTATTAAACCGTCTTCTCCTAACTAACCTTCAAAGGACTCTGGTCGGGATCGTTCAACAACAATACTTCGCGCTGCAAACTTTTGCCACAAATACCATCAATGTACCTAAATTATAAAATAATATCGGTACTTTCAACATTCCGACCAAAACATTGAAACCAAATCTCTAGATTGTGAATCTAAACGTACAGTTCCTCACAGTCACTGAACAGTGACAAGAAAACTATCTCAAGTCGTTCCACAAATAGGGCAGACTCTAGCGCAACTAGTGGATTCTACTGAATCCACTCTGGTTTCCCGACTCTCTCCTTTCAGAGAGGGCCAAAGGGGTTAATAACAGGGCGGTAGTGATTGATTCTTGACTCATCTTTTGTCTTGGGAATAGATGTTAGAAACACCGGAGTTGAATGAACCTACCTACCATGAATTGTATTTACAATCCTACTAATCAAACTCTTGTATTTCCAGACAGGGATCATCCTCCTCAGCACAGCGTCCTTCGTTTTCGTATTTCCCCCTCTCCTCATCCTCGCCATCAAAAAATTCAAACGGCTCAAAAAACCGGATTTCTCGCCAGTTCCCCAGGAAGACCCTCCGCCCTCCTACGAGGAAGCGATGCGCACCTGCCTCGCCAAGCGATATTGAAAATATATTATCACCTCTATTGACTACTGATGTTTTTTATATTTTAAATAAACCAATTTTCAACTTTTTTTTCAAACAATTTATTGATTGAAAAACAGCAGGCATGCAATCATTTCAATTGTACCTACGTTAATTTTTAAAAATCCCCCATTTTTCTTCAAAATATAAAATAAATGAATTAGTATTTACCTAATATTTACGATACAACACTTCATTCCTTCAATCTTCGTGGTTTTTGGCCCATCGTGAATTTTTTTTCTGAGCCAATACTTGAAATGTAATTTTTGTGCCAAATCTTAAACTTTGGTTCATTTTTTAAGTAAAATGAGAGAAATTGACGAATTATGTTATTCCTCGAATTATACAAAGATTTATTGTGAATGTCCTTCCATAATTGTGAAATATCTTACATTTTTTATTTATTTAAATGAATCATGGTGAAATAGGTAACTAATTTATGAAGGAACTTGGTACAAAAAGTTCAAGACTCATTAAAACCTTCTTCATGGTTATTAAATGATTCCATATAGGTACTTTAAGTAAACGGATGTGAGGATAAAATCCAATCAATACCCTACGTAAAGAACGGTTTGATTGGGAATACCTAGTTATTTATGTACCAATTCACACAAAAATGCTACCTAATGGGTACCTACCTACTACCCACATTTCCTCCTAAAGTTTTATATTTGTGTATATTTGTAAGTGTATATTTGACTGCTTTTCACAACGAAATAAATAAATCTGCAATTGAATGTTGCAAATAAAATAAATTTGCACAAAATGATGTATTATTCTCTAACATTTTGACTACACATGACACCTACAATTGCATTTTAGCACCTATTTTGACACCTACAATGCATCGTAGAATTAAGAATCCCAATTAGGATGCAATTTTCTAACTAGGTAATCCAGTTTATAGTCTAGTTCCAAAATATGGTGTGTATTCATAATTTCAATCACAGTTGAAACTAAAGAATGCCCTATTTTCAACTTTTTCAACAAGAGCAAAATTATAGTATGTTCTTCGTAGAAGGCTGTTCTATACTGTGCTGCTTACATGTTACACACAGTGTTGTGATTATTTGAACACCACATGGAAAGCGCGGTTTTTCAAGATGATACGGAAGTTTTGCTCTCTCATGTTAGCCACCCTGCACTCCTCAGCTTCCTCCATCTTGGGAGGACGCCATATGCTTTTTTTCCCCCACACTGCGAATGATACAACCTCTCTATTACATCCTCAATATCTGGTGAAATCTGTAGAAGTTTTGTGTTGCTTCCACCAGTTTTCATTCCTCGGATATCTAAAAAGTTCCGAAGCATCCTTCGGATGCCAAGGTCCGAAGGATCAAAAACAAATTAGATGGCCACTATTCGAGTTTATATTCATTTGGATTCAGCACTCTCAAAACAAAGTAGGTACCTTACCACCTTACAGAATCTCGGACTTTCTTTTGGTCTGCCAGCCTTTACTCTACTAGGTATGCTTAACATACGAGGTCTGTAAGGAAATTTCGTATAAAAGTGAAATAAAAATTCTCTTACATTCAATAATGTACTTAGATCAATTTCCTCTCCTTCAATACTCTCCACCAGACACAATGCACTTGCGCCATCGCCGTTTCCACTGATTGAAGGCTCATTGGGAGGCTTCTGTTTCCAGGTTCTTCAGCAGCCTCGTCGTTACTGATGATTGCCTTCACATCACCCAAATGCAGCCGCCAAAGCTCGAATTCGTATAAGGAACTGAAGGAAGTCGCAAGGTGCCAAATCTGGTGAATGTGGGGGATTCAGTCACTAATGCTGCTACTGACTTTAAAATTGCAATGACGAAATTTCACGACTCCAGCTTCCTACCAGTCCTTACAACATGCTACCCTCCTTCCGAAAGTTGGTGAAAAGAAGGTTAGGTTCAAAAATTCGATCAACACTCGACTGTTCTCCGAGAGCTGCTGGGCTCAGACTGAAAAATCTGTAGGTTGTCTAGAGAGGAAAAACCGGCCGGCTGCCCCATCCCCTAGCCTTCAAGCTCCAACAGAAAATATTTATACAAACTTTCCGGACAGGCCTCATACACCTGCTGTAGGATTGTTATTTTTTTTACATGTAACAGCTACTCAAGAATTAAGAAAATGAGGGATAAAATTATGGAACTAATAATATTTACTATCTAGTTTATTGTGCAATACATAAAGATGAATACACACAAGGAGGTATAAAATACACTGTACACGCGTTGGTTATCAATACAATAAAGTCGCATTTATATTTATAACATCGCTAAGCTCTGAAGAGGAAGGTAATGCACCTATGTACTAAGGTAGGTCATTGTGAATAACATAATTGATACAATTTATTCGCTTTATAAGTAGGAATGACACCAGTAGGTAGGTATATTAGATAATTCATACCAAAAGGTGGTGTTCTGGTCAAAACATAATAATCTCAATAAACATAAGAATAGTAGATAATACAGAAATAATGAAAATCGGTACATGAGTAGGTAGGTTACTTAAATTCAACTCATTCGGATGAACAACAGAAGACAAAATGTGGATTCAGATTATGTATACTTACATACACTTCACATAATACACATAAAAGGTACCGGTTTTTCGTTATACACAAAATTGTGAAACCCTGGAATATATGAGTAGGTAGATTTCTTAAATTCTATCATTCGAATAACAGATGACAAAATATCGATTCAGATTATGTATACATACATTTAACATAATACACATGATGAATAGGTAGGTAAATAGGGGCACAAAATGGTGAAACCCGGAATACATGCGAGTAGGTAGATATCTTAAATTCTATTTAGAACAGATAAGAGAAGACAATATGTCGATTCAGATGATGTATACGTACATTTCACACACCAAAACTTATACTGGTTACGCATCAAAATAGATCATGTAATACAAAGGTCATAAGACGATGATTGGCCAGAAAGCTGGCAGTAGGTAGAGTACCATCTTCACTGCCAAAGGAGAGACCCACTAAAAGTACAATTAATCGATGTTTGTCACAATTTGATTGTCGATCCTACCAGATTCATGGTTCAATAGTTTTAAATCCAAACCGTATTTTTCAACGATTCGATTTACCATTGATTGAAGCCTTCGAAAGTCATGTTTCTGTTTCTTATTCCGATCAACTGACTTGTCAAGAAAGTTGTTCGAATTCTGGAGTTTAAAGTTTATTTTATTGTTAGGTTTTACGTTTATTGTTTTACAAATACCTAATTTGATCGTTTATCATTTATAACCTGATTAGGAGGTAACCTTCACTGATCGGATTTTCAAATTCCCGCAAAGGATACTGCATCGTATTTTGATTTCTGATTGGGTTGTCGTTCCGATGTTGGATTTAAAATGAAGCGATACATCGATATTTCTCATTCAGAGTTGCTGGCACTTGAGTGGACCACCTAAAAGCCGCATCACACTTGCAGTTTTCTCGCATTTCTAATGCTCGAACGTGAAGAAGGCAAAGCGCTTTTTTCCAAGGTCAGCTGTGAATGTTGAGGAGGAATAAGTGCAAAAACAGCGCATTCTGGCTGAATGCAATTCTATTAAGTCTGTCAGGTTAGGGCTCCTAGGGGTTTTCCATTGGATTGTTACCTTCCCGAGGGTTAGGTTTTAGCATTTTTCGCGTTGAGGTAAAAATTAGAACATGTTCTAACTTTCTATCTATGAACATGTTCTAATTTTCCCAAGTGAGTTTAAAAATGCTCTGCGAGGATGCGCAATGGTCGAAAAAGCTGACCTTGGAAAAAAAAAAAACACAAAATGCTACTGTGATACGGCTTCAAGTTTTACAGGAAGCCAATCTACAGTGGAAATTGCAACTGAGCCAAAAAATTAGGTTCCCCTAGGCAAGACATTTTATGTATAATAGTTGGCACATAGCGATATGGTGAACGAAAGAGACCTTTTAGTATTTGCATACATGTACACTACTTGCAATAATTCGGCACCAAAGATGATATCACTTCCACAGGTATGAACGATTTCTGTTAATGTTCGCTATAGTTCTTCCTCAAAAATCTCCTAGGGTGCATCGAAAAAAATAAATCAAAAAAGTGTGCCCCCCTGAAAAGTTCTACTATCTGCTTTACAAGCAGATACCATGTTACATGGATATGTCTTTGATTAGGGATTTCATAACGGTTGTCCTCGAGAGTTGTACAAAAATCCTTTAACTTTGGACTGTAGGCGACGAAATGTAGGATAAAGAATTTATTCTATTATTCTTGGAGACACAATAAGCATACTATACTACATACTATTAAAGTTATTTCTCCAATACAGGCGCTATCATTTTTATGTTCATGATAGCCTGATTTTTCATTAATAAATGAAATTATATCATTTATTGTTTTATTTGATAATGTTTCGTTCTCATACTGAGGACATCTTCAGATCTTGCTTTCTTGACATTGAGTTGACTTGGTAAGCCACTGTTTTATTTGACAAATCCGTTATGTTTGGATGTTTATAAATTTTTTCCTGGACACACCAAGATCTGAAGATGTCCTCAGTAAGAGGACGAAACGTTATCAAATAAAACAATAAATGAAATAATTTCATTTATTTTCCCTGGGCGAAAATAAATTCATTTATTTGCGTCACGAAAATTTTTGGTTGACCCCCAGAGCAAAGACCCCCTGTCAAAAAAAAAAAAAAAAAAAAAAAAAAAAAAAAAAAAAAAAAAAAAATTTGGAGAATAAGTTTTTTTTTTTTTTTTTTTTTTTTTGACAACGGTAAGGTCTGCCACCATAACCTGAAAATACATAAAATTGTCAAATTTGTGGGAATAATCAGAATGATGTGTAGTATAGGTGAATGACTTTCAAACACCTATAAGATTTTTAATTTTTAAATTTTAGAATAAATTGACTCCAAGAAGTTTCAAGAACGAATGAATATTTATTGTGTAACTATGACACTAGCATGACTACAAGTATGACCAGTCATACTTGTTAAAGGATTCATAATTATGAACGTGGAAACTAAAAATGTAAATTAATAACTGAAATTAATAAAAATCGCTGTAGGTAGTCCCCACAGCTATTCCCCCTCCAGCGATGTGGATGTAATACACATCGTTTCATGTAAAAGGTTCGAAAACTTCACAGTTCGTCCTGATCTCGTCTTCTGATTTCCGACTGCTGATGTAGGCGGTGGTGGAGGAATATTTTCAGTGTTCTCTGTCTTCTGTTCCGCTGTCTTCGGTTTTCCGTCGGTCAGTTCGTCGTCAATCGTTTCTGGAAACAAGTAAGCTGGCTTTAAGCGATCAATCGAAATATTTACTTGATTTCCTTTCATTTCGAGCGTGAAGAATTTTTCGGTTCGATCAATGATCTTGAATGGTCCTTCGTAAGGTTTGGTCAAAGAAGCTTTCAACCTATCAACCCTTACGAATACATGGCTGGCATTTTTCAGATCTTTGAAGATGAATGGAGTAAATTTGCTTTTGTTTTCCATATTTATCGGCTTCAGCTCGTTCATTTTTGATTTCAGTTGCTTGACAAAATCCTGCTGATTTATGTCTGATTCTGGATGGTCTTGGAAAAAATCACCTGGCAGTCTTAATGGCATCCCATAAACCATTTCAGCAATAGATGCGTTAGCTTCTAATTTTATTGAGCTACGGATACCCAATAAAATTGTAGGAAGTGCATTTGTCCACTTTTTCTTCCCATGTGCTCTAATTGCTGCTTTTAAGGTGCGATGAAATCTCTCAATCTTTCCTTGAGCCTGTGGATGGTATGGGGTTGTTCTCTGTAGAGTGATTCCACATAATTTTGCCAATGAGTGGAATAGTTCTGACTGAAATTGACGACCTTGGTCGCTATGTATTCGTCTCGGTGTACCAAACCTAACTATCCACTCATTGTAAAATTTTCTCGCTATGGTTTCTGCATCTATTTGTCTTAAAGGAATCACTTCCACCCAACTCGTGAATCGGTCTATACATGTCAGGCAGTATGAGTACCCTTCTGATACTGGCAATGGTCCAACAATGTCGATATGAACTACTTCAAAGCGCTCATCTACTTCTGGGAATGTACCGATAGGTGATTTAACATGGCGAGTTATCTTGCTTTTCTGACAAGGAATGCATGCTTTTGTCCATGTTCTGATGTCATTATTCATGTTTAACCAAACGCATTTTGAAGTAATTAATTTTAATGTTGATCTCACTCCAGGATGTGATAATGAGTGGTATTGTTCGAAAATGGCAAACCGAAATTTTGATGGAATGTAAGGTCTTATGTTCTTCGTAGAAATGTCACACCATAAATTTTTGTCTGGTAGAATTGGATATTGTTTTAGTTTGAGAGACGTGTTTGATTTGAGAAGTGCCTCAAGTTCAACATCGTCCTCTTGAGCAATTGCAATTTGACTGTAATCGACTGATTTCAATTCTTCTACTGATAGTCGAGATAAGTTATCAGCTACTTGATTTTGTTCGCCTGAAATGTGTCTTATGTCCGTGGAAAATTGTGAAATATAGTGTAAATGTCGAAGTTGTCGTGGTGAAGCTTTTTCATTATTTTGTTTGAATGCAAATACGAGTGGTTTGTGATCTGTGTAAATGGAAAATATTCTACCCTCTATGAATGGTTTGAAATATTTTATAGCCATATATATGCTTAAAAGCTCTCGATCATATGTGCTATAATTCTTTTGGGCAGGGTTCAATTTCTTAGAATAAAAACCAATCGGTCTCCACCCTAATTCTTCGTTTTGTTGCAGTACTGCTCCGATAGAAAAATCAGAGGCATCCACAAACAATCCTAATTCGTATTTAACACTTGGACATGTTAATGTTGCAGCATTTACAATCAGTTCTTTACACATTTCAAATTTTTGCAATGCTTCATCAGTCCAGTTAATTAGTCTGTTGTCTTTTTTGGTTGCACCTTTCAAGTATTCGTTCAAGACCGCTTGGTGCTCTGCTGCGTTTTTAATAAATCTTCTATAAAAATTTAAAGAGCCTAAGAACATTCGCAACTCACGAATTGTTTCAGGGCGCTTGTAATTTTGAATCACTTTAACTTTTTCGGGGTCTGGTTTGGTTCCCTCAGCAGATATCAAATGGCCTAAAAATACAATTTCATTAACTCCAAATTCAGATTTCGCTACATTAATTTTTATGCCAAATTTGTCCAGCCTTTTGAAAATAATTTCTAGATGTTTTTCATGTTCACCCGGAAACTTGAGAAGCTTGTTTCCAAATAGCGTCAAGAAAACTATTCAAGAACTTCAGCCTTTGGCAGGTATAACAAAGCGGAAATTGGACAAATTGATGCGCTACGTGTACAATGTTGACGTGAAAACTATATCCAGATCTGTTTTGACTTCGTTAAAGAGAGGGAAGACTCGGAAAATCCTCGACGAAGTGGACAAGCACGACAACACATTGTCAAACAAGGTGTACGGATTTTGCGGATGTATCGGAAGTGGCAACAAAAACGAATATGACCCACTCCAAAAGTGCGTGAATAAAAAAAGAGGGACGAAAAGTAAAACAAACAAAAGCAGCCGTAGAAAAAGCAGAAGGAAAACTAAGAGAAGTAAAAGATCATGCAGTAAAAAGGGAAAAAGACGGTCAAAAAAGAGTAGCAACATCTCCAGGTTCCATTCTTTTTCTTGACCATGTGCAAAGGACTTGCCCATTCAGATTTAGATGGTCTAATTATATCATTGTCGAGCATAAACTGAAATTCCTGCTTGGCCAGTTTGAGTCGTTCAGGGTCTAATCTCCTAGCTTTTCCAAAAACTGGTGGTCCAGCTGTTGTTGAGATGAAGTGTTTCACATCATGGCATACATCACTAGGCACTAGTGTTGGCTTAGTCAAATTCGGAAATCTTTTGAGCAATGTGGCAATATTGTTAGTGTTTTGAATTGTGCTAAGGTTGTCTGCATCTGAAATTTCAGTGATTGAGGTCGGAATACTTAATTTAGTCTTGTTATCAATTAGTCTTCTTTTTGCAAGGTCAATAAGTAAATCAAAATTGTGAAGAAAATCTGCTCCCAAAATTCCTTTAGTTGTTTTTGCGATTATAAATGGCCATTCAAATTTTCGTTTAAGTCCAAAATCTAAATCCATTAATTTTATTCCAAAGGTGGGAATTTCGGTTCCATTTGCAGCAAAAAGTTTATAATTTGAGGGTTCACTTTTTATGTTATGTTTCGCAGGCAGGACAGAAACATCTGCACCACTGTCTACTAAAAATCGTATTCCGGACCTACGATCTTTGACAAATAACTTGTAGCTGCCATTTCCTATGTTGTCGACAGCACCAAATGCAGCTAGTGATGCTGTCTGCTCTCGTTTCCCTGCTTTCCCCATTGGCAAGGTGGCTTACACTTTTCTGGTCTACACTTTCTACCAAACCTAAAATGAAAATAACAAAATTTTCCATTTGGATCAAACCTCCGTCGTCTTTTGCTGCTGCTCCGGCTTGATGAAATGCTTGATCTGCTTGAACGGCGGGACATGGATCTTAGTTCGCAGAGCTGGTGCTGAATCTCCTCCACGGCGCGTGCTAAGGCTTCTAAACTTGAACTGCTGGATTGTTCTCGAGCTATTGAGTGTGAAGCACTGAAATCAGAGTTAATAGCATCGATATTTCGAACTTCACATACCCTATCGGCCAACTGGGCCAATTTTTCAAGATTCCCTTCGGCGATCACTAACACGCTGCGCACATGCTCTGGAAGTTTTTCGAGCCAAAGTGTTTTGAATACTTTGTCCGAAAAATCGCTTGTTCCAGCCAAAGATTTCATTTTTCTTAATAATTGGCTTGGTTTTAGTCCTCCTAGCTCTAGGCCGCTTGTGAGTTTTTTAATTTGGGACTCTTCACTTTCTTGATAAATTGCAATAAGCCTATTTTTAGCTTGTGTATATTTATCAGCAACATCAGAATCTACCAAGTCATAAATGTTTTCTACGTAGGCGTTATCTAGTTGAGCTAGTAAATAATCAAATTTCGTTGACTCTGCAGTAATTCTTTTGAGCTTAAATTGGGCTTCGACCTGAGAAAACCATATTTTCGGTTTTTGTGGCCAAAATGCAGGAAGTTTAATGGTAATAGCACCAACATCACTCTCAACTTCATTACCTGAGTTGGACGACCGCAATCTCAGCAATGGAGTGCCTACATCACCTTCAGCCATAATTTTGAACGACGGTGTCACCAATTATAGGTGAATGACTTTCAAACACCTATAAGATTTTTAATTTTTAAATTTTAGAATAAATTGACTCCAAGAAGTTTCAAGAACGAATGAATATTTATTGTGTAACTATGACACTAGCATGACTACAAGTATGACCAGTCATACTTGTTAAAGGATTCATAATTATGAACGTGGAAACTAAAAATGTAAATTAATAACTGAAATTAATAAAAATCGCTGTAGGTAGTCCCCACATGTAGGTTTTTGGTAAACACGTCAGACAATGGTAAAGTAAGAATACCGGTGATGATCCGAATGAAAATTTGTCGAACCTCACCTTAAAACATAACCTGAAAATACATTACCCCGCCGGCGTATAATTACTGCGTGAGTTACGCAATCGAAAAGCGTCACACTCTCATTGCTGCTGCTACTGCACAAATCCGACTCGCTCATATCTAATTATCATAGTTAAATATTAGTTGACACTCGAAACACTAATGTTCACTTCAACAACGGAAAAATCTCGACAAAGATTATCGCCAACAAACCGAAGGATATGAAAATCACTTACTTCAGAAAAATCACAGTGAGAAGGAATACTGGTATTATGGTATGTGAATTTAATCGAAATCCTATGAGCTATTTTGGAGAAAAGGCAAAAAAAGGTGCTAAAAACGACGTTTTTTCCACCTATTCTGATTTTTTTTAAACTCTTTCTATTAACTTCGATTCTCTTCTTGCTTGCTTGCTTGCTTTCTTTCTTTCTTTCTTGAGACAAAATTTCAAATCGATTTTTAACCCACTTTCCGATATCCAATCGATCTGAAATTTTGCACACGAGTTCATGCTGGCGTACATTTTAATCTATCAAATTTTCGCGAAGAAAAAGTTAGTTGTACTATGTATTTTCGAAAATTTGAAATTTACTATGGGACACCTTACAAGTGTTGTGTATTGTAGTGAGGAGGAGGAGGGAGGAGGGGAGAGAGGAGGAGTGAGGGAGGAGGAGGATGAGGGAGGAGGAGAAGGAGGGAGGAGGATGAGGAGGAGGAAGGAGGATGAGGAGAGTTTAAAAAAAATCAGAATAGGTGGAAAAAACGTCGTTTTTAGCACCTTTTTTTGCCTTTTCTCCAAAATAGCTCATAGGATTTCGATTAAATTCACATACCATAATACCAGTATTCCTTCTCACTGTGATTTTTCTGAAGTAAGTGATTTTCATATCCTTCGGTTTGTTGGCGATAATCTTTGTCGAGATTTTTCCGTTGTTGAAGTGAACATTAGTGTTTCGAGTGTCAACTAATATTTAACTATGATAATTAGATATGAGCGAGTCGGATTTGTGCAGTAGCAGCAGCAATGAGAGTGTGACGCTTTTCGATTGCGTAACTCACGCAGTAATTATACGCCGGCGGGGTAATGTATTTTCAGGTTATGTTTTAAGGTGAGGTTCGACAAATTTTCATTCGGATCATCACCGGTATTCTTACTTTACCATTGTCTGACGTGTTTACCAAAAACCTACATGTGGGGACTACCTACAGCGATTTTTATTAATTTCAGTTATTAATTTACATTTTTAGTTTCCACGTTCATAATTATGAATCCTTTAACAAGTATGACTGGTCATACTTGTAGTCATGCTAGTGTCATAGTTACACAATAAATATTCATTCGTTCTTGAAACTTCTTGGAGTCAATTTATTCTAAAATTTAAAAATTAAAAATCTTATAGGTGTTTGAAAGTCATTCACCTATAATTGGTGACACCGTCGTTCAAAATTATGGCTGAAGGTGATGTAGGCACTCCATTGCTGAGATTGCGGTCGTCCAACTCAGGTAATGAAGTTGAGAGTGATGTTGGTGCTATTACCATTAAACTTCCTGCATTTTGGCCACAAAAACCGAAAATATGGTTTTCTCAGGTCGAAGCCCAATTTAAGCTCAAAAGAATTACTGCAGAGTCAACGAAATTTGATTATTTACTAGCTCAACTAGATAACGCCTACGTAGAAAACATTTATGACTTGGTAGATTCTGATGTTGCTGATAAATATACACAAGCTAAAAATAGGCTTATTGCAATTTATCAAGAAAGTGAAGAGTCCCAAATTAAAAAACTCACAAGCGGCCTAGAGCTAGGAGGACTAAAACCAAGCCAATTATTAAGAAAAATGAAATCTTTGGCTGGAACAAGCGATTTTTCGGACAAAGTATTCAAAACACTTTGGCTCGAAAAACTTCCAGAGCATGTGCGCAGCGTGTTAGTGATCGCCGAAGGGAATCTTGAAAAATTGGCCCAGTTGGCCGATAGGGTATGTGAAGTTCGAAATATCGATGCTATTAACTCTGATTTCAGTGCTTCACACTCAATAGCTCGAGAACAATCCAGCAGTTCAAGTTTAGAAGCCTTAGCACGCGCCGTGGAGGAGATTCAGCACCAGCTCTGCGAACTAAGATCCATGTCCCGCCGTTCAAGCAGATCAAGCATTTCATCAAGCCGGAGCAGCAGCAAAAGACGACGGAGGTTTGATCCAAATGGAAAATTTTGTTATTTTCATTTTAGGTTTGGTAGAAAGTGTAGACCAGAAAAGTGTAAGCCACCTTGCCAATGGGGAAAGCAGGGAAACGAGAGCAGACAGCATCACTAGCTGCATTTGGTGCTGTCGACAACATAGGAAATGGCAGCTACAAGTTATTTGTCAAAGATCGTAGGTCCGGAATACGATTTTTAGTAGACAGTGGTGCAGATGTTTCTGTCCTGCCTGCGAAACATAACATAAAAAGTGAACCCTCAAATTATAAACTTTTTGCTGCAAATGGAACCGAAATTCCCACCTTTGGAATAAAATTAATGGATTTAGATTTTGGACTTAAACGAAAATTTGAATGGCCATTTATAATCGCAAAAACAACTAAAGGAATTTTGGGAGCAGATTTTCTTCACAATTTTGATTTACTTATTGACCTTGCAAAAAGAAGACTAATTGATAACAAGACTAAATTAAGTATTCCGACCTCAATCACTGAAATTTCAGATGCAGACAACCTTAGCACAATTCAAAACACTAACAATATTGCCACATTGCTCAAAAGATTTCCGAATTTGACTAAGCCAACACTAGTGCCTAGTGATGTATGCCATGATGTGAAACACTTCATCTCAACAACAGCTGGACCACCAGTTTTTGGAAAAGCTAGGAGATTAGACCCTGAACGACTCAAACTGGCCAAGCAGGAATTTCAGTTTATGCTCGACAATGATATAATTAGACCATCTAAATCTGAATGGGCAAGTCCTTTGCACATGGTCAAGAAAAAGAATGGAACCTGGAGATGTTGCTACTCTTTTTTGACCGTCTTTTTCCCTTTTTACTGCATGATCTTTTACTTCTCTTAGTTTTCCTTCTGCTTTTTCTACGGCTGCTTTTGTTTGTTTTACTTTTCGTCCCTCTTTTTTTATTCACGCACTTTTGGAGTGGGTCATATTCGTTTTTGTTGCCACTTCCGATACATCCGCAAAATCCGTACACCTTGTTTGACAATGTGTTGTCGTGCTTGTCCACTTCGTCGAGGATTTTCCGAGTCTTCCCTCTCTTTAACGAAGTCAAAACAGATCTGGATATAGTTTTCACGTCAACATTGTACACGTAGCGCATCAATTTGTCCAATTTCCGCTTTGTTATACCTGCCAAAGGCTGAAGTTCTTGAATAGTTTTCTTGACGCTATTTGGAAACAAGCTTCTCAAGTTTCCGGGTGAACATGAAAAACATCTAGAAATTATTTTCAAAAGGCTGGACAAATTTGGCATAAAAATTAATGTAGCGAAATCTGAATTTGGAGTTAATGAAATTGTATTTTTAGGCCATTTGATATCTGCTGAGGGAACCAAACCAGACCCCGAAAAAGTTAAAGTGATTCAAAATTACAAGCGCCCTGAAACAATTCGTGAGTTGCGAATGTTCTTAGGCTCTTTAAATTTTTATAGAAGATTTATTAAAAACGCAGCAGAGCACCAAGCGGTCTTGAACGAATACTTGAAAGGTGCAACCAAAAAAGACAACAGACTAATTAACTGGACTGATGAAGCATTGCAAAAATTTGAAATGTGTAAAGAACTGATTGTAAATGCTGCAACATTAACATGTCCAAGTGTTAAATACGAATTAGGATTGTTTGTGGATGCCTCTGATTTTTCTATCGGAGCAGTACTGCAACAAAACGAAGAATTAGGGTGGAGACCGATTGGTTTTTATTCTAAGAAATTGAACCCTGCCCAAAAGAATTATAGCACATATGATCGAGAGCTTTTAAGCATATATATGGCTATAAAATATTTCAAACCATTCATAGAGGGTAGAATATTTTCCATTTACACAGATCACAAACCACTCGTATTTGCATTCAAACAAAATAATGAAAAAGCTTCACCACGACAACTTCGACATTTACACTATATTTCACAATTTTCCACGGACATAAGACACATTTCAGGCGAACAAAATCAAGTAGCTGATAACTTATCTCGACTATCAGTAGAAGAATTGAAATCAGTCGATTACAGTCAAATTGCAATTGCTCAAGAGGACGATGTTGAACTTGAGGCACTTCTCAAATCAAACACGTCTCTCAAACTAAAACAATATCCAATTCTACCAGACAAAAATTTATGGTGTGACATTTCTACGAAGAACATAAGACCTTACATTCCATCAAAATTTCGGTTTGCCATTTTCGAACAATACCACTCATTATCACATCCTGGAGTGAGATCAACATTAAAATTAATTACTTCAAAATGCGTTTGGTTAAACATGAATAATGACATCAGAACATGGACAAAAGCATGCATTCCTTGTCAGAAAAGCAAGATAACTCGCCATGTTAAATCACCTATCGGTACATTCCCAGAAGTAGATGAGCGCTTTGAAGTAGTTCATATCGACATTGTTGGACCATTGCCAGTATCAGAAGGGTACTCATACTGCCTGACATGTATAGACCGATTCACGAGTTGGGTGGAAGTGATTCCTTTAAGACAAATAGATGCAGAAACCATAGCGAGAAAATTTTACAATGAGTGGATAGTTAGGTTTGGTACACCGAGACGAATACATAGCGACCAAGGTCGTCAATTTCAGTCAGAACTATTCCACTCATTGGCAAAATTATGTGGAATCACTCTACAGAGAACAACCCCATACCATCCACAGGCTCAAGGAAAGATTGAGAGATTTCATCGCACCTTAAAAGCAGCAATTAGAGCACATGGGAAGAAAAAGTGGACAAATGCACTTCCTACAATTTTATTGGGTATCCGTAGCTCAATAAAATTAGAAGCTAACGCATCTATTGCTGAAATGGTTTATGGGATGCCATTAAGACTGCCAGGTGATTTTTTCCAAGACCATCCAGAATCAGACATAAATCAGCAGGATTTTGTCAAGCAACTGAAATCAAAAATGAACGAGCTGAAGCCGATAAATATGGAAAACAAAAGCAAATTTACTCCATTCATCTTCAAAGATCTGAAAAATGCCAGCCATGTATTCGTAAGGGTTGATAGGTTGAAAGCTTCTTTGACCAAACCTTACGAAGGACCATTCAAGATCATTGATCGAACCGAAAAATTCTTCACGCTCGAAATGAAAGGAAATCAAGTAAATATTTCGATTGATCGCTTAAAGCCAGCTTACTTGTTTCCAGAAACGATTGACGACGAACTGACCGACGGAAAACCGAAGACAGCGGAACAGAAGACAGAGAACACTGAAAATATTCCTCCACCACCGCCTACATCAGCAGTCGGAAATCAGAAGACGAGATCAGGACGAACTGTGAAGTTTTCGAACCTTTTACATGAAACGATGTGTATTACATCCACATCGCTGGAGGGGGAATAGCTGTGGGGACTACCTACAGCGATTTTTATTAATTTCAGTTATTAATTTACATTTTTAGTTTCCACGTTCATAATTATGAATCCTTTAACAAGTATGACTGGTCATACTTGTAGTCATGCTAGTGTCATAGTTACACAATAAATATTCATTCGTTCTTGAAACTTCTTGGAGTCAATTTATTCTAAAATTTAAAAATTAAAAATCTTATAGGTGTTTGAAAGTCATTCACCTATACTACACATCATTCTGATTATTCCCACAAATTTGACAATTTTATGTATTTTCAGGTTATGGTGGCAGACCTTACCGTTGTCAAAAAAAAAAAAAAAAAAAAAAAAAAACTTATTCTCCAAATTTTTTTTTTTTTTTTTTTTTTTTTTTTTTTTTTTTTTTTTTTTTGACAGGGGGTCTTTGCTCTGGGGGTCAACCAAAAATTTTCGTGACGCAAATAAATGAATTTATTTTCGCCCAGGGAAAATAAATGAAATTATTTCATTTATTGTTTTATTTGATAACGTTTCGTCCTCTTACTGAGGACATCTTCAGATCTTGGTGTGTCCAGGAAAAAATTTATAAACATCCAAACATAACGGATTTGTCAAATAAAACAGTGGCTTACCAAGTCAACTCAATGTCAAGAAAGCAAGATCTGAAGATGTCCTCAGTATGAGAACGAAACATTATCAAATAAAACAATAAATGATATAATTTCATTTATTAATGAAAAATCAGGCTATCATGAACATAAAAATGATAGCGCCTGTATTGGAGAAATAACTTTAATAGTATGTAGTATAGTATGCTTATTGTGTCTCCAAGAATAATAGAATAAATTCTTTATCCTACATTTCGTCGCCTACAGTCCAAAGTTAAAGGATTTTTGTACAACTCTCGAGGACAACCGTTATGAAATCCCTAATCAAAGACATATCCATGTAACATGGTATCTGCTTGTAAAGCAGATAGTAGAACTTTTCAGGGGGGCACACTTTTTTGATTTATTTTTTTCGATGCACCCTAATAATATAAATAATATATATATATATATATATATATATATATGAAAAAGCGTTAAACTCTAGGATTCGTTTCAGAATGCCTCAAACCGGATTTCAATGAAGACATTTTTCAAAAATTTTGGTTTTAAAAATTTCAGAGTCATTGCAATAGCTTCATGTTTTACGAAAATTCGCTAAGTAATTGACTTCGAAATGTTAATTTTTTGTCAGGGGAATCTGAAGTTCGGTTTGGGAAATTTAAAATTTCTATTTGGGGTGCCACCCTGAATAAAAGCGTAACTAGGCAACGAAGAAACACCATTTAAGAAACAGTAATCAAAAGGCGAATTGTGCGTAGAGCTGCCCAGACCCCGAGTGACATTGAGGGGCGACCACCTGCCGCAGGTGTAGGAAAAAAAGGTTTAGCTATTCAGGTTTAGCCGTCTGTCCCTTGTGAGGGTGAGGGAAAACTTTTCGCAAAGCACAATGCCAATATAGCTAGGTAGGAGAAAGAATAGAATAGAATAACAAGCGTATTTATTGATCAATTACAATACATCATATCATTACAATTACTCTGTTACATCCTTATTGAAACATTATGGGGCATAATATTACAATTACGTGTAAAATGTTCCGGATTTCTCGAGGGATGGTCAATGAAAAGTCTATATTCTAGGCCGACGTTTCGAAATACTTATATTTCATCTTCAGGGCTTGGAAAGCTGTATTTGGACGCTTATTTCATATCAGTCCTCGGCATAGAGCTTTAGTAGGTAGCTGTCTACTTAAACAACATCTGTGGGCATACTGAGAAAACTGAGAAAAGCTTAGGGGTATACTGAGAAAACATTATTTAAGTTTTACTGATCAGATACAAAAATTGAAGTTATAAGAGGTTATATAAGTTATAATCCACGTTGCTGCTATACACCTCTTGTAACTTCAATTTTCGTCTCTCATCAGTAAAACTTAAATATCGTTTTCTCAATGTTCCCCTGCTTGGCAGATTTATACTGCCCACCTCCTTGGCGAGATTTATGCTGTCCACCCCTGATTGGCATATTTATACTGCCCACTCCATTGGCTAGATTTATACTGCCCACCTCCTTGGTAGATTTATACTGCCCACCTCCTTGGCGAGATTTATGCTGCCCACCCCTGCTTGGCAGATTTATACCGCCCATTCCACTGGCTAGATTCATACTGCCCACCTGCTTGGTCGATTCATGCAGCCCACCTGCTTGGAGAGATTTATACATCCCACCCCTGCTTGGCAGATTTATACTGCCCACCTCCTTGGAGAGATTTATACTGCCCACCCCTGCTTGGCAGATTTATACTGCCCACTCCATTGGCTAGATTCATACTGCCAACCTGCTTGGTAGATTCATACTGCCCACCCCTGCTTGGCAGATTTATACTGCCCACCTCCTTGGAGAGATTTATGCTGCCCACCCCTGCTTGGCAGATTTATACTGCCCACCTCCTTGGAGAGATTTATATATCCCACCCCTGCTTGGCAGATTTATACTGCCCACCTCCTTGGAGAGGTTTATACTGCCCACCCCTGCTTGGCAGATTCATACTGCCCACCTCCTTGGAGAGATTTATACTGCCCACGCCTGCTTGGCAGATTCATACTGCCCACCTCCTTGGAGAGATTTATGCTGCCCACCCCTGCTTGGCAGATTTATACTGCCCACCTCCTTGGAAAGATTTATACATCCCACCCCTGCTTGGCAGATTTATGCTGCCCACCCCTGCTTGGCAGATTTATACTGCCCACCTCCTTGGAGAGATTTATACATCCCACCCCTGCTTGGCAGATTTATACTGCCCACCTCCTTGGAGAGATTTATACTGCCCACCCCTGCTTGGCAGATTTATACTGCCCACTCCATTGGCTAGATTCATACTGCCAACCTGCTTGGTAGATTCATACTGCCCACCCCTGCTTGGCAGATTTATACTGCCCACCTCCTTGGAGAGATTTATGCTGCCCACCCCTGCTTGGCAGATTTATACTGCCCACCTCCTTGGAGAGATTTATACATCCCACCCCTGCTTGGCAGATTTATACTGCCCACCTCCTTGGAGAGGTTTATACTGCCCACCCCTGCTTGGCAGATTTATACTGCCCACCTCCTTGGAGAGATTTATACTGCCCACGCCTGCTTGGCAGATTCATACTGCCCACCTCCTTGGAGAGATTTATACATCCCACCCCTGCTTGGCAGATTTATACTGCCCACCTCCTTGGAGAGATTTATACTGCCCACCCCTGCTTGGCAGATTTATACTGCCCACCTCCTTGGGGAGATTTATACTGTCCACGCCTGCTTGGTAGATTCATACTGCCCACCCCTGCTTGGCAGATTTATACTGCCCACCTCCTTGGAGAGATTTATGCTGCCCACCCCTGCTTGGCAGATTTATACTGCCCACCTCCTTGGAGAGATTTATACATCCCACCCCTGCTTGGCAGATTTATACTGCCCACCTCCTTGGAGAGGTTTATACTGCCCACCCCTGCTTGGCAGATTTATACTGCCCACCTCCTTGGAGAGATTTATACTGCCCACGCCTGCTTGGCAGATTCATACTGCCCACCTCCTTGGAGAGATTTATACATCCCACCCCTGCTTGGCAGATTTATACTGCCCACCTCCTTGGAGAGGTTTATACTGCCTACCCCTGCTTGGCAGATTTATACTGCCCACCTCCTTGGGGAGATTTATACTGTCCACGCCTGCTTGGCAGATTCATACTGCCCACCCCTGCTTGGCAGATTTATACTGCCCACCTCCTTGGAGAGATTCATACTGCCCACCCCTGCTTGGCAGATTTATACTGCCCACCTCCTTGGCGAGATTTATGCTGCCCACCCCTGCTTGGCAGATTTATACTGCCCACCTCCATGGAGAGATTTATACTGACCCCCCCCCCCCCCCCCCCCTCCTTGGCAGATTTATACTGCCCACTTCCTTGGAGAGATTTATACTTCCCACCTGCTTGGTATATTTATACTGCCCACCCCCTTGCCAGATTTAGACTGCCCACCCCATTGGCGAGATGGCCCCTTAATACGCGGATGGTCTCGCGAAAAATTGCCCACAATTTAATTGAGAAATTGGAAGAAGGTCTCGAAAATCTCTCTCTTCAAACAAGGGGGACCGCCATTTGTTTTTTGAAAGAAAAAAAAATCACGCTTTTTGACACATGTTCGCAATTTAAATGAATGTTTTGAAATTTTGGAAAAACTAAAATATTTACTCATTGGTTAGAAGATCCAGGACTTGAACTGAGTACTAATATGTTAGGGTCCTGTTGAGCCGAAATGGACGATCTTTTTGATCCTCGCTGTGCAGTTTTATTTTATTGAATCTACTTAATGTATGATACATTTTGATTAATTTATAGACAGATGTTCTTTGTAGAAGAGATATACAATAAAAAATAACAATAAACCTTTGTTTAATGTTTTGCAGCGTTTTAATTATATTTTTCTGTCATAGGAGAAAGGCCATATTCCTGTGACTATCCCGGCTGTTTGAGAAAGTTCAAGCAAAGCGGCCAACTCAAAACTCATCAGCGGCTTCACACCGGCGAGCGGCCTTTCATCTGTTCAGTCGAAGGGTGAGAATTAAATTCATTACGACTGGATAAAATAACTAGTTCAATAAGGGCGGATTTTGTATGAATTTCTTTGGTTAGTAACAGCAATGTAGTGTTCTGCCCCTTGACCCCACTGGGGAGACCCCCAGACCCCCCGAATGTTATTACTTAAAGCTCGTGGCTAAAAGTCAAGAAACATGGAACATGCCTTTGAAGTGACCAAGTAACAAAAACCAAATTTTTCAGGAGCCTCATACGAAAAATAGAATCGAAATTAGAAGGGCGTAATTTTCTGTTATGGTGCGCGTCTACAATTACTATAACTAAGATTAACTTCTCAACCAAGTAACTATCAAACAAGCGGCATTTTTTACTATACCCATTTATAACATAAATAAATATAAAACTACGACATAAATAGAAGAACAAGTACGAAAGAAATGCGTGATAAATCCAGATCTTTCCAACGAATGGAGAACGATTTTTGTCCCATAAACACTAAAGAAGTTTTATTTACCCAGTAACTTTCTGTTATGGTGCGCGTCTACAATTACTATAACTAAGATTAACTTCTCAACCAAGTAACTATCAAACAAGCGGCATTTTTTACTATACCCATTTATAACATAAATAAATATAAAACTACGACATAAATAGAAGAACAAGTACGAAAGAAATGCGTGATAAATCCAGATCTTTCCAACGAATGGAGAACGATTTTTGTCCCATAAACACTAAAGAAGTTTTATTTACCCAGTAACGCCTGGTTGTATGTGAATATCATAAGAAAACATTTCGTGACACCTCGCCTCTCCCAAACGCGTCTCCCTAAAATCGTGACACTTCTCACCAGTTAGCTCAAGGCTACAGCATGTTCCAAAGCATGGCTAAAAAGTAGTGGCGGGTTAGATTCTGGATATTAAGAAGGGATCGATTTGGAGGCATCATCAGATTGTCACGTTCCTAAATTTAAGGAAATATGGCAATTAGTGACACCACTTATTCAGAAAAATATCACTGAATTTAGTCCAGCAGTTACAAGTAATACCAAACTAGAAATAACTTGATTCAACATTGCATAAAACCTAACATACGATTCTTGATTCACCTGCTGCTGGAAGCTACTAGGGGTTTTTATTAGCTTGCTGATGCCAGGGAGGAGGTCAAGTGACTGCTGATGGATGTTAAGCAGTGCTAAAAAGTCAAACATGTTTATCTTCTGGTTTCGGCCAGTAAACAGTAGCACACTAGCACCTGCCGCTAGTTCTCGGTCAGACTTGGCTGCTTCCTGGCAATATTACCAGCGATTAGTTAGAAGCGGCTGCTAAACAGCCTAGTGTGACCACACACGCCTTCACTACCTGCTGCGCTCAACTCCACTTTTCACCTCTGATTACGATGCTGCTGGTTCCATGGTGTGCAGTAACTGGGTATAAAAGTCCAAGTCAAGCCCAGGCTGTGTGACAATTAGCTCAATTGTCAATCTAGCTACCTCCTATCTTCCAACTAGTTATCTCGGCAAAGGAACACTAGGTAAACATGACTCCACAAGCACGATTAGCAGGTAGGCACTTGTAGGTAACAGAAGCAAGATGTCCAGGTTCTCTGCTTCCACGTTTCCTGTGGTCGCAGAATGGCCTAAGTAGTCCAAATCAGGAATTGCAGCTGGGATATTTTATTCAGATATCACAGGTGATTTTATCAAAGAACTGCAAGAGGCGTCTTACATACATGTCTCTGATTCTTAAAAATACATATATTTTCAGTTTGGGTCCTGGTCCATGCTTAGAGGGGTTCCAGTAATAAATTTGCTAGCTGATTACATAACTTACCCCTTTGAGAAAGTAAAAAGGGTTCAGCAAAATTCATAATCACCTTGAAGGTTTTCAATCTCCCTGCATCTCTTGCAGATCGTAACTTATTTATTTCATTTTTCAGTGGAATATTATTTTTTGTGTATAGATGCTCCAGTCGGTTCACGCACGCCAACCGGCATTGCCCCAGTCACCCGCAGGCACCTCTAACCCGCTCAGAGGACACTGCTCTCCTGGATATTGAACAAAGTACACAGTCTGAAGAAGTCCGACAGTGGCTGGTGAAGTAAGTGAACTCAATATTATATTACAGACATTTCATTCCTCGAAAAGGGCATAGTGTTGGATGGATTTTAGCGTTGAAGATTCTTGTTTAGTTAGAGAGTAAAAATATTGATTATTTGTAGTAGCTATCAGACTGGCTTCGATTTCTAAGGGTGCACCTACCTTGCACCCGATGATTGAAAAATTAAAAAAAAAGAGAAGAAAAATTAAAAAAAGGCTGAGTGAGGTAGAATCAGACGATTTTCCAAGGTTCCAGGTTTCTCTCCCACTGTCCTTTGAAGCGGAAATTTCTTTCTGAAAATCTTATATTTAGGTTATTGCCTTTCCTCTTTAATAGGTAAATTTTTTCACCTGTGTTTGTTTTTGTTGTGTGTGCCTGAAGATGGCTGAAATTTAGCGGAAAAGCTTTGTGTTTTTGCTTAATGCAATAAACATACATGATAATCTAAAGGTGTTTCCTTACAATTGCCTAAATTATGGAGGATTATCACAAGAAGTCTTCAACAACTCTTCTGAGACCTAATTCTTTAGGTATATGTAAATTATTTAGACGTGTATTACTGAATCAATATGTGTGGTAGGAAAAACTGTTATTGATCACATCAAAAAGGCATTTCTTTATTTGATGAGTAGTTAATTCTGATCGGTTTGTTATTTACAGGTACAGAGCCGAGAAGGAGACTAAATCTGTTGAGAAGAAGGATGCTGGGACTCCGCAAGCGCCCAAAGGTCGACTTGAAGTGCTGACACCTAAGTCTGAAGATCGGGATCCCATCCACCTGATGACCAACACCATTTTGGACCGCGAGTTGGCTGATATGACCAATTTCACGAACACAGTCAGTCCGATACAGCCTGTGCCAGGTAATTGTAAACTACTTTTACTTACTGTTCTCCTACTTGCGTCACTGAGACCAGGTCAACAACACTGGTTTGAGAATGCTGGGAAGCTTTGAACACCCAGGAAAAACTATGTAAATTATTAAATAAAGGTTTAGTATTTCTGTATTAAATAGCCCGTATACTACTCACTCCATTTCATATTTCAACACCATAGGTCGGTTGGGAAAGAAATTATCCTCAGAGGCCACTCAGCTGATCAGTGCAGCTGTGTACCTCTTAATTGTTTTCTAGGTGTTCTAAAGGAACTTCCGTCTTAAAATTCAGTGTCTAAAAAATCCTAAATCGATTCTTTGAATAAAATACAGATTAGTTGGACAAATAGATCGGAATAACGTTAAAAAGTAATTACGTTTGCCGATGCGCAGAATGGAGTAATGATTTGAGAAGGTTTGATAATCCAGCCTCAGCTCAGATTGTTGAAGTGTTGCAACTTCGGAAAATTTCCTTTTTTTAAGTTCTAGCCCATTGGGAGAGCGAATGGATGAACGTACAGTGACCTGGGTGGTTTCATCCGATTCTTTGGGACCCAGAAAAACATTAACTGTTACCTTGAAACTTTTTGAGATCTCGATTTTACAATATTTCAGCCCTTAATAAACTACCCTTAAGGGTAGTAAATCGATGCCGATGTTACTGGCACATCATCGACCAATGTATGATTTTTTTTTGGCAAAATTCATAAGGTCCAGTTGTCTCAGAAAAAAGCTGTAGATGGACATGTTTTAGCGAATTTTTGAAGAAAATCAAGCTATTGCTCTCGCCTCAAAATTTGTAGAATGTGAATTTTTGAAACAATTTTATGCAGAAATCCGTTTCAGGCTATTCTGAATCATATTCTGAAGTTTAACGCATTTTTTTATGTATGATGTATGTATGTATGTTTCATTCCAGACGATAACTGTCCGTAGAATTGTGCTAGAAACTTCAAACAAATTTTTAAATGTTAAGGACACATGTTCAATTTCGTTGGCCAGCATGATCGGATTACATCTTCGGGTTGAAATTTTCAAAAATGTAGTCAAAAATTTCAAAATAGCCTGTTTTTGCGATTTGTTGTGCGAAATAATTTTTTCAGCATAGTAACATGTGGTATATTCGAAATCAGCGTAAAATTTCCTATAAGAATATGTATCAAGTTTTCAAAAATTTCAAAGTTGAAAAATCAGTCAAAAATCGAAATAATGCCGTTCGCTAGTTGTAAAAATCGGTAATATTTGTTCGAAACAGAGACTACAGTTTTGTCTGTCAATTTCTTGCTGTGGGATACTAGATTCGAATGCAACTGACTTTATATCACTCGTAATATAAAGCCTCATCATCGATTGGCTGTGGAAATACGTTTCTTTCATATGACGTCGGTATGTTATTTTATTTTATGTCAAGATTTGATGATGTTATGATAGTATACTGTTAAGATTTCAACTGCCTTCAATACTGACCACATTGGACATCGAAATCTATGAATATTTACCTACATTTGTCTTTAAATCTACAAGATTAGTTTAATAATAATAAAGTATGAGTACCTTTAATTATTTTTAATAATTTGATTCCATGTTTGTCTATCAAAATCATAAACTAAAATTTCTCTACACGATCAATAGCGACTGAAATGTCGAAGATTTCTTCAAAAATTCGCTCATGGGGTCATGCTGCATGATTGGACTTTTTTTCTGATTCTATTTATCTTGAAACGTAAACCAATAAATAAATTTTGAGGGGGTTGAAAATGTTTCTTCTTGGTCGATTTCAAAGGTTTATTATTAAATAATAAACCAAAATCATCTTTCGGAAAATGAAATATGAAGCTGTTTAGCCAGTTAATGTAGCTCCTTGTTATGTTTACTTTTTTTGGACACTCTGTATTCCTCGTATGATTAATGTTAACATTTGCATGCCTTTTGGAAGAGCTAGAGCGAGCTGAAAATCTCTTGCGGCGTAGGAATTGATAGATTGATAGACAATCATAGGAAATTGACGAGCTTTTGCTTGATGCTCGGCAAATACCCCATGTGTAGCCACGGCTTTGTAAACAGGGGGATACTTGACACAATAAATCACAGTTTTGGTACAACAGAGGGGAAACTGACCCTCCTAGAACCCAGAAAACAATAATAATCCCTAATACCCCATAATACTTTGTTGACTTTCTGTATTATATGTATACCATCTGGAATGATGTGTATTAAGTGATAGTCCGTGATCCGCACAATTCCTTGGTTATTTCTGGTGCCATTCAAGTGGTACAGAATTTTCTGGCTTAGCCGTAGTGGTGTCTACTACAACTACTAGTGGTGTTTAGCCAGTTAGTGTATCTCCTTGTTAGGTTTACTTTTCTTGGACAATCTGTATACCTAGTACAGGGTGCGGCAGCATAACTTCCTTTTTTTTTAAACTTAATAAAACGCATTGTATGAATCAGAAAATTTTTATTCGTTTTTTATAATATAGGCACATACATAAAGTTTTGTTTTACCCAGTTTTGAAGATCAAATCAGGTAGGTGACGTTCCCCATTCTCCATACACTGAGTAAACCGATTTCTGGCGTTTGTCATGACTCCAGCCAGTATAGCAGGCGTTATGTTGGCAATTTCTTCCTGGATGTTGTTCTCCAAATCTTGTAGGGTCCTTGGACGGTTCACATAAACACGAGATTTCAAAAAATCCCATAGAAAAAAGTCACAAGGGGTCAAATCGGGAGAGCGGGCCAGCCACTCCAAATCGCCTCTAATTGAGATAAGGCGCTCTGGGAAGTGTTCCCTCAAAACAGCCATCGATGGTCTTGAAGTGTGTGCCATTGCACCGTCTTGTTGGAACCAAATGTCCCCTAAGTCCAACTTTTTCTATGGGGTTTTTTGAAATCTCGTGTTTATGTGAACCGTCCAAGGACCCTACAAGATTTGAAGAACAACATCCAGGAAGAAATTGCCAACATAACGCCTGCTATACTGGCTGGAGTCATGACAAACGCCAGAAATCGGTTTACTCAGTGTATGGAGAATGGGGGATGTCACCTACCTGATTTGATCTTCAAAACTGGGTAAAACAAAACTTTATTTATGTGCCTATATTATAAAAAACGAATACAAATTTTCTGATTCATACAATGCGTTTTATTAAGTTTAAAAAAAAGGAAGTTATGCTGCCTCACCCTGTATGATTAATGTTAACATTTGCATGCCTTTTGGAAGAGTCTATCATGACTATAGCAAGTCGAGCACCGAGGGGAGCGCTTTTGATGTAAAGACATCATCATCAAGCCGTGCTGTTATGACAGCCTGATGATGATGTCTTTACATCGAAAGTGCTTGCTTACATCGACTTGCTTGTGTCAACAGACTCCTCTGAAAGGTAAGCAAATTATAATTTTCCTATTACCCCTAGCATAAATAACTCTTTAGATTTAATACCAGTAAGATTAATGATATTCCTTTCATGTTCCATCCCCATCTGACAATTTATTAACTCATCTGATTGTTGATCAGTTTTTGAATTCTACATTCCTAACGTATTCATTCTATTTTTCTAGGTGGTGGTGCCCCTTTGCCGTGGAGCCCCCTAAAATCCCCTCTACGCCTCTCACCCCTGAAGACTCCCAGACTCTCCACAGCCGACAGAAGCCGCCCGGTCAAGAATCTCTTTCTCACAGAACCTCCTGTTACCAACGTATCTCCCAGGAAACGGGAACTTCCCAAAAAAAGGCAAGAACCCTAACACTACTCAAAATACCAGATAATACTTATAGTGATATTTACAAATGTCTTCTCATCTTTCGTACGCAAAGTGTCTTTTTGGGGGATATCGCATATTTTATAGTCTAGGAAGATAAGGTTGGAATTGTACTGGCTGCTCAGGGTGGAGTCAGTAATTTCATCTGACTTCATACTGACTCCATCCTGAGCAGCCAGTCATTTCATCCGACTTATGTTGTCCAAGAGACTCTCCCTGTCAAATTTAAATTTCCTAGGGTGACCTCTCCTTTACAATCCCCCCACCACCACTTGGTCGTAGCGGCTCCAAACCCCCAAAAAGCACCAGAAGATCAAATTTACATAGACTATGTTCCGAATTTAGTCGAAATAGGCTGAGGAAAACTGGTAGAAGTGGGTGCAAAACAAATCAGGTAAGATGGGGAAAAAATACGAAAGTCCGAAAACATGCATTTTGACACCTCTTTTTTGCTTATATAGAATCGATCTACCAAATTTGGCATCTGGCGACTCTGGAGGCATGCCCTTCCCAGGATATGCAAAGAAAATTTAGTTCGAGCTGACAGGGTGAGGTCGGAAGGGAGCCAATTTTGGGGTGAAGTTCTACTTTCTTACTTATCTCAACCTGTCTCGTTCATTGCAGTGGCGACTAGTCGGTTTTTTGAAAACTTGTAATGCAAGACTGACAACATAACACAAACTATGGCGGGGTGGTTGGTTTCTTTTTGCTGGATTCTTCATGGATGTTACATTGTCTTATGAATCTAACATCCATGAACATGTAAACTTGGTTGAATTCCCACGGCTAGGAGCGCTGCTGCCAGTGTAACCTTCCCCTCCTACTACCTAAATATAATTTCAGTCGATTTTGATGATGATTTTAGAATCAAATCGAGAGGTTGTAACAGGTCGGTAGGCTTGCTATAAACTCCTTTAATAAACCCTATTGCCTATAGCATGTGTTTAGCATACTACAGTGTTTTAATTCGTCTCCTACAGTTTATTTTATTCATTAGCGTAACATTTATTCCTGTGAGTAATAGTTTCGTTACAAGAGCATTAATTTGTTAGCCATACTTGTTTCACTTAGTGTCGTATTTATTGCAGGTGGCTGAGAATCGCAAGTCGAGAACTCGCCTCGTACTCTGTAACCTCACCCACCCTCTCTGCGAACCTCTGTCGCCCGACTGTCCTCCGTCACGCAGGTGAGTTCCTCTCTCCGCCACCAGTGTCGCCCATGTCACACTCAGTCACGCCCGTTGGCCAGCCGCTTCTCCAGTCGCTCCTGACACCCCCTTACTCCGACGAGAAGAGATTTTACCACGAGGACGATGAAGAGCTTGCAGTCCCTTTGCCGCCACATGACCAAGAAGCTTCTGTCTGGCACTCACCTGCTTACACACCTGATCTTCTCCATTAATTATCCACTCTGGAAGAGGTAAGTTTGACTTAATCATCACGTACGGCACTATTTCAAAGCAAATTGCAAACCACATTCGATTCAGTGTTAATTACTTTCTTAAGTTCGTTTCGGCCGTTTCCCATTAAAGTACAAAGTAAAAGGCCGTTTTTGCGAACTTTATGTTGTGTAAAACTACATCAAATTCAAATGTTCGGCTGTAAGTCAATGGGGAAAGGACTCAGATAAAATATGCTCGATACGAACTTTGGGAAGTACCTATTTAATTTCGAGTAGAATGAGCTTTGGCAGACCGAAATCAGACCAATATTAATGTCACTAGGTGATTTTGGAGGGAAGAGTCTAGACGGGGAAGGAGAGGACTCGCCCGAAATCGGCTTGATTTTCAATTGTTTGTCATTCGCTTATTTTGAGAGATAATTCAGAGTTTCGGGATCGACTCGTTTTGTTTTTCTGAGCTCTACAACTTGCTACATGTAAAAATGTCTGTAAAATGTACGGTTTAGGAATTATTAGAGAAAAACTTAAAATAGGCAAATTAAGCCATCTTTATGATGCCGCCATTTTGTATTCCACCATTTTTAAGATGGCAGACAAAGATTTTCTCACTCAGAATGGACTAAATTTTCATAATCTAATCTCAAACCTCCGCAAATTACTACCTATTTTCAGACCTGGCTGCGTCTAAAATTATGAAAACATGAACACGCTTTAGCCTTTTAATTTTTTCTGATTCGCTGTCTGCTGATTCTCAGAATGCTGTTTTCTATATGATATACGGTATGTTGAGCCATGGATCCTAGAATGCGAAATATCGATTTGGGAACGCTAAATGTCGTTTGGAGAATGTAAAATCATCGATCCTTATCACATTTCAATCCTAGGGTGAGCAGGAAAGAATTTTGCTCACTCAGATGATTAGGAAAGAGCCCACCATTTCAATCGTCTCTTAATGTCCCCAGAAGGTCTTCCTATCAAATTTCTATTTCCTGGGGAGATCAGGAGATAATTAAAATTTAGCTCACTCAGCTGATCAGGAAAAAGTCCATAATTTAAGTCTTCTCTTAAGACCCGGCTGTCAGATCGCCCATGTTTTCTGCTCTCCTAAGAAACCTACGTTTCTTTCCCAACATCATCACTCCTCAAACTATGCAGCGATATCCCAGATTTTTTAAAATTCTTCAAGTTAGAGCAATGTCTAGCGATCGGCCTTTCGTCTTTACAAGAAAAATCTCTCCTAGTGCATCAATCACCTTTCGAAGTGGAGGGTAAGGTAGAGCTTTCCAGAACAGAAATTATAAACCTTTGTGTATCAATTTGCAGCGTTATAGCTTTTGTGAAAAATGCTACTATACCTGCTTTAGCTATGACCTCAAAATTTTGGAAAATGAACTTTCTAAAAATTTCCATCATTGATCGGTTTTGAAGTGTTACAAAACGAATCTTTGACTATCATATTTTTTGACATTTTAATCTATGTACCTTTATGTGCCCAAATTTCTATCAAATGATTGAATTGTTTTGTAATTCGTTCCTCGTGTTTTCAGAATGTGATTCTTAACCTCTTGGAGCCAGTGGCAGCTCAGCATCAGGCCGGCTGGACCGAATCTTCCAACATAATCCAGTCTTCGCGCCCGTAGGTACTGTACTTTAATCCATCAGAAAACTGAGTGTGTTCCTTTCACTATTGTAAATCCAGTCCATTTTCGTCTCGAATTTTCATTCATTTCAGTAGGTAGTTGAATTACCTGAAATGAAAATTCAAGAAGAATGGCAGCACGCCGTTAAACACAATGGTGTAATAATGGAACTCCTTCCCAATATCGTTCAAATGCTGACCAGTTGAAAAGAAGCGTTTCATTTCGATAGAAATACAAATATACAATATTACCAATAGTCATGTCTGTATAGGTGATTTGCATTGACCATTCACTAACAACATAATTAATTTCTTGTCAAATTTTTGGTGTGGTCAGTATTACTTGGCGTTCAAGAGCACCGTCATACCCCCCACCACCACCCTCAGTATAATAAACCTGCCTCAGTATAAACCATAATCGACCTCCGTATAATGAAACATACCTACGTAATAGATAAGACTGATTTTTATAGTTTGGTGGTCTGCATGCTCGCAAGCTCGCATCTAAAAAATAAAAAAATATTCGAAATCAATCCTTTTAGCAAAATACTGATTAGTTGGACAAACAGATCAGACTTACACCTAAAATGATGTTACGGAGGTCAAATATGAAGAAGAATTGGATCTAGATGGCACTGGTGAGGGTGGGTGGGGGGTGGACGTGCTGTTGAACGTCTAGTGTCAGTATTTGATCGACATCTTAAGTGCTGCGTTAAATCAAGCAGTAAATCTACGGCTTTGCTGAAATCTGCAAGTCGGTTGTGGGCTTTTAGAATTTGAAACTTGCAGTTTCAGAAGGATCGGTTTAACTGTACCAGTATTACTGCTGCTATTCTTATAAGTTCGGTGACGATCCTTTTTTGTTCTCATTCTTGAAGATACTGCCACGTACGAACTTGATAGATTTGTGCTCTGTGAACTATATTTACTTGAACAAAAGATTCGCTGTTAGTTCTACGCTTAAGTTGGCTTTTCTAGTTATTTTTTCGAACATAAACGTTTGTATTTCGTATGAAGTCAATTGGGTACTGGAGTTTGTGAACACATCAGCGCATGATAAGGAGTAGAACTTAATTTTCTTCTGTTTAGCCTCTTTATTGAATGCATACATTTTAAAAAAGTGGTAGTGAAATTGTAGAAAGTTCAGGAATGATAAACTTTTGAGGACCTACATAAATTTCATTAGGTATACATACATATTACTTCGTCAATTTTCTTCTGACATTTAATAGGCTGCAATAGCACAATTGCAGGACTAGCAGAATCAGCTGTGTTGACGCAGCTTATTCCACATGTTCCATGCTACGAAGCCTACTTTCTTTTTTAAAGCTTGTTATCCACCTTGAGACTGGAGTTTGCCAACAAAAAAATCAATTATTTACTGCCTTGATTACCATATTACTTGCCACCAATTTTCATCACACATTAAGTAGGCAGCTCTAGCTTAACTGCTGGCCTGACTAAATCAGCTGTATAGTCGCAGGTTATTCCACATGTTCCAGGCTACGAAACCCACTCTCTTTTTGTAAAGCTCATTCCCCATTTATGGAGACTGGAGTTTGTCAGCAGCAAAATCATTGATAAACCAACTTGATTACTAACATATTAGCCGCCACCAGTTTTCTTCTGACGTGTAGTTAGTAGCACTAGCTCAACTGCTGGCCTGACTGAATCAGCTTATAGTCGCAGGTTATCCCACGTGTTCCATGCTACGAAACCCACTCTCTTTTTGTGAAGTTCATTCTTCACTTACAGAGACTGGTGTCCGTCAGCAGAAAAGTCATCGATATACCAACATGATTACTAACATATAAACTCACCACCAATTTTCTTCTGACAGAGCAGAACTAGCTGAGCTGCAGGCCTTGCAGATTCAGCTGTGTAGTCGCTGCTTAATCCACATGTTCCATGCTATGAAACCCACTCTCTTTTTGTGAAGCTCATACTCCACTTACTGAGACTTGTGTTCGTCAGCAGAAAAATCATTGATATATCCCAACATGATTACTAACATATTAAATCAACACCAATTTTCTTCTGACTTAGCAGGTTCAGCTCACTTGCAGGCTTTGCAGATTCAGCTGTGTAGTCGCTGCTTATTCCACATGTTCCATGCTATGAAACCCACTCTCTTTTTGTGAAGCTCATACTCCACTTACAGAGACTGGTGTTCGTCAGCAGAAAAATCATTGATATATACCAACATGATTACTAACATATTAAATCACCACCAATTTTCTTCTGACCTAGCAGGTTCAGCTCACTTGCAGGCCTTGCAAATTCAGCTGTGTAGTTGCTGCTTATTCCATATGTTCCATGCTTCGAAACCCACTCTCTTTTTGTGAAGCTCGTTCTCCACTTACAGAGACTGGAGTTTGTCAGCAGAAAAATGTCCATGATACATCAACTCGATGAGTGAATTTTGGCTGAAGAATTGTCGTTGATACTGATAAATGATTTTATAAATCAGTTCATTTCAGATCAGTTGGATCTCATCATGAAAGATTCATTCTGGATCCATCCAAGTGCTTTGTTTTGGTTCCTTCCAAGGTTTTGGTTTTTCAAATATCAATTTCTAGATTTATGAATGAATTCTTATAGACAACTGTTTCCTCCTGGATGACTTACTACCTTAGAAAGTTGCAAGAAATCTTAAATGTGGTCTCGTTTTGTTTGTGGTTTGAGTGTGGACATGAAGACACTTAGACAAACAATACGAATTAATGGTTTCCAATCATGCATGCTGATGGTGTGGAACCATTTGATTGATAGGTCGCCCTCTTGGATATGAATTGTTTCATCATTGTTTTAGTAGGATTTCACATGAATGACGTACATGCCAACACCGTGCAAATGCTCTGCTGCACCTTGAAAACGATTGGTTCATGAAGATCTTAGAAAATCGTGTTGTGACGAAAAATTTGGAATGACACCTGGAGTTGACACACATCCATGTCAAAAACATGTATTTTAACTGATCAGGCCATGGGATGGATTCCCCAAATGACATTTATGTGTCAATTTTAGAGCTGTCTTGTCGACAATTTTAGAAATTAATGGAATATCTCCTCGTTAGTTGGGGTTTTTGTATGGTGGTTTTTGCTTGGTTGGAGTTGGTGTAATGCTGGTTGAAGAAGTAATTGAATTGCCTAGAATTTACATTCAGTGTCCCCTGTCAATAACATCAGATCTTTGACTCTGCAAATATGTATGATGAATCGGCAGGTTAGCTTCGTTTGAATTTTCTCATCGCTTCTACGTTTTCTTGTGATATTTTTTGTTCTGAACTCATTCTGTTTGAATGAAGGATGATGAATTAGCCAGCTATTTTAGCCTTTGTAGTTTCTTGTGGCTTTTATCAAAACTCCCATATTAATGAATTGAGCCATACAAAGCATTGCATTCTGAAACCATTTCCGTATAACAGATTAATACCATATCTATTGCTTCACAATGAGGAACAGCTGATTGACTTAGTCACAGTTTCTTGCCCCCTCTTCTGTACCTAAGATATTTCATACTTCATAATATTCCAATTGGTATTGCCATAGATATGATTCCACAATAATGTTCATCATCTTGATTGAGTTCATTTAATTATATTTCTCCTTCCGTGAAACCCGCTTTCTTTTCGTGATCCATTCACTTCTAGAGACCGGAGTTCACGCCCCAAAGAATTAATTACGTACCTACCTACCATAAAATACAGGATTGCTTCTTTCTCTAATGATGATCTGTAGCACATTATCTGTATCAGTGAATCTCCCAACATTAGAGCTCGAATTCCACTCACCTTCTCTCGCCCTGTTTTCCAAAATGGCTACAAACCCCTTTTCCTTTCTGTAAACTGCTTTTCATTACCTCTCAAGCTCAGTTGATGCTTTTTCCTGCTATTTTAAGCGTGTTAACTACAAACGATTCTCATTTTTTGTGTTGGTTTGTAAGGATTTATTTTACTGCCACAAAAGTATTGTTCTGCATATTGAATGCAACTGCGGTAATTTATGATCAAGATCATAGTAATTATCAATTTGAAATAACGGACTCCTACCATCTATGGCTAGAATTTAGGTAGGTACTCATGATAAATAGCAAACATAGTATGTTAGGTTTTTAATTGTGAAATTTTCGTTGAAATCCCTCAAAGATGCAGACTCTTAAGGTGTCTTTTGAAATATATATACCGTCTTTGTGAATCTCTTAGCTACGATCACAGGAGTCATCCAGTCGTTAGGTACTGTTTGCACAAAACTTGCATGTATTTCAAGTATGTATAATTGTACGGATTCAAACCACAATCCAGATAATGTCGATTGGACTATCATTTATCCATTTATGAAATGAATTGTGTCATGTTACAGTTTTCAAGTTCACTGTATCCTGATCGTTTTGTTAGAGTGCTTTAATTTCAAATCGAACAGTAATATTTTAGTAGGTAGGTATATTTTAGGAATGGCTTCATAATCCAAACGATGATGAACAACTATTGTATGGATCGTGGTGAAAATTTAGGGGAAATCAATGAAATGTCTTCATTTTATTGCTTCAGTGTTGCCCAAAAAATCATATACTATTCTCCTGTTGCAATTAAATCTACTTTTGATCGATTATTTGATAGAATATGATTCAGTTTGAAAGATCAATTTTGTACCATTTAAATGATTGGTCAAGTTTGTTCAATGCAAAATTCAAATGAAAACCAATTCATTTCATTGCAATGGGTTATAGTGTAATCGTAACTGAACGATTTGTTGTTTTGCTTATGTAACCAGTGGTTTCATGGTGTTTCTACAAGATTTTGTATCAATGTTGCCTTGACCACTACCCTTGGCATCATGATTCTATTACACAAGACTACTCGCAATCAGTGATTAAATTTCATCGTCAATCGAAACGTTAAGTACTCCCTATCCCTACATCACATTTTATAATTTTATGGTTACTACAATGTTTCTGTATCCATCAAGATCATGATATACACGTACTGTGTTCAAAATATTTGGATTAGCTTTCAGATTGGCTTTCGATCCCTAATCACTAAAGCGTTTCTTTCCAAAAATTTGTATTCTCTACTGTTACCTTAGATTCTTTGTAATGATTTTGTGTTATTAAGTATGATCTATACAAAAACTGGCATTTAGGATTTTCTATGTTCTTTTTCAATCGTGTTCTTACTCATTTATTATGATTCCTTAGACAAACCTAGGTACTGCATATTTGGAGTCATTGTATAACTATCTTGTATCGATAATATCCACTTATCTTGAATTTTGTTGTCCCCTAGCTTTCAAATTTTAAATTCTTCTTGCGTATTTTTCAAATCTCATCATGTCAGTATGACACGTATTCGATAAGTATACAATATTCGTGTACTTCGATGTATGAATAAGCTATATGTAGGTACATATTGTGTTCAATATTGTTTCAATATAAAATGCATAGTTTTTTGCATGATGAGTATAACCTGTTAATATACAAAAGTTTCTATATAGTGCCCTTAATTATAGCTCTGTGCCTTTCATTTTTGATAATAATAATATTGTTAAGATGATCGTCTCATAATTTTAGACTAAAAATTCAACAGACTGTTCAATTTATAAGAAAATTTTTGACTGTGAACAAATTGAAAATCATCTCTACATTCAATGCCAATGAAGTATTATAGCGCAAGTAAATGGATACATTTGAAGAACAGAATGTAATAGGTTTGTAGATTTGCTAATTTAATATAGGTACCAACATACAATTCTGATTGGATCTAATATTGATTCTTAGAAGGCGTGAATTCATGGTTTAAATATGATTTAAGAACGTATAGCGATATTGGTTGGTACTATATTGATATTTAACAACGAATAGTAATCCATTTGAATTTTCTTCATGGTCAGTTTTCGATTATGTCATACGAAAGTCTTTGATTGGGGGATTCATTAGAGCGAATCTCTCAAGATCTGGAGATTTTTGAGGAAGAACTATAGCGAACATTAACAGAAATCGTTCATACCTGTGGAAGTGATATCATCTTTGGTGCCGAATTATTGCAAGTAGTGTACATGTATGCAAATACTAAAAGGTCTCTTTCGTTCACCATATCGCTATGTGCCAACTATTATACATAAAATGTCTTGCCTAGGGGAACCTAATTTTTTGGCTCAGTTGCAATTTCCACTGTAGATTGGCTTCCTGTAAAACTTGAAGCCGTATCACAGTAGCATTTTGTGTTTTTTTTTTCCAAGGTCAGCTTTTTCGACCATTGCGCATCCTCGCAGAGCATTTTTAAACTCACTTGGGAAAATTAGAACATGTTCATAGATAGAAAGTTAGAACATGTTCTAATTTTTACCTCAACGCGAAAAATGCTAAAACCTAACCCTCGGGAAGGTAACAATCCAATGGAAAACCCCTAGGAGCCCTAACCTGACAGACTTAATAGAATTGCATTCAGCCAGAATGCGCTGTTTTTGCACTTATTCCTCCTCAACATTCACAGCTGACCTTGGAAAAAAGCGCTTTGCCTTCTTCACGTTCGAGCATTAGAAATGCGAGAAAACTGCAAGTGTGATGCGGCTTTTAGGTGGTCCACTCAAGTGCCAGCAACTCTGAATGAGAAATATCGATGTATCGCTTCATTTTAAATCCAACATCGGAACGACAACCCAATCAGAAATCAAAATACGATGCAGTATCCTTTGCGGGAATTTGAAAATCCGATCAGTGAAGGTTACCTCCTAATCAGGTTATAAATGATAAACGATCAAATTAGGTATTTGTAAAACAATAAACGTAAAACCTAACAATAAAATAAACTTTAAACTCCAGAATTCGAACAACTTTCTTGACAAGTCAGTTGATCGGAATAAGAAACAGAAACATGACTTTCGAAGGCTTCAATCAATGGTAAATCGAATCGTTGAAAAATACGGTTTGGATTTAAAACTATTGAACCATGAATCTGGTAGGATCGACAATCAAATTGTGACAAACATCGATTAATTGTACTTTTAGTGGGTCTCTCCTTTGGCAGTGAAGATGGTACTCTACCTACTGCCAGCTTTCTGGCCAATCATCGTCTTATGACCTTTGTATTACATGATCTATTTTGATGCGTAACCAGTATAAGTTTTGGTGTGTGAAATGTACGTATACATCATCTGAATCGACATATTGTCTTCTCTTATCTGTTCTAAATAGAATTTAAGATATCTACCTACTCGCATGTATTCCGGGTTTCACCATTTTGTGCCCCTATTTACCTACCTATTCATCATGTGTATTATGTTAAATGTATGTATACATAATCTGAATCGATATTTTGTCATCTGTTATTCGAATGATAGAATTTAAGAAATCTACCTACTCATATATTCCAGGGTTTCACAATTTTGTGTATAACGAAAAACCGGTACCTTTTATGTGTATTATGTGAAGTGTATGTAAGTATACATAATCTGAATCCACATTTTGTCTTCTGTTGTTCATCCGAATGAGTTGAATTTAAGTAACCTACCTACTCATGTACCGATTTTCATTATTTCTGTATTATCTACTATTCTTATGTTTATTGAGATTATTATGTTTTGACCAGAACACCACCTTTTGGTATGAATTATCTAATATACCTACCTACTGGTGTCATTCCTACTTATAAAGCGAATAAATTGTATCAATTATGTTATTCACAATGACCTACCTTAGTACATAGGTGCATTACCTTCCTCTTCAGAGCTTAGCGATGTTATAAATATAAATGCGACTTTATTGTATTGATAACCAACGCGTGTACAGTGTATTTTATACCTCCTTGTGTGTATTCATCTTTATGTATTGCACAATAAACTAGATAGTAAATATTATTAGTTCCATAATTTTATCCCTCATTTTCTTAATTCTTGAGTAGCTGTTACATGTAAAAAAAATAACAATCCTACAGCAGGTGTATGAGGCCTGTCCGGAAAGTTTGTATAAATATTTTCTGTTGGAGCTTGAAGGCTAGGGGATGGGGCAGCCGGCCGGTTTTTCCTCTCTAGACAACCTACAGATTTTTCAGTCTGAGCCCAGCAGCTCTCGGAGAACAGTCGAGTGTTGATCGAATTTTTGAACCTAACCTTCTTTTCACCAACTTTCGGAAGGAGGGTAGCATGTTGTAAGGACTGGTAGGAAGCTGGAGTCGTGAAATTTCGTCATTGCAATTTTAAAGTCAGTAGCAGCATTAGTGACTGAATCCCCCACATTCACCAGATTTGGCACCTTGCGACTTCCTTCAGTTCCTTATACGAATTCGAGCTTTGGCGGCTGCATTTGGGTGATGTGAAGGCAATCATCAGTAACGACGAGGCTGCTGAAGAACCTGGAAACAGAAGCCTCCCAATGAGCCTTCAATCAGTGGAAACGGCGATGGCGCAAGTGCATTGTGTCTGGTGGAGAGTATTGAAGGAGAGGAAATTGATCTAAGTACATTATTGAATGTAAGAGAATTTTTATTTCACTTTTATACGAAATTTCCTTACAGACCTCGTATGTTAAGCATACCTAGTAGAGTAAAGGCTGGCAGACCAAAAGAAAGTCCGAGATTCTGTAAGGTGGTAAGGTACCTACTTTGTTTTGAGAGTGCTGAATCCAAATGAATATAAACTCGAATAGTGGCCATCTAATTTGTTTTTGATCCTTCGGACCTTGGCATCCGAAGGATGCTTCGGAACTTTTTAGATATCCGAGGAATGAAAACTGGTGGAAGCAACACAAAACTTCTACAGATTTCACCAGATATTGAGGATGTAATAGAGAGGTTGTATCATTCGCAGTGTGGGGGAAAAAAAGCATATGGCGTCCTCCCAAGATGGAGGAAGCTGAGGAGTGCAGGGTGGCTAACATGAGAGAGCAAAACTTCCGTATCATCTTGAAAAACCGCGCTTTCCATGTGGTGTTCAAATAATCACAACACTGTGTGTAACATGTAAGCAGCACAGTATAGAACAGCCTTCTACGAAGAACATACTATAATTTTGCTCTTGTTGAAAAAGTTGAAAATAGGGCATTCTTTAGTTTCAACTGTGATTGAAATTATGAATACACACCATATTTTGGAACTAGACTATAAACTGGATTACCTAGTTAGAAAATTGCATCCTAATTGGGATTCTTAATTCTACGATGCATTGTAGGTGTCAAAATAGGTGCTAAAATGCAATTGTAGGTGTCATGTGTAGTCAAAATGTTAGAGAATAATACATCATTTTGTGCAAATTTATTTTATTTGCAACATTCAATTGCAGATTTATTTATTTCGTTGTGAAAAGCAGTCAAATATACACTTACAAATATACACAAATATAAAACTTTAGGAGGAAATGTGGGTAGTAGGTAGGTACCCATTAGGTAGCATTTTTGTGTGAATTGGTACATAAATAACTAGGTATTCCCAATCAAACCGTTCTTTACGTAGGGTATTGATTGGATTTTATCCTCACATCCGTTTACTTAAAGTACCTATATGGAATCATTTAATAACCATGAAGAAGGTTTTAATGAGTCTTGAACTTTTTGTACCAAGTTCCTTCATAAATTAGTTACCTATTTCACCATGATTCATTTAAATAAATAAAAAATGTAAGATATTTCACAATTATGGAAGGACATTCACAATAAATCTTTGTATAATTCGAGGAATAACATAATTCGTCAATTTCTCTCATTTTACTTAAAAAATGAACCAAAGTTTAAGATTTGGCACAAAAATTACATTTCAAGTATTGGCTCAGAAAAAAAATTCACGATGGGCCAAAAACCACGAAGATTGAAGGAATGAAGTGTTGTATCGTAAATATTAGGTAAATACTAATTCATTTATTTTATATTTTGAAGAAAAATGGGGGATTTTTAAAAATTAACGTAGGTACAATTGAAATGATTGCATGCCTGCTGTTTTTCAATCAATAAATTGTTTGAAAAAAAAGTTGAAAATTGGTTTATTTAAAATATAAAAAACATCAGTAGTCAATAGAGGTGATAATATATTTTCAATATCGCTTGGCGAGGCAGGTGCGCATCGCTTCCTCGTAGGAGGGCGGAGGGTCTTCCTGGGGAACTGGCGAGAAATCCGGTTTTTTGAGCCGTTTGAATTTTTTGATGGCGAGGATGAGGAGAGGGGGAAATACGAAAACGAAGGACGCTGTGCTGAGGAGGATGATCCCTGTCTGGAAATACAAGAGTTTGATTAGTAGGATTGTAAATACAATTCATGGTAGGTAGGTTCATTCAACTCCGGTGTTTCTAACATCTATTCCCAAGACAAAAGATGAGTCAAGAATCAATCACTACCGCCCTGTTATTAACCCCTTTGGCCCTCTCTGAAAGGAGAGAGTCGGGAAACCAGAGTGGATTCAGTAGAATCCACTAGTTGCGCTAGAGTCTGCCCTATTTGTGGAACGACTTGAGATAGTTTTCTTGTCACTGTTCAGTGACTGTGAGGAACTGTACGTTTAGATTCACAATCTAGAGATTTGGTTTCAATGTTTTGGTCGGAATGTTGAAAGTACCGATATTATTTTATAATTTAGGTACATTGATGGTATTTGTGGCAAAAGTTTGCAGCGCGAAGTATTGTTGTTGAACGATCCCGACCAGAGTCCTTTGAAGGTTAGTTAGGAGAAGACGGTTTAATAAATTTCAACATGATCATTCATTAGTAGCTCTTGAGCATGCCCGAATGTGTAATCCTTGTTACGAGCTTAATTCCCTCAGTTTTCATCCATTGAGGGAATGTGCGGGTTAGGCGGTAGAAAGTTTCCTACCAATTTTATTGTATTCAAATCATGAATGCATTCTGAGCATGCACAAACGTATATTACTTCAAGCACCATTTTCTCTTTCCCTATAGACCGATTTTTACGTTTTACGCTACATCTTGATTTAAATAGGTACCTTACCTACTATTTTCCGAAATCGAAATTTTTAAGATCGTTTAAAACAGCTCAATGGTCTATACATTCATGTTACGGATACGAGGAAGCTATGTGCACATCCAGTTTGGCAGACGTTTTATTCAGGCACTCACTACCTATCACTCTGAACTTGTTTTTCATTAGAAATTCTTTCGGAAAGAAATCATGAATATAACATATTAAGTAAAGGAATATTGGATACCTTCAGTAGTCGTTTAGTTAACAGGGATTATGATAAGAAATCTGTTCGCCCAGTTATAGGTTGGTAGCTAATTAAAAACCCATTAAACTTCCTACGTAACTTATCAAATATGCATTACAATTCTCACCTTTTTCTTTTGATGCCAAATAAACTTGAGTTTTGGCTCCACTGCGCAAAATAAATAAAAAATAACCCCCCATCCCTCCCCGTCTCAAAATTTGTTGGTTTACATTTCAAAATGAGGAGAATCCGAAAATCTCTTAAAAAAAAACTACTGGGACAAGGTTTATGAAACTTGGGATAAAAACGTCTGCCAAGTTGGATTGGCAGTATAGCTTCCTCACATATTGTTAAATGGACATGTAGAATTAGAAGAAGAACAAAGTACGGGATTCGAAATGAATGAATGCATAATATAACAGTAGGTATCTAATACATGTGTAAAATAGAGCTATTATTCATTATTGCTAGTACAGAAATTGTTTGAAGGTTAACCTAACCCTCACAATAATTGAAAATTGCATCACAATCGATCCATATTTTGGAGTGCCATACAGATTAAGTTTTGCGTATGCGCAATAGTTATGTCTGCAATCTATGAAAGGCAAAAAGCAAGTGGATATTTTGATTTTAGAGGACAAACATTTTATTGACTTCTTTCCCGAACTCAAAGCTTCTGTACCTTCGTATTTGAGGCAGCTAGAATACTATTACAAATTATGGAGGGGCTCTGATCAGCTGTTAGACCTGAGAGACTAACCATCTCCTGACGCCATGAAGTCCTCACCCATCGACAGGCTCCACGCCACCAATGAAGGAACATCTTCACCGTCGAGTGGCTCTCTGCAGGTCCCAATGCCAGAATATCTGCATTCGCGACACCGATGATATACCTTCTACATGCGTTCAACTATTACCAATGGTTATCTTATACCGAAATAATAAACTGCTGTGTAATAATTTGCAGTGTTTTCACAAGTTCTTTGCATTCAATTTGCTCAAATTTCAAAACAATGTAACAGGTAGAAACTGTGTAACGAATTGCTTCCGAGTCTACCTGAAGGTAGTGGAAGCATTGTTTTCACTTTCGGGAGAAAAAAATTTGTGGTCCCCAAAATGAAAATTTCCATTCGCATTTTACGTTTTTATACCATTCTGAACAACTTTGGTTCCGTGTCTGTCTGTCGGTGTGTGTGTGTCTGTCGTGTGTCCGCAAATCCTTGTAACAAGCTTGTTTTCTAAAGTTTACAACCGATTTGGATGAAATTTTCAGGGGATGTGCTGGCTAGGGGGGTAGACGGTCTTCTATCAGTTTCATCGTTCTTGACTCAATAAAAAAATGATATTTCACGCTACTTGTTGATTCACTCTTTTTCGCTATGGAATTTTTCAAGATCATTTAAAACTTTTCAATTACACATTCATGATTGGTAAACGAGGAAGCTATGTGCCACTCCCAACTTTGTTAGTTCCGAAGGAATCACCACGTATATCTTCAGCAAACCAGTGTACCTACCAACTTATTAGATATTTACTAATTGCGTGTGTACTATTTAATTAAGTATTATTAGTTAAGTACCTAGGTATTAGCACCTAGGTTAAGTAGTTAGGTGGTATTGGTTTTATACCTTATGGGCTCTGGGATCAGGACCTGTGCCACTGGGGTCGGCCAAGATATTCGCAAGGCCTTTGAACATCAGAAACGAGCAAACGGATATCCAAGCGAGAGCTTGAAAGCAAACTATGCCCACGATCAGCCAGCTCATCGTTTCAAGATGCCTGAAAAACAATTTATTATTATAGGTATTCGTGGTGGTAGCTATCATCTGTCTCAAAGGAGGACTGACATGAGGGTGGAAGTTAGGCGGCTTCTTCCTTTATATATTTCATTCTTTCTTCACAACTAGTTTCGCCTATAGAAGGCCTCTTCAGGTGAATTAGGGTAGAATCATGATCCATACAACGTTGAAGATTTAATTTAGTCTGCTAGACTACTTCTATATGGGGCCTGAGAGAAGTCATCCTTGGGGAGATTCATGAGATCCTTCCCTATGTATAGGTATTTTTTACACGTTTGTAAGTGTTTTGTGTATCAAATGTTATCAGTTGTGTGGTGAAATGTATTTCTCCCATAAAATTAACTTTATCTCTTATTTTAAGCTATAATTTCCACACAAATCACTTACATACGTGTAAAACATACCTGTAAATTATAGGGAAATCATCTGCTACGCAGGATTTCATGAACCTCCCCAAGGATGACTTCTCTCAGGCCCCATATAGAAGTAGTCCAGCAGACTAAATTAAATCTTCTGCAAAATTTGACGAAATACCTACAACGTTGTATGGATCAATTCTACCCTAATTCACCTGAAGAGGCCTTCTATAGGCGAAACTAGTTGTGAAGAGAGAAAAAATATATAAAGGAAGAAAACCGCTTAACTTCCACCCTCATATCTGTACTCCTTTAATTCATTATTGATTGATATACCCTGGAAACTAAATACTTTGGAGAAATTGTGAAGACAACCTATGCTCTATATTCCTCGCAGTCATAGGGTAAACGAAAGTTCCTACCAGTAGCTAAGAAGAAGCGCTTATTTTTTCCTGCACCTATATTTTCATGAGTTAGGTATCCTCCATTCATCTTTTTTGGTGCGTTGGATGTGCTGTAGATGTCCTTTAACAGTTTTATTTCCTAATTTTGTTTAATTTCCTCGTTTGAAAGTTAAAAATGCCAAAAATTGTATGCTTATACCTAAAGTTTTCGCAGAAGTAGTTAGCAACATTATCACATCGATTAAGTTCTATTCTATTCTGGAACATCGTTTCAAGTACCTACTCTAAATGATCTAAGCCAAGTATAATGACCTAAGTACTAATTATGATAATATTTATTACTCAAAATACTTATAGTGGCCGTGTATCTTTAGAATTGAATTCGACTCTTTATGATTCTTCAGCTCTAATCCGAGAACGGAATAAGAAATCGCAAATCCGGTTTCAGCGTCGTGTTCATAATTTAAAATTCTTCAAAATGATGAGGCACTCACCGAAAAATGGACGTGTGCGTGTGTGTTACGATAAGTATCTTTAGGATAGTCGATTGAGATAAATATCCCGTTCTTGCACCAAAAAATTAAGCTTTCCAAATGAAAGGATGAGTTTGTTGGCCAGCAATTTTTGAGCACATTACATTGGACAAACTTCAAAAAATGTGCTAAAAAATCACTAAAAATTGCTAAAAACGGCTACAAATTGTTAAATTTATCATTTTTAGCGGCTTATTGGAGTATCCGTCTAAACAAAGTTATCAACAGTTAACTACATTAGAAAATTTTTGCACAAAATTATGCTGCAAAATGTAGCACTCAAGTTTCTGAAAATTTGCTAAAAAAATTAAAAACTGAAAAAAATCTATAAATCCAAAATCATTTTTGAATTGGAGAATTTCATTTAGTTTTAATTTCAGTTTAGTTTTTTGCCATTAAATAGTTTTTTTTTACAATTTCTTTGTAATTTAGTAGATACATTGAACATTTAATAATACGATAGGTATTTAAAAAAAAATCGCTCATACGAACGTGCTGCATGACTGGAACATTCTTACTTATTAACACAAATGAGGAAAGAAACGATGACCACTTGGCATACAAAATTATCCTGTTACCTTGTGGAAACACCTTTTTTCTCAAAAAATTAAATTGAAACTTCCTTAATAGAAATCTATCCTCGTGAAAATTTCATTTTTGCGAATTTTTGAAGAAAATTAAGCTATTGCTCTCGCCTCAAAATTTGTAGAATGTGAATTTTTGAAAAAATTTTATGCAGAAATCCGTTTCAGGCTATTCTGAATCATATTCTGAAGTTTAACGCATTTTTTTATGTATGTATGTATGTATGTATATATGTATATATGTATGTATGTATGTATGTATGTGTCATTCCAGACGATAACTGTCCGTAGAATTGTGCTAGAAACTTCAAAAAAAATTTTAAAATGTTAAGGACACAAAACGAAAGTTCAAGTTCGTTGGCCAGCATGATCGGATTACATCTTCGGGTTGAAATTTTCAAAAATGTAGTCAAAAATTTCAAAATAGCCTGTTTTTTGCGATTTGTTGTGAGAAATAATTTTTTCAGCATACTAACATGTGGTATATTCGGAATCAGCATAAAATTTCCTATAAGAATATGTATCAAGTTTTCAAAAATTTCAAAGTTGAAAAATCAGTCAAAAATCGAAATAATGCCGTTCGCTAGTTGTAAAAATCGGTAATATTTGCATGAAACATTGTCCAAATTCAGATTGAACTACTCTTATGGAAGTATCCCTGTATAACCAATCCTAGAACCATGCTGTTTAAAACGTAGGTAGTAGGTGCTTTAAAAAAAAAAAAAAAATAAAAATAAAAAATGTAATCACAGCTGATGAGTTTACTCTGTGCATGCGTTAATAATTTGATTCCATGTTTGTCTACCAAAATCATATACTAAAATTTCTCAACACGATCAATAGCGACTGAAATGTCGAAGATTTCTTCAAAAATTCGCTCATGGGGTCATGCTGCATGACTGGACTTTTTTTTTTTTTAGATAGGAAATTAAATACATAGGTTTTCTTTGAACAATGATTTATAGACCTTAAGTAGAAAAGTGTAAAAAAATGTATAAACGGGCTCGAATTTTTGAATTGCGATATGGATAATGATTCACCGGATGATTCATGATAATTAAGTCAATTTTACTCATATTAATGAAACTGTATGACGTGTAATAATTAAAAATATTGTGTTATATTTAATCAAAATATCCATCTCCAGATTTAAATCTTGTTACTCAAGAATAAAAGGGTGATATTTTTCCTACATCTTATTTTAGTTTACATTTTCAGAGGGCCTATTGAAATTATTTGTAATATTAAAGGTTAACAAATTCTTAGCTTAGAAGAATCAAAGATTTACATTATATGGTGCATACTATTTTATCAGTTACCTTGTCCCTTGAAATCCTTATTTTCCTTGAAGATTCGGCGCAATTCAATTCCGTGTAACTACATATTCAGATCATCTCACACGCGAATATACTTCATCAATCGCGAATTCATCATCAAGTATTAAATTTCAGTTCCAAGCTTGCCGCGAGGTGATTATTCGTTCTGTCAAACTCGTTCGGAGTCGGTGCTGAGGGCATCGGGAATGACGCGTCTTGGAGGTGGACGGAAGGGCGTGTGGAATACCAAGTCCCGGGCTCTCCACCCCCCCACTATGGAACCTCCCTATACGGGATATCTGCCAATACGTCCGGTCCATTACACAAATGAAGTCTCTCGAAGTCAAATGAGCCCGAAGGTTGTCGCGGTCTGTTTTTCCTTTCGAACGAAAAGTCTTTTTTTGCCGTCCTTGGGGGATCATGAAGTCGGTGAGAACAATAGCGGCGTTTTTGAGGGTGACGTTTCTTAAGGATTTGTACATGAGTTGCTTCTTCAAGGAGGTTCAAGTGTGCAATTACATGGGTAACCAGGCCACTTGTAGACGATACAACGGACAACGAATATCCGATTGTTTCCAAATGTTGAAAACATTGGTGTGTATTTGAGGGTGCCGTTTTATAAGCATGTGTGTTGCCTTTGATCGAGGTTCGATGTGGGCTATTTGATGAGCAACCATTCCAAATGTAGAAGATTATAAATGAATTGATGGTCTGGAGATCATCATGATGGTTTTAGAAATAGTGGCGTTTTTGAGGGTGACGTTTCTTAAGGATTTGTACATGAGCTGCTTCTTCAAGGAGGTTCAAGTGTGCAATTACATGGGTAACGAGGCCACTTGTAGACGATACAACGGGCAACGATGATCTTATTCATATTCCATATGTTGAAAACATTGGTGTGTATTAGGGGGTGCCGTTTTATAAGCATGTGTGTTGCCTTTAATCGAGGTTCGATGTGGGCTATTCGATGAGCAACCATTCCAAATGTAGAAGATTATAAATGAATTGATGGTCTGGAGATCATCATGTTGGTTTTAGAAATAGTGGCGTTTTTGAGGGTGACGTTTCTTGAGGTTTTGCACATGAGTCGCTTCTTCAAGGAGGTTCAAGTGTGCAATTACATGGGTAACCAGGCCACTTTTAGACGATACAACTGCAACGATGATCTTAATCATGTTCCAAATGCTGGAAACGATAGTGGTGTTTTGGAGGGAAAAGTTTTATAGGAATTTGTGTTGCCTTTGACCTAGGTGCGATGTGCCTATGCTATTGTTTGAGCAGACATTCCCAATGTAGAAGATAATACAGACCTTGGTGACCACGTTGGTAAGAATTTATAAAAGAGGCGATTTTCAGGGTGACGTTTCTTAAGGATATGTCTATGACTGTTCATGCGGATGCGATGTTTGCAAATGAATGAGCAATAATTCCAAATGAAGGAGATAATACAGGCCTTGATGGTCTAGAGATCATTATGTTGGGAAGAGCAATACTGGCGTTTTTTAGGGTGACGTTTCTTGAGGATTTCTACATGAGTTGCTTCTTCCAGGAGGTTCAAGTGTGCAATTACATGGGCAAGCTGGCAACTTGTAGACGATACAACGGGCAACGATGATCTTAAACATCTTCTAAATGCTGGAAACAATAGCATTGTTTTTGAGGAAGAAGTTTTGACATTTCATGTCTTTGCTATGGCACACAACCAAATTTTCGTTGTTACGTTACGTAACGAAATATGCTCAATTTCTGATGATTTCCGCTTACAACCGAGACGTTGCTAGGGAAATGGTACTTCGTCGTTTTTCATCCCACAAAATTCGTTCACCATTCGTTCGAAAGCTCTCGAGTTATCCAATCATATTATGTTAACTACTGCGAAGTGCGTGGCCAACAATCACAGTTATGAGCATGGTTATTTGAATTATTGTTTACACACAGGTGATCATTCTCAATAATTGATATTGTGAACATGATTGCAACCGCTTGTTAATTTCTGATTGCATACGAGTCTGCTACACATACCTACGCGTCTGCAACTGAAGACATGAAATGTTCCAATGTGTTGCAGACTCTTATGCAAGCGTTTCGTCTTTTCTAAATTAGAGTTAGGTTTAAGATCGACAAAGAATAGTGGTTCCACGGATTCGGTCTTAGAATGGTCTGAAACGGATTTGTATATTGTAGGAATTTGTGCTGTCTTAGATCAAGGATGTACCAATGGTATTGTGTGAACAGACGTTCCCAATATAGAAGATAATACGAACCTCGTTGATCTCGAGGTGATCATATTAATTAGAATTTATAAAAAGCAACATTTTTAGGGTAATGTATCTTGAAGATATGTACATGAGTTGCTTCATGAACTAGTGTGCAATTACATGAGCAACCATGCCAGTTATGAAGGGAACAAGGGACATCGATGACCTTAATCATCTTCCAAATGTTGGAAACATGGCTTGATGATCTGGAGATGATCAATATATTGAGAATTTTTAGGAAGCGTTTTTGAGTGTCACGTTTCTTAAAGATATGTACATGAGTCGCTTCATGAACAAGTGTGCAAATACATGAGCAACCATGACAGTTATACAGGAAACAGGGGACATCGATGATCTGAATTATCTTCCAAAAGTTGGAAATAATAGCTGTGTTTTGGAGGAAGAAGTTTCATAGGAATTCGTGTTGCCTTCGATCAACAAGCGATGTACCTATGCTATTGTTTGTGTAGACATTCCCAATGTAGAAGATAATAAAAGCCTTGATGATCTGGAGATGATCAAGTTATTAGGAATTTATAGGAGGCGTTTTTGAGTGTGACGTTCCTTAATGATATGTACATGAGTTGCTTCTTGAACAATGTGCAATATGAGCAACCATGACAGTTATACAGGAAACAAGGGACATCGACGATGTTGGAAATAAAAGCTGTGTTCTGGAGGAAGAAGTTTCAAAGGAATTCTTGGTGCCTTTGATCAACAAGCGATGTACATATGCTATTGTTTGAGCAGACATTCCCAATGTAGAAGATAATGAATGCCTTGATGATCTGGAGATGATCATATTAGTAAGAATTTATTAAAGAGACTTTTTTGAGGTTGAGGTTTCATGAAGATATGTATATGAATCGCTTCATGAATAACTGTGCAATTACATGAGCAACCATGCTAGTTATACAGGGACCAAGGGACACCGATGATCTTCCAAATGCTGGAAACATGGCTTGATGATCTGGAGATGATCAGGATATTAAGAATTTATAGGAGGCGTTTTTGAGTGTGACGTTTCCCAAAGATATGTACATGAATTGCTTCTTGAACAATGTGCAATAACATGAGCAACCATGACAGTTATACTGGAAACAAGCGACATCGATGATCTTAATCTTCATCCAAATGCTGGAAATAATAGCTGTGTTTCGGAGGAAGAAGTTTCTTAGGAATTCGTGTTTTTTTTTTATTGTAACGTATCTTGAACATAAGTACATAAGTTGCTTCATGAACAAGTGTGCAATTACATTAGCAACCATGCCAGTTATGAAGGGAACAAGGGACAGCGATGACCTTAATCATCTTCCAAATGTTGGAAACATGGCTTGATGATCTGGAGATGATCAATATATTGAGAATTTTTAGGAGGCGTTTTTGAGTGTGACGTTTCTTAAAGATATGTACATGAGTCGCTTCATGAACAAGTGTGCAAATACATGAGCAACCATGATAGTTATACAGGAAACAGGGGACATCGATGATCTGAATTATCTTCCAAATGTTGGAAATAATAGCTGTGTTCTGGAGGAAGAAGTTTCAAAGGAATTCTTGGTGCCTTTGATCAACAAGCGATGTACCTATGCTATTGTTTGAGCAGACATTCCCAATGTAGAAGATAATAAAAGCCTTGATGATCTGGAGATGATCATATTACTAAGAATTTATTAACGAGACTTTTTTGAGGTTGGATGTTTCATGAAGATATGTAAATGAGTCGCTTCATGAATAAGTGTGCAATTTCATGAGCAACCATGATAGTTATACAGGAAACAAGGGACATCGATGATCTTAATCTTCATCCAAATGCTGGAAATAGTAGCTGTGTTCAGGAGGAAGAAGTTTCATAGAAATTCGTGTTGCCGTTGATCAACAAGCGATGTACCTATGATATTGTTTGAGCACACATTCCCAATGTAGAATATAATACAAGCCTTGATGATCTGGAGATGATCATGTTATTAAGAATTTATAAGAGGCTTTTTTTAGTGTGACGTTTCTTAAAGATATGTACATGAGTTGCTTCATGAACAAGTGTGCAATTAGATGAGCAACCATGCTAGTTATATAGGGACCAAGGGACATCGATGACCTTATTCATCTTTCAAATGCAGGAAACAAGCGCTGATGATCCGGAGATGATCATGTTATTAAGAATTTGTAAGAGGCGATAGAGTACCAAGCGATGTACCTATGGTATTGTTTGAGCAGACATTCCCAATGTAGAAGATAATAAAAGCCTTGATTATCTGGAGATGATCATATTAGTAAGAATTTATTAAAGAGACTTTTTTGAGGTTGGACGTTTCATGAAGAAATGTACATGAGTTGCTTCATGAACAAGTGTGCAATTACATGAGCAACCATGACAGTTATACAACAAACAAGGGACATCGATGATCTGAATTATCTTCCAAATGTTGGAAATAATAGCTGTGTTTTGGAGGAAGAAGTTTCATAGGAATTCGTGTTGCCTTCGATCAACAAGCGATGTACGTATGCTATTGTTTGAGCAGACATTCCCAATGTAGAAGATAATACAAGCCTTGACGATCTGGAGATGATCATGTGTTAAGAATTTATAGGAGGCGTTTTTGAGTGTGACGTTTCTTAAAGATATGTACATGAGTTGCTTCTTGAACAAGTGTGAATAACATGAGCAACCATGACAGTTATACTGGAAACAAGGGAGATCGATGATCCTAATCTTCCTCCAAATGCTGGAAATAATAGCGGTGGTTTGGAGGAAGTAGTTGTTATGGAATTTGTGTTGTCTTTGATGAAGGTGCGATGTAACTATGCTATTGTTTGAGCAGACATTCCCAATGTAGAAGAAAATACAACCCTTGGTGATCATGTTGGTAAGAATTTATAAAATAGGCGATTAGGGTGACGGATATGTCTTGAGTTGTTTCAACCATACCGGTTATAGAGGAAACAAGGGATAGCGATGATATTAATTATCTTCCAAATGTTGAAAGGTATAGCTGTCTATTTGAGAAAGACGATTCTTGTGAATCTGTACACGAGTTGCTTCTTCCCGAAGGTTCCAGCGTTAACAATAATCCGCTATTGTTTTCAGCATTTCGAATATAATCGAGATCATCGTTGTCCGTTGTTTGACAACGATTATCTTAGGCATATTAAAAAAGCTGAGAATATAGCGGTTAATTTTGAGAGAAGACGTTTTTTAAGCAATCTTCCTGTCGTTAAATTTCAACTGAAGAAGATAGATAATACAGGCCTAGATGGTCTAGAGATCATTATGTTGGTAAGAGCTATACTGGCGTTTTGGAGGGTGACGATTCTAAAGGGGATTAGTGCATGCGTTACTTGTGCAAGAAGGTTCAAGTGTAAAATTACATTGGCGACCATGCGAATTATAGAGGACTCAATTGACAGATATGATCCTAATCACCTTCCACTAACTGATAACAATTGGGTGTATTTGAGGAAGACGTTTTATAAACATTTGTGTTGCTTGTGATTAAAGTGCGATGTGTGCTGTTGGATTGGCAGCCTTTCCCATTGTACAAGACAACACAGGCCATGATGATCTGGAGATGATCATGTTGGTAATAGCAATGGTAGAGTTTTTGAAGGTGACATTTCTTGAGGATTTGTACATGAGTTGCTTCTTGAAGTAGGTTCTAGTGTCCACTCAAGTAGGCAACCGTAACAGTTGCAGAGGAAAAATGGACAACGATAATATTAATCATCTTCAAAATGCTGTAATGATAGTAGTAATAATCAAGGTGCGGTATGTGCTATTGGATTAGCAGACTTTGCTCATGTAGTCGAAAAAACGTGTTTTTTTTTTTTTTTTTTTCGACAAATTTTGTCGACGCTACCTAGTTTACAATTCTCAACCGATTTTCGTAATTCCCATTTTGTTCGATTCCAATTTCAGTCTAGTTGTGCAGCGAACCTAAGAAATTTCGGATTTGCTGTCGAGATGGGGGGTGGAGGGGATAATTACCGATTTTGTCAAGCGCTGCCCAAGCTACTAATCCATCTTATTTTGTTCCATTATCAATTCGATATAGTTTTTGAAAGTTTGTCAGGGTTTTCAAATTGCATCAAGAGAGGGGTGAATGGAGGGGGTAATATTGATAAACATGATGTTTTCACTATTCCCGTCCGATTTTTGTGATTCTTTTTTTTTTTTCTTTTAAACTTTGAATTTGGTCTAGTTATGGAAAATGCAACAGGAGTTTCAAATTTCATGATGGAAGGGGGTGGATGGAGGGGGTAATAACGATAAATCGTGATATTTTAATTATATTCATCAGACTTTTCGTGACTGTTTTTATTGTTTGTTTAATCCAAATTTTAGTCCAGTTATGCAACCTCGGAAATTTCAAATCTACCGTCGGTGAAGGGGTGAAACAGTATGAGGGGGAGGGGGGTGGGAGAGAGATTCCTAAAAATCATTATACTTTTGTTTTTTCTCTTATTTTAATTCTCACCAAAATTATATATAATCCATTCATGGGGAAGTTCCTGTAATGCATGCATTACTTACCAATGTTTTGCGTTTCAGAGCTTGCTGATCGATTCTGGTTCCGTGTCTGTAGACCTATGGTAAATCCTTGTCACGCCCAAAACTATACTAAGTTTTAGTCCGATTCAGATGCAATTTTCATCAGAAATTGTGCGGGTTAGGTCCCAGATTTGCCTCTATAACTTTCATCAACGTCGAATGAATAGCAGCCTGAGCGCAATCGTGAATTTCTTATAAGTTTTATAATGTGTGTTCTCGTCACCTATTGATCCGATTTCGGTCAAACGTGGAGGGTAGTTGGTATATGGTCCAGAAATATTTCATATGGAATATCGCGATTGGTTGAGTAATAACTACTGCACATGTCCAAACCTAAAATTGATTGACACAGGCAAACCTGCTGGACTAATGAACCGATGGTTTTTACGACATTTTCAGGGGCTGTGAGAATTAGCTCCTACATGGTGTCGTAAGTATAAATTTCATTGCCGTCAGATTGACATTAGTCAGTGCCCATGCGCAAACGTGAATTTCTTATCTGTCAGATTTCGTTCAAACTCGAGGTGTTGTTGATTATATGTCAAGGATGATTCCCTATGTATTTTATCGAAATGGTTGACTTATAACTATTGCACTTGTGCAAATCTAGTAGGTAGGTACCAACTAGTTGACACTCCGAAACCAATGGATCGATTTTCATGATTTGCCCGGTTATTAACATGTTTAATGTTTTAGGGCTGGGGGTCGTTCTGTGAATTCCGACACGCAAATCTGCAACGTTTTTTTTCTGATGATTTCCGCTTACAACCGAGTCGTTGCTAGGGAAATGGTACTTCGTCGTTTTTCATCCCACAAAATTCGTTGACCATTCGTTCGAAAGCTCTCGATTTATCCAACCATATTATGTTAACTACTGCGAAGTGCGTGGCCAACAAGCTGAGTTATGAGCATGGTTATTTGAATAATAATTGTGTACACTCAGGTGATCATTCTCAATAATTGATATTGTGAACATGATTGCAACCGCTTGTTAATTTCTGATGATTTCATTGAGTTGGTGTTTCGATGATTTGATTCATAGCAGGTGATCCGAATATTGCGAGAACGGTTTGATTTGTGAAGCGGTGGTTAAATCATTTTAATAGGTAATTTCTATACTTTACACTCTAGGAAGCTGTAATTTTGTATGTAGCCTCTTCAGGACATTTACTTGACGATGCCCAGGGTCCGGATCAGATGAGTGGCTCTTAAAGCTATTTTTTATGCTTTACACTCTAGGAAGCTGTAATTTCGTATGTAGCCTCTTTAGGACATTTACTTGACGATGCCCAGGGTCCGGATCAGATGAGTGGCTCTTAAAGCTAATTTCTATGCATTACGCTCTAGGAAGCTGTAATTTCGCTTGTAGCCTCTTAAGGACATTTACTTGACGATGCCCAGGGTCCGGATCAGATGAGTGGCTCTTAAAGCTATTTTTTATGCTTTACACTCTAGCAAGCTGTAATTTCGCATGTTGCCTCTTTAGGACATTTACTTGACGATGCCCAGGGTCCGGATCAGATGAGTGGCTCTTAAAGCTATTTTTTATGCTTTACACTCTAGGAAGCTGTAATTTCGTATGTAGCCTCTTTAGGACATTTACTTGACGATGCCCAGGGTCCGGATCAGATGAGTGGCTCTTAGAGCTAATTTCTATGCTTTACACTCTAGGAAGCTGTAATTTCGTATTTAGCCTCTTTAGGACATTTACTTGACGATGCCCAGGGTCCGGATCAGATGAGTGGCTCTTAGAGCTAATGTCTATGCTTTACACTCTAGGAAGCTGTAATTTCGTATGTAGCCTCTTTAGGACATTTACTTGACGATGCCCAGGGTCCGGATCAGATGAGTGGCTCTTAGAGCTAATTTCTATGCTTTACGCTCTAGGAAGCTGTAATTTCGTATGTAGCCTCTTTAGGACATTTAATTGGCGATGCCCAGGGTCCGGATCAGATGAGTGGCTCTTAGAGCTAATTTCTATGTTTTACACTCTAGGAAGCTGTAATTTCGTATGTAGCCTCTTTAGGACATTTACTTGACGATGCCCAGGGTCCGGATCAGCTGAGTGGCTCTTAGAGCTGGCATACGAGTCTGCAACTAAAGACATAAAATGTCCCAATGTGTTGCAGACTCGTATGCAAGCGTACTTTGGTATGAGTCCCATCGGAAATATCTAATGGTAAAATAAAAATGTATATAAATATAATAAATTGTTTTGGTTAATTAGATTCTTTTCTTTTTTCTTGACCTTAAAAAACTATATCTAATTTTTCCCTTGCGAGGGAAAAACATTAAACATGATTTAATGTTTTTCCCTCTCAAGGGAGAAATTATGAAATTGTTGTAGTTCTTCTCTGACAGGCTCATTTCATTTCCGAGTGAGCTAGCAGGGTTATCTTCAAAAATTCGCTCATGGGGTCATGCTGCATGACTGGACTTTTTCATTAGTTACTCTACCCATAATGGCTAAATTACGAGAACAACAAATTGATTCAATTAGCTATTTTATAGATAATAGAAGATTATCACCTTATCCACACGTTAGGTGGTGAATGCCATTGAATCAGGGTGGTTTGGTTGGTCGCCTTATCCTTTTTCAGGTTGGGTGATTAGAGGTTGAGGACATTTGAAGGCTCCTCTTTGTACGCACTTATTTCTTGCTGAGTCCTTTCTCCATATATTATAGGCATCTTCAGAGCTTAGTTTGGTTAGATTATGGCTTAATAAGTGTATCATAAGGGGGGGTCCTCCTCCTTCATCTTATCAGTGACCAGTTGTGTTTGGTTCTGATGCTTGTTGTCAACCCCCCCTAATGGTACCTATGTGGACACTTTTTGTCCTCTTCATTTAAGCAATTATTGTACACATTTTAAGAGATGTTTGAAATACTTTTTTTGTGCGCCAATAATCTCAATAAGTAGGAACTTACTTATACATCCTATGACGATAAAGGTGGAGCAGGTATATAATAGTTTATTGCAATCTATCGTTTGGGAATCCCCAAGGAGTAGAGCTATGATTATTACTATTTAGGTAAAGAAAAGACTAGAAGAAAATGAAAGTGTATGCTCGTTTTATGCTTCAACATCATTTCACCTATATCCAAACACATTACAAATCCGATTTAGCGATTATTCACCTTCATATAAAACTGAAAGAGAGAATGCTCAACTACTTAACGGCTTAAAGAAGAAATCGAGAGTTTCTTGCTAGGAAAGAATGTGACAAAATTACAAATGTTCATGGTTTTGGACATTAATCGCCTAAAGGTAACACAGCCCTGATGTATTTGGCTTAGATGTCACGGGAGTACGTCGGTGGACTGATTTCATGTGGGAGCGCCTTTTGAGTGCAAAAATATTGCAGATGCCTATTATCAAATCGTATTCTTTCAGTATATTATTTGGAGCAAGTCGACAAAAATTAAAGTTCCTATAGAAGCAATATAGTTGGTATCTAATTAAGGTTGGGCATCCGGTACAAATGAAGAAAGAGGGTACCTAGTTATTTACGGTAACAGTTGTCGGAATTTCCCATTATTGAAGACGCGTTGTTTGAAAACAAAAAGCCGGACATTTGCTACTGTTTCTGCAAAAACCGGACATTTGGCGTCCAGAGTGGCTTTCAATTTTGGCCCGGACAGCTTAGAGAAAAACAGGACTGTCGGGGCCAAAACCGGACACCTGGCAACCCCATCCCATATTACTGGCACCTTGCCCTTTTAAACCCTCTTCAATGGACTGAATCAGTAGGTTTAACAATAAAAAGTCAATATAGGTATTACAATATAAAATTTATTTCAATAAGTTCAACTGTGTACACAAAATACACTTCTCTTCCATCTCCTCGCAAATCGCTCCCTTCGCTGTAATCCAACCGCAAAAAATCCTAGTGCTCCCACGGAACACCTCAATCAACAACAAAATAAAATTTGAAACACATAACAAAAATCACTGAGTAATTGAACGCGGACAGTAAAATTGTAATCATCCACACCATTTTATTTGTATTTTTTATCTCTTTTACTTCAAGTCAAAACTTCCTCCCGAATCGCCTCATATTGCACTCAATTCTGCAACAACCTTTCACAAAGACAGCCATAAGGCCCTACTATTATAAATGAATTTCCCATTAAACTTCAGTTCCTGCTTTCTTTTAAATATATAGATATATACAGTTTTACTTCAGGTGTGCTAAATCAGCTCATTTCTTTGTAATCTTCTATAAAATTATTAAACGGTACGCTCAAATCAAGATTAAACGCTACGATGAGAATCAAAACAGAGATCTAAATCAGTATTTAATACATGAACGCCCTAAAAATCCAAAAAAATAACACAAGTCACTTTTTTAATGTTAAAATCGAAACAAAAACCACCTTGGCATCTACTTTAGTCCTGATCCCTAAATTCATTTCTCTCATTGTTATCACCAGTTTTACTTACAAACTAATTTTCAAGATATTTGTTTGTTTTTTCTCAACAAAGAACAATAGTACATTTTTCTCTTTTTCTTAATTTTTTCAATCAACCAATCATTGTTTAGTGCAGTAGCTGCCCCTTCTGGGTGTACGTATATAATTTACAATAGAAAATGAAGATAAATACCATCCATGTTTCATAGAAGCAAAGTCGAATACAAGGATTTCATTAAGCGAAGATATTATCGAGTATTATTAATTTTGGTAATGTCAAAGTGGAATTTTACTTTTTAACCGACTATTGTGAGATACACATCTCGTTTTATTATTATTTTTGTTATTTATTTTTCTTCATTTTATGTACGATTTATATTCTACCGTGCAATTTTTCTACTGGTAAACCTACTTGCTAAAAATTCGGTATCAGAAGAAAATTCCACTTATTATCATCAACAAAACGGGCAGCTACGCACGAATTCGCTTTCATGAACTTTACTCCATTTGATTGTGAATAAAGTTAGGTAGGTAACTTATAATTCTAAGGGTGTACTTATGGCTAAATGAGGTGTTCGATAAATCCGCCTTTTTTCCCTTTAAATGATTTTAAATGACAACTTTAGGACGTTTTCTAATTCTAATTTGTAATTTCTTCTACATGTAAATGATAAGAACATTGTGAAAACCTTATCTATAACTGCACGTTTGAGTTGATATTAGGAAATGATTTGCTCCTCCAAATCAAAATGTACATCAATTTAAAATTGTAATGTACATAAATACATATATATTTTTTTAGAGTCGACATTTCGACCAAATGATACACTAAATGTGTTTGTTGTACCACATATCAAGTTATTTTGTCGACATTTTAAAGTTCGGCCCGAAGACATACCGGCTAAATGTGATAGTTGTTCCACATATGTTGCATTATTTGGGAGCGGATTCAATGTCCCTAATTTCTCTTACAACCAAGTTCAAAATGTTAACTCCGAGGAAACTGGGGGCTGTTCAGACAATTGTGCCACCAATACACCTTTATATTAAACACATTAATACTGGGTAAAATTGGCTTTTATAATACTTGGGGAATTAACATTTTTTTAGCTTTCAATCGGCACACAGTCTAAATTAAACCTAATTAAACCCCTTTAAAACTACTTATTGAATCGTGATCAGTTTTTTTTGTGCTAGGCAAACGCCACACGCTGTGTACGTACCCCATAACTCTTAAATAAATACAAACAATATTCTATAGCCAAGCAAATTCACAAACAATCGTATTCTTAAAGCAATTTATGAACCAAGTGATTATTCATGCATGGATTATGAAGTTCTTTCATGAAATCTCGGCTGAAGGTCTAAATTTAACAAAGTCCTTTATTATACGTAGGTACGTTTTTAAGCTTTTCCTCTATAAACAACGATAGTATAAAATTGCTTTCAGTGACACTATGGATGTTGACGCTAATATTAAAGAGCATAATTATTGCGTTAACAGATTCTATTTGAATACTTTGAGTTCATACGCCATTAAAGAAAATTTTAATTAATTAATCAATTTTGTTGTATTAATTGTGAACACAGAAACGAATCGCTTTACCAACTGATTTCTACAATAGGTATTACCAATAAAAGTAGATACCTACCTAATATTTTCAAGGTTGATCGCTTTGGTTGTAAATACAACAAAATTAATAGAGTGGATGATGATAATTAAATAATAAGCTAATATTGCTTTCAAGCAATTAATTTCTATAGATCCTGCTGAGTGCTACTCTTTATGAATCTTGGAAAAAACTGTTTAGCATGTATAGGTAGGTAATTGTGTGCTATGTGAACTTGAAAGTAACACTCGTAAAATCTCTAAGTACAGTCTTAATTACAAGTGGAAACGGAAAAAATAATAATACAAATTATTTAATTATAGTTAAATTAGTGCCTTCACTCTCCTACGTTGTGTCACTAAGAAGGTGTATTTTATAAAACTTAATGTTCTCGAGAAAAATTAATTGTAAACCAAATTAATTAACACTTAACGAATCAACATAACTATTGATACGTTTCCAAACTGTAAAAATATTAATTGGCTATCAATTATCTTCTCACGTACAATTAAATGAAATAATGAACACATGGAATATTGATGCATTTAAATGAAAATCAATAGATTAGACAGGAACTGTCGATAAATTCCTTTAGCGACAATTTTCAGTAACAATAGCTCAAATTCAGGCACTAAAAGAGAAAAAATATCAACTTAATATGCAGTAAAGCTGAATCGTTGGATTTTAGAATGAAAACTATATTAAATTAGACAATAAATTAGTTCCATCAAATATTAATGATAACAGATGGACCCAACTTTTCGGTTCAGTAGAAATGTTGCTTTTTAGTTAATTTCTTATGGATGTATTTACCACCCATTTACATTAATAGGTTGTGAATTCAATGAATCACTGACATTGAACAGGTAGGTTCGTACCCAGTAAGATTGCTGTAGTTATAATTATTAGGGAGTAAATAACTATTACAATGGATCTTTTAAATTTTAAAAATTAATTTCGGGTTTTTGGTTTAATTAAGTAGGTATTTGATTATTTGGAAATATCTTTCCGAGTTATTTGTGATTGAACAAACCAACAATAAGTAACAAATACCTAATCCAATGAGGAATTTTAGTAACTATGGGTTATAAAGGGATAAACCGAATCATGGATATCAAGTTCGGAAAATGTACTTAGTGCTTTTAGGGCTTTATTTTAACGCTACCTAATATATTTTTGTTTTGCAATGATATTTTTCGAATTAATTATTTAGGGCTTGGATTTGTTCTTAGCAAGAGGTATTATGATAAGTAGTTGTTTTTCTTTCTAGGAGGTTTCCACCTTAACTGTGGCGTTTTATGGGAGGAAGTGATGTCAATGAAGCGTTACGCTTCAACCCCTGAAACATAGAAAAGTAATGCCAATATTAGAAAGATATAGAATGAATATTAGGTACCTATGTCGCAGGATGTCACTTGTAAAGGACGTCCTAAAAACACACTAACTTATCCACATTTTCTTATTTTAAAATGCTTCTACCTATAGGTAGCGGAAGCATTGTAGTCACTTTCGGGAGAAAAAACATTTTGGGTCTCCAAAATCAAAATTTTCACTCGCATTTTACGTTTTAGACCATTCTGAACAACATTGGTTCCGTGTCTGTCTGTGTGTCTCTGCGAATGCGCAAACGTAAGTTCTACTAAGCATTATTTTCTCACGCCCTAGTCATCCGATCTCGCTCAAATTCGGATGATAGTTGGGGGGATGATGATTTGATCATCCCATATCAATTTCAAATGATTGTATCATTAATTGCAACTGCACATGCGCAAATATGAAATCCTTGTATTAAGCTTATTATTCACAGTTTTCATCCGATCTGGATGAAATTTTCAGGGAATGTGCGGGCTAGAGTGTAGACGGTCCCCTGTCAGTTTCATTGTTACCAAACCAATACTTCACTCTGCGCATACGCAAACGTAAATTCCATTATGCTATATTTTTTCACGCCCTAGTCGTCCGATCTCGCTCAAATTTGGATGATAGTTGTGGGATGACATAAAAAAGTAATGCCAATATTAGAAAGATATATAATGAGTATTAGGTACCTATGTCACAGGATGTCACCGGTAAAGGACGTCCTAAAAACACACTAACTTATCCACATTTTCGTATTTTAAAATGCTACTACTTATAGGTAGCGGAAGCATTGTTTTCAGTGACGGGAGGAAAAATATTTTTGGTCTCCAAAATCAAAATTTTCTCTCGCATTTTACGTTTTAGACCATTTTGAACAACTTTGGTTCCGTGTCTGGCTGTGTGTTTCTGTCATGTGTCCGCAAATCCTTTTAACACGCTCATTTTCCACAGTTTTCATCCGATTTGGTTGACAATTTCGGGGAATGTGCGGGCTGGAGTGTAGACGGTCCTCTATCAGTTCCATTGATCCGGACCTAATAGTTTACTCTGCGCATGCGCAAATGTAATTTATACCATGTATAATTTTCTCACTCGCTAATCGTCCGATCTCGCTCAAATTCGGATGATAGTGGGGGGGGGGGGGGGGGATGACGATTTGATCATCCCATATCAATTTAAACTTGATTGAACCACGAATACATTGCTACTGTGCATAAGCCAATGTAATCCTTGTATAGACCTTAATTTCCACAGTTTTTATCCCATTTTGATGAAATTGTCGGGGAATGCGCGCGTTAGGTTGTATATATGTTACCGTGCAAAGGAAAAAGGAGCTCAACTTGCCAGAGGTCAAATCTGTGATTATAAATATGTATTTTTTCTCCACATTATGCTGAACAAAATCGTTTTGTTTTGGATTTTTTCTGTCAAAAAGTTCAAAATTTTTTCTATTCAAATTTTGAAAAAAAAAAAAGCGGGCCCGAAAAATGCAAATTTTCAGCATGTTTCAGCAAATTTTCAGCAGACTTGCAAAACTGCTCATTTTTGCGATTATACAATGAAAAATGTAATGTAAAATGTAAAGGCAAAAAATTCGAGTTTTTATGATTACTGGGGAAAGAGAAATAGTTTTGGGATCCAAAAAAATTTGTTTTTGTCCAAATCTTCGTTTTTTGTACTCCTAAAAAAATTTCGTGGCAAGTTTTAAGCTCCCTTTTCCCTTGTGTCAATGGAAACTCTCTGAAAAAGATGCATCTGATTATTCTCAGATTTGAAGGTAGTTGGGGCTTGACTCACATGGGGATTCTCACACACACCTGTACCCGGAACTAAAGTTTTCTGTATGCGTAAGGCTCACACACTACTGTTTGTGGCCAAACTTAATTTACCATCCAGATATTGTCTCACCTGATATCAGGAATTCGCCATAGCCGGTATAAGTTTGACGTAGATGTCGAGGCCAGTGAGGAAAGTTGATTCCGACAAGAATTCATCATGGTCGTGAAGCAGTACCGGAGTTTTGTTCATAGGTGAGAAACCCAAAGCTGGTATTCCCAACTGTAAAAACATCCAAGAAATGATTTTTAAGTGGATTTTAGCAGACATATCTACAATAATTGTTCCAGAAATTTAAGAAAAGGTTATGTGTTGACAAAGTCGTTGGACGGTAATGATGTAGAAGGTTAACTTACTGCTCGCACGAATCTGCTATCAGTTCCTCCTGGAAACACGCGCTGTTTCACCTTCATTCCTCTGTGAAACGAAACACATTCACATTGTCAGTAACATAGTCATTTATAAATAAATAAATGAACATGGATGTAATTTGCCAAGATCGTATTAAGTGAATTTTGGGTTAAAACTGAATCCCCAGTATACCATGAATTTTACAGAGTACATTTATCAGTTGCAATTTCTTAGTGAACTTACAGGCTGTCAGTGACTTCTTTGAACGTGAGCCAAAAAGGGTTGGTGCTATCTAGTTTCGTGATGTCACAAGCCGCTTGCTTTTGTTGAAACTCAGGGTAGACCCCCTTCCCTGCAGCTTTGCATGTCTCCTGTACAAGAAAGGGCGCCAAATAAAAGATTCGCTTCTTTCCATGGACTAAGAATGGTTTTGGATTTCACAAGACTTAACACTTATAGCAAAGAACATGCCTGGCATGGTTGAAGCTCATAAAACGAATTGTAAAAATGCCGATCAGTCCAGAATAGACAATTCGTCCAAAACTCAACATGCCCTCAACTCTCGATGCCAATAATTAAAACTAGAGTCCTCAGCCAATTAAGACTGGTGAGGACTGGTTTTACAAATTCGTCCAAAACGCAACATGCCCTCAACTCTCGATGCCAATAATTAAAACTAGAGTCCTCTGCCAATTAAGACTGGAGAGGAATGACACCATAAGACTTTACATATGTGGTATAAAATAGTTTTACGTGACGAAAACCTCTTCTCGTTTCGGAAAGGCCATTTTCGTATACGAAAAAATGATTACGAGAAGTACAAAAACTCTCTATTATTATTATTATTTTAACGTAAATAATATCTCAACGTTATTACTAAATACTGCATGTAATTCAGTACCTCTGTGATTATGCGATACCCCTGTAACGCACTGTAAAGGTTCTCTCTCTCTCTCTCTCTCTCTCTCTCTCTCTCTCTCTCTCTCTCTCTCTCTCTCTCTCTCTCTCTCTCTCTCTCTCTCTCTCTCTCTCTCTCTCTCTCTCTCTCTCTCTCTTCTCCTCCCCTTCTCTCTCTCACTCTCTCTCTCTCAGTTGTTCAATGAATTTAAATTCATGTCAGATGTTCATTCGAGGGATACTCGCAACAGAGAAAACCTGATGCAAACTCTGATTCATAGAACCACCACATATAGCCGATCATTTGTGATTCAAAGACACAAATATACAATGAACTGGTAGAAATGTTAACTAGATCAAAAGACTGTTGTATTTAGGGATGCGCTGAAAAGTAAATTGTTGGACAAATATTGAAAGATTGTATTTAGATTTCAAGATGTATTGATGCTTAATTATTTTCCAATTTGCCAACAGGAATGTTGTAAGAATTATTTTTATAGTTTTGCATTTTATTACTTAGTTAGTATTTTTTTTTTTTTTTTTTTTTTCTCATGTATTTACAACCATAGAATTACTATAAAAATTTCGTTTGGGAGTTGGTTTGGTTTGGTTATCACGATTTAATTGATTGTAAGAGGAATATTGTATTTCATCCAAGGAAGGTGGAAGACAGGGCCTAATGGCCCTAACCTTCCCTGGTTTTGTAAATAAACTATTCAATCAATTTCTCTCTCCCAAACAATTATTGTTTCTGAAGGTAACACGATCTACTCATAGATAAGAGGGGATGGCCGCCACACGCCACTGTTGTGGTAAATTAGTTATATAAATTTCCGTCCTTTTCCTACTGTGCCCAGGGCCTTTAGCGTTCCTTCTGGAGACCCTCGGGCACTACGTTCCTTCTGAAATGGCTCTCAAAACATTCGTGGATTGAAATACCGAGGAATACAGCATCCAGTTCAACCACACTCTGCTACCATGAAACGGTTTTAAGACGAACGAGCTGGGCTCCAATCATTGAATTCGTTCATCAATAAGTTCTCTAAACTAACCTCAAAAACCAGCCTGGTCTCAATAAAAATTCTACCAACATCCTCAATTTGACTTACACTGATGAACTTGTCGAACGCCTCCAAATCAGTCGACGGAGGAAGCCTGCAATCGAACCCGACGACCATCTCCGGCGGAATCACGTTGTTCTGCACTCCTCCCTGGACGCCCGGAGAGAAAGCAGCCAAAGTCCAAGCCAAACAGTCCACGGCAAACAGATGTCGAAGTCCCCAAAGTCCCAAGATGAACACATCATTTAAGAGAGGAAGAAAGGTTCCGGTAAAAACAGAGAAAACCATATGTTAGAACCCAGGCCCCGCCCTTCACAGGGGTTGCCCGAGCGCAAAAACCAAATCAACTAAAAAAGTTTGCTAAAAAACTAATTTTTGATGATTTTGAACCTAATTCTACTCGTTTTTTTATTTTTATAACCGCGGTTCCTTTTGAGCCCTAATTACAAAATCCCTACCTTAAATCTACCTATCGGATTTTCTATTGAAGATTTTGTCTCTTATTTCTGTTAAGTCCTTACTCCTACAGCCTAAGTATTTAATTTTTATCTTCCTGAATAATGGTGTTTCAAAGAAACACCTAATCGGCAAATCTCACAAGTGATTTAAAAAAAAAAAAATAAACCATCCGCGCAATTCGGTTTTGAATTGATAGGTACTGTTGTTTTCAGTGCGACTGTGTGTTGTTCCTAAAACTGCAATTCCCCAATTTAAAAATTCACCCTATTTTAAGGAACCCCAAATTTTGTTTCAACGCAAGTACAAGATTCTTGAAGAAAGAATTCCGGAGAATGGTAATATCCCTTTCAATCAATTTAAAAACTGAATAATATCTACATGTTTTATAAGCTCAACTTGCATTCAATTGTGAAACCAATATGCTGATGAACATTTTAGAGCTAAGTTTTTTCTCTCCAAATGTTGAATTTTCATCGATTCACCATTCTCCGGAATTCTGCATCTAAATTTAATGTTGATAACTACTTATGAAACTCCCGAACCGTCCAACAAGCCAATTTTTCAACGCCTCCACCATAAATGCTAAAAATAGGTAAAAGTTCGAAGCCAAATGGATAAGAAAGGACTTTTTTTTCATCTAGGTAAAATTACGAACAGAAGTGGAAAATAATAAGAATAAAAAATAAATAAAATAATAGGTAGGTACGTAAACAAATTAACAAGAGTTTTCTTGAGGAGCAAACGCAATGCAAAGTCTATTCTATTTTAAATTTAACAAATAGAACAGCCGTGTTGTATCCTTGAGAATTCTTGGCAATTTTTTTTTCTCTTAATTTCTTGAAAAATTAAAATAAAAAAATATATATTACATACCTTCACTAAGGTAAGACATGTAACATCGAGAAAAATTAAGTGTGGCAAATAATAAAATGACTTTGACAAATCGATGAAACATAGAGAGCTGAACAGAATCACATAAACCTTGATCGCGTAACATTAAAGGGGTTCCGATGGGTCAACTAATACAAACATTGTTTTGATTCGTTTAAATTGTGGTTAAGTTTGAAATAAATTATTTAATTTGAGTATTATACGACAATCCATTTACGTTACAAATATTGAATTAATTTTGTATAAAACGCGGCTCAAAGCCTTCATTAACTTTGGTACACTAGCACATTTACAAATGCTATTCGGTTTTGGATAATTATTTCCATTAATAAACCTTTAAATTCGGCCTTAACTTGTACAACAGCAAAATTTTCTGTATAAATTCAATATTTCATTTCAAGCTGATTACAATTCACTCTGGTGGAATATGCTGTTAATGATTGTATTTTACTTTTATTTTATCTATTTTTGTTCAATTTTTGATTGATTTGATTTTCTAAAGCTTTGATCGATCAGATTTGTATGATTAATTTGAATTGGTAATTTCTTCTTTCCCACTGAATTTCCCAAAAAACCGCGATAAAATAAAATGGGAAAACATTTTTTTGTGATTTAATTTTGCGACTGGATATTAAACTTCCTGTGCAACCAACGGAACCCGCAAACTAAAATATAATAACAACGAAAAATCAACATTTTCAATAAATTTAACATACAATGAATCAATTATGTTGAAATTAATGAACAATGGATATCTATAAAGAATGTTATTTCTAATTTATGAAACTTGAAACGCTCCGAAAATCTAGTGCAAAACATTTAAACTAGACAACAAAGATTTTTTTCAAGTTTTAGGAACAATTACTTTTTTATTCAAATCTTGATTTATTGATGAAAATGTTAAGTTACATTTTTAAAATTGGTGAAAAATAAATTTGAGGTTTTGTACAATTTAGTGGCTACGTAATAATTTACGATTAGAAATAATACAAATTTTGTGTGGTGAAAATGAAGGTCTGGGTGATGAGAAGATATTAATTTTGGCTAGAACTTCAAAGAGGACTTCTAACGGTGTTGTTAATTTTAATTAAAATCCAACAAAATTAAGTTGTTCCCCTGCAGCATTTTATACGTAACCCTCGTCGATTTAAGTTTCTATCAGGATTTTCATTGGAGTTTGAAATCCTATGTTATTCTTTTCTTACTCTATGGGAGGCGCAGCGTCGGTCTGCAAAAAGCAGATGATACAATACTTTAGCGTTAAAAACATCGTTCAATACATTGATAATCTTATTCAAAATCACTTAATAATATTTTTCAGGTGCATGCTATAAATGTATGTTTGTAGGGCATGCATGTAAATACACTCTATGTTACCTATAATACTGACTAATAATAGAATTACGAATTATGTTGGGTCAAGGACAATAAATTATAATACAGAGAAGTGGGTTTATAGGTATTTGACAACTACCTACTCCCTTAGATGCCTATATGTATAAGTAGGAAGTAGAAATTTCAATTATAAAAATGTGGAAATTTCAATGTTGAAATTCTCATGCTTTGCGATTTCAAATTTTATGTAGATGTCTAGCTAGTATCCCATTGAAATCAAGCCCGTTTAAGCTAAGATGTAAACAAAATCGGATGAATACATGACAAATACAGCTTTCACATTACATAGGTAGGTATTACACCTATTTATCGTTCCATAAAATTTTAACAAATTTTAATAACTAAACAAAGCTTAATATTAATACGGTCTGAATTGTATCCATCATCAATCAAGGAGGCACTGAAAACTTAAATCCTATCTAGGCAGTAATGGGGTTCATTCCTAAGTTGTTTCTATGCGCTTTGGATCAAAATAGAACCAAAAACCGTTCGACCTAAACATATATTATTATTCAATTATAATTCAAAAATTAAAATGAAACCCAACGTGGTAAATTGTTAAACCTCGCTTTGAAAAACCCAATTGTCTTTACTATTTTTCATTTATTATTATTTTTTTATTGCAGTAGGTACCAACACTCTTTACGTTTTGGAGGAAATTTTGAATATCAATTTCATGTTAAATCATATTAATTTTTCAATCACTCATCAGGCAAGAATCAAAATCGGGGGCAAGCAGTAATTACTCTTGAGGAGGAAAAACGGTAGATACCTATTAACGTAGATACCTATTTATTTTGTTTAAATATTTATGTGATTTTCTAGGATGTTTTAAAAATACTATGACCCAAATTGATCTTTCTAAAATCAGGGGACCATTTCATAAAACAACAAGTTACAAGTGTACAAGTTAACAAGTACAGGTACTTGTAATGCAAGGTAAACTAGAACAAGTGTTTCACCAAAACAAAGAGTACAAGTGTAGAAAAGTTACAATAGTAGAAACTTAGTTTACAAGAGGAGCAGAAAAGAAAAATGTCGTGGGAACTAACGAAATGAACATCGTCAAGCGGGATGGCGAAATTGAAGTTTTGTCGGCGAATCATAATGTAAAAACGGTTCGATAGGATACGATAGGATGTTTATCATACATGAGTAAGTGTAATGATCGGAAGACAGACAAATTATAAACTGAAAAGTGGAAAAAGTGTGTATTTGATTTCAACTTTTACTGATGGCTGGCATAATCGGATTTTTCCTCTTCATTCAGCGAAAATGATCAATCAATTCATCAAGTCTTAATGCTGCTAGGTTAGGAATGTCAAGTGTAACTTCGAAATTATCTTCACTACTTGTAGAAGCTAAGTCTATCAGAAAAGAAAAATAGAACGACGTGAACAAACGAAATGAACAACGTCAAACAGGATGCCGAAATTGAAGTTTTGTCAGCGAATCATAATGTGAAAACGGTCTAAGTTCATGATAGGATGTTTATTGTACATGACAAGGTGTAATGATTGGAAAACAGACAAATCATAAACTGAAAAGTGGAGAAAGTAGACTGAGTGGTGGAGTGGTGATTTCGACTTAATACTGATGACTGGCATAATCGGATTTTTCTCCTTCATTCAACGGAAATAATTAATCAGTTCATCAAGTCATAATGCTGCTGGGTTAGGTATGACATCTGCAAATTCAAAATTATCTTAACTTTGTTCTTCAATGATAGGGAGATCCTCAATACCCGATCAGGAAAAATTGCACAGGGTCACTCAGCATTTGAATCATTCAAGGGTCTTGGAAGGCATCCTAAATCTCTCGTTAAACTCGAAAATACCCACGAAAAAAGCGTTTATTCATGACCGAAAAAATCGTTGACGTCTTCTACGCTGAATGCTTCTTTCTTGTCAGTGTTCTTCAGCAGATGATGATTCCCACATATTAAACACCGAAAATGTGTTTATGATTCCCACATATTAAACAACTCACATTGCTGGAAAATAACAGGTTGACAGGTAAATGGACGTAGGTTAAAAATCGGTCATTTTTTACAACTGTGAAACAATGACTTGTACAAGATGATGGGGAAACACGTAACTTGTCCAAATTCGCCAGTACACTTGTTAATTTTCACTATGCATTACAAGTCTACACTTGTACCTTTATGAAACGCTTGCACACTCATATTTTATAACTTGTACATAAAATCGGCTTGTAATTTGTCACTTGTTGCTTTATGAAATAGGCCCCTGGTGTGGAGATGAAATTTAATCGTTTTCATCGAGTTGGATAAAATTTTGCACTATGTTGGTACCAATTTCAATCCATGTATTGTTTAGGGGGTTTGAAGAGTTCAGATGGAATTTCGTCAGAAATTTTCCTCTATAGTTCAGGATATTTAAAAAAGGCCTACCGGAGTGCCATGGGTCATCGTAATATTTACATATTCCTTATCACGCTTGCAATGTATGGATCATCAAGAACAATATCTTTGAGCAATCTTTTGATCAAGCACTCGTAGGAACTGTTCGCTCAAAAATATTCAGACGGTTGGAGTTTGTTTCGGATTTCGGGATGGGAATTGAACCCAGCTCACCTTGGTTTGGGACTTACCTTCACTCGCGTCAAGTTGATCGTGATGACGTCACCGATTGACAGCTCCGGGTCGGTCTCCAGCTTCAACTTCTCCTTGCTTCTGTAGTCCATGAAGGAGTCGATTACCCTCCGCATCTTCTCGCCAGCGGTGTCGGGAAGCAGGAGAGAGCCATGGCCTGGGGTTCCGGGGCAGTGGATGTGCACCTCTGTAATAAAAATTTAATTTTCTAGAACATTCTCTGAAATGCTGATGTCATTGCAAAACCTAGTTAAATTTTAATGGTCGTTATGCATAATATACGAACTAAATCACTCACGACGTTGTGGAAACCCATTTCAAAACGGAAGTTAGTGAAAAACGTTGTCTATTTCCACGAAAAATAAAGAGTTACAATGTTAAATCGATTTCGACGGTTAGGCCATCATCAGTAACAAACAATAACAACATTAACATCGATACCAACATCGTTGTTTGTGTCGATTTAACATTGTAACTCTTCATTTTTCGTGGAAATAGACAACGTTTTTCACTAACTTCCGTTTTGATGCATAATATATATATTAAATGCATTAGATATCATTGCGGATGGAGACTATGCAGGTTATGATCTTTTGTTAATTGAGGAGCTGACATGGAAAAGCAGTTAAGTCCAAAAATCAAATTTCATAGGAACTCCCTCTGAACTCTTATCAGATTTGTTGGACATAATCTCTTCTCCATTCAAAGGTCACACATTTATTCATGGTGCGATCTAGCAAGGATGGAAGGACCAACGGCTTTTCCCACGCCGTTGGCGTGACTGTTTACTTGCACTTCGACGAAAACAAATTTTCTTTCGATTTTTGGACTTTACTGCTTTTCCATGTCAGCTCCTCAATTGTTTTCGTTGAGTAGAAGGCATAATATTTCCCAAATACTGTCGTTTAAGACAGTAAAAATGAGTCTGCACCATTTCATTCTACTACCAATCACAATTTCAGGGTGGCCCCCAAATGGACATTTGAAATTTCCCTGATTTTTCCCTGACCGAACTTCAGATTTCCCTGACATAAAATATAAAAATCAAATACTATTTTTTGTCATTTCTAAGAATTTTTAAAGAAAAATTGAGCTATTTAGATGGCTTCAAAATTTAAAAATTGGGAGAAAGGGAGCGGTGACCCTCTACAAATCCATTTCTTACATCAAAAAATACAATGTACAATTTGCAATTTACAGTTTCTTTGAGCCATCAGTGAATAGGACAGTGTTATTGCAGCTAGATTGTCCGATTGCAAACATATTATTTACAATTGCAATAATTGACATAAATTCAGCGATATAGTGGTCAAAAAGCACCTGTACACGCTTCAGCAAGGTAGTGTTTTATAATTATACATACGGTATAAAAAATGTTAAAATCTATGGATCATTTGGGAACGATTTCAGATGATTTTGATGGATGAAATGTATATGTGTGAAATTCGGACGCAGTATGACCAATATTAACGAAAATCAGGGCCGTAGATAGCTCAAAAGCGTAAGTAGCTAATTTCACCGAGCTAAATTTTTCGGGGATTACATTCTCTAAAATTTTGATGCCATTGCAGTACCTAGTTCAATTTTAATTGTCATAATTCATAATATATATTAATTCGTTAGATATCATTGCGGATGGAGACTAAGCAGGTGTATGATCTTTTGTTGATTGTTTTCGTTGCTAAGTAGGAGACATAATATTCCCCAAATGCTGTCGTTTAAGACAGCAAAAATGTGTCTGCATCATTTCATCCTACTACCAATCATATTTTATTTGGAAATTCGGTAAATGTGTAATTTGATGGGTAAAGAAAATGAAGATTGTACTCACGCCAGATGGATCTTTCAGCGTAAAACACGATGTAGGTTTCATCCGGGCTGGCCATCCCTTCGTCCAGAGCGCAGCCGACGTTCAAAGCTCTGAAGTCCTCCGTTTGACTCCAAATCCCCATCCCCTCCTCACCTCCAATCTCCTCGTCTATAAAAAATGGAATGACAAGTACATATCTCAGTAATGCAGCATGGCTAAATACGGTGAATTTTAAATAAAAGTGGTGGTTGGAATCTAATTAGGCAATAATGATCATTGAGGCCCACCGAAATTGAGGGGACAGCAGTGTGACGAGATCGCAAAGAAAATTTTTGGGACACGCAGCACAACTCGAAAATATCAAAATTTTAGTCAATTATGGGCTTTTTCCTCTTAATAATCGATTCTGCTTCCGAGTCTACCGAAAGGTAGCAAAAGCATTGTTTTAACTTTCGGGAGAAAAAAAGTTTTGTCGCAAAATCAAAATTTCCACTCGCATTTTACGTTTTAGACCATTCTGAACAACTTAGGTTCGGTGTCTGTCTGTCGTGTGTCCGCAAATCCTTGTAATAAGCTTATTTTCCACAGTTTTCATCCGATTTAGATATTTTCAGGGAATGTGCGGGCTAAGGGGTAGACGCCCTATCAGTTTCATCGTACTTGACTCAATACCTCACTCTGCGCATGCGTAAACGTAAATTCTACCAAGCATTATTTTCTCACGCCCTAGTCGTTCGATCTCGTTCAAATTTGGATGATAGTCGGAGGATGACAATTTGATTATCTTATATCAATTTCAACATGATTGTATCATCAATAATACTGCGCATGAAATCCTAGTAACAAGCTTAATTTCAACAGTTTTCATCCGATATGGATGAAATTTTTAGGGAATGTGCGGGCTAGGGTGTAGACGGTCACCTATCAGTTTCATTGTTGCGAAATCAATACTCCACTCTGCGTATGCGTAAACGTAAATTCCATTATGCTCCATTTTTTCACGCCCTAGTCGTGGATGATAGATGGGGGATGACGATTTGATCATCCCATATCAATTTCAATATGATTGTATCATTAATAGCTACTGCGCATGCGCCTATGTGAAATTCTTGTAACGACCTTAATTTCCACTGGTTTCATCCGATTTCGATGAAATTGTCAGAGAATGTGCGGGTTAGGTTGTAGATGGTCCCCTATCAGTTTCATTATTGCCAAATCAATAATTCATTCTGCGCATGCGCAAACGCAAATTTCATCATGTTCCATCTTTTCACTCTCTAGTCGTTCGAGTTCGTTTAAATTTGGATGATAGTTGGAAGAACATGATAGGTAAACGAGGAAGCTATGTGCCACAACCAACTTGGCAGACGTTTTTTCAGTTATTTATGGTCGTTAGAGATCTGGAAGGTCGCAATCAACTCAGCGCTGAAAGGTACTTCGACTGTGACACCCCACATGCCATATTGTCAAAAAACCGATTTTTTGAAGCATTTTATGGGCCACAAAATTGTAAATTTTATCGCAAAATTTTGGAGCGATCCTCCAAGCGATTTGGGGCTCACGACCTGTAATTTTTTACTGCAGTGATGTGTGGGCAAAGTCACCTTGTTTTACGGCACACAAATTGACTCAACAAATCTTGGTGGGGCGTTAAATCTCTAAGCTAACAAATGGCGACCTTCCACAACCCACGGGTGACTTGGACTTGGGACAAGCCTATAGTTACGTGTACGGTGTTAATACAGTTAAATTAATTTTTCCATTGTTTTACCTGGGACGAAAGACATGTGTATGGTTCTGCTCAGCTTGACTCCGCTTTCCTTGAGCTTGCGAACGGCCTCGATGTACTGGATGCCGACGCATTTCATGTCTTGAGCACCGCGGGCGTAGATGTTGCCATTGGCGTCCTTTTCAGCTCCGAACGGGTCATGAGTCCACTTCTCCTGTTAACAATAAAATTTGAGAATCACAGTTACTCGGTTATTTGCCGCCTTTTAGCGAATTTCCAAAGAAAGCCAGAGGATATCTGTTAAGCTAAGCCATGCTGTCGTGAGATGGCTGTTGTACTTATGTAGGTGTAGTACTTCATGTGTTCCCTTCCTTGCCCCCTTCATCTAGAGTTGATAATCAATGTACTACCCATTTCATCAAGTATATCTCCCTAGATTATTTCTAAACTCACTTCCAATATCCTCCTGTATACATGTATAGAAGAGATAAGTATGTTTGACAGTGTTTAATCTAATCGCTCTCAGCTGATAATTTCTGACCGTGACATTTCTTCTGCCAATCTCTATCTTGTGGGGTATTTCAAGAAGGTATTTCCATTACTCTTTTCCCTCTCCATTAATGACGTACCACAAGTGCTGAAATCTAGCGAATAGGTACCACTTTTTTGCTGATGACCTTCAAATTTATCTTTCAAGACCCGTGACGGAGGTGGTGAACGCTGTTAATAATACCAACACTGATTTGGGCCTTGTTGGTGAGTGGGCTAGATCAAATGGAATCCTTTTAAATCCTAGGAAGATCCAGTGCATTGTCTATTACAAAACGCCTTTACCTACTGACTTTATCCTACCGATCCCGGTGGATGGAGTGGTTATTCCTATTCTTCTTCTGTACTTGACCTCAGTGTGAAATTAAACACTAACTTGACATCAGAGGCACATTCTCGTTATGTCTGTAGTAGGGTTAACGGAGCGCTCCACTCCCTGAAACGTATGGCGTTTTTCACCACATCCATTCTGAAGAGAAACCTAGTTGTTGCTCTAATTATCCCTATTTTCCTCTACTGTGACTCTGTTTACACCGATAAGCTTGACAGTGTCTCAAGTCGAAAATTGGAGGTTGCCTTCAATTCGTGTATTCGGTACGCTTTTGAAAAATGATCGCAAAGTTCCGGATCAACATTTAAGCTATAGTAAACTCCTCCGAACCTCCTCCTTCATTGCCAGCTCGAACTTCTCTAACGACGTTGCCCCTGTAAGAAAAACCCTGATATGCGGAACTACTTTACACGTAAAATGAGGTTGGGATTGGATCAGGCGGCTAGAACTTACTATTACAAATCCAAAGATAGCAAAACGGTTCAGCCGTTCAATTGTCGTTGACAAAATCAGATCTTCAAAAATGGATATTCTGAACGCCTTGCTACTTGCAACGCAAAAACAGCAGCCTATGATTTTTCTGAGTGAGCTAAACTGTCTCCTGTTAATCCTAGGTAGTTGAGATTTGATAGGGAGACCCCCTGGGGCATTAGGAGACGATTGAAATGATTGGCTCATTCCTAATCAGCTGAGTAAGCTACATTCTCTCCTGTTCATCCTAGGAAGTTGAAATTAGGTATGGAGACTCTCTGGGACACTAAGAGACGATTGAATTGATTGGGTCTTTTCTAATCAGCTGACTGAGCTAATTTAATTGGGACATTTTTAACGAGCACAAAACACACGTTTCACATGGGGAAGAATAAGGATTACCTATTCATGAACCGATGAATCTGCACGTAGTGTAGATTTTTTGTTTGGTAGGTGACATCGTCCAGTTATATTTCGACAATGCACCTTAGACTCAGTTTGTTAGGTAATTTTGTTGAAGGGCTATCTAATACAGGTTTACTATATACGGGAATCGAAAGAAACTATATACGGAAAGAATCGAAAGAAACCACCCAGATAGCTGTAACTGCATAGGTTTACTCTCTTCCCTAAGAGCTAGAACTTTAACAGGGGGAAAAAAAAAAACAACAACAAGGGATGAATCGCAACAGGTGAAATATAGTAAAAATGACCTAATAAACTATCACGATCGTATCAGTTGATGTGATTCCAAAGGAATTCAGGTTATTATAACTTTTTTCTCCTATAAATGGAGCTGTGAAGCGTAGGTAGGTGAATTTTTATATAATTAATTTTCAGTTGGTGGGTCAGCTTGTGTTAAATTCAAAAGACAAGTAAAAAGTAGGTGTTTTTAATTTAATTTCTCCTCGAAATACCTCGGAGACTATGCCTCAGCAGATTTATTTAGATAATGAATAATAGACTTCGTTTAATTAAAGGGCTACTTAATATATAAATAATAAAGCTTTGTGTAATAATTTGCAGCGTTTTTTAACTATAAGTTGTTATAATATTAGTATAGATACCCCCTGTTAGTATAAATAGGTACCCAGAAAATCAAGCATTCTAAAAAAAGGATAGGAAGCCTCTCTGGGACTACATGAGATATTTATTTGAAGACGACACGGCCGTACTAATTGAAGGGACCACGTGGGTAGATGTGTTTCACACAGCTAACCAATCAATGAAGTGTAAAAGCGAATCGTTTTATAAGAATTGCCTAACATTAAATTTTAAAAAAACTGAATTTATCGTATACGGTAGTAAAAAAAAGTAGTCGAAGAAAAAAAAAAACTGAAAGTAACCTTGGATACATGTTATTTTTAATTTCCTATCTTCTGATGAGGTTACGCGTGTTAGAACGCATAACCTGAGCTTAGTAGTTTTCCAATCTTGTCTGAAATAGAAATGTAAATACCTATTTAAATGATTATGTACCTACCTATCTCGTTATCTCGTTCACTAGAGAGGTCATTGGTGATAATAACTCATTTCCATTTGTCGTCAACAAGATAACCTCGCATTATTTAATGTAGGTAGATTGTTCTATAACTGGCAAAAATGTCAAGAACATTAGAAAGCAGTCGGACGACAGGTTTGTTTCAATTTAAATTCATTTCGTTTTATTTATAAACGAATTTAGATTTGTACCTACCTACATTCTTACGCAAATCCAACCAACTACTGTGTTGTAATTCGGGTGTCGTAAATGTGTGAGTGTGACATCCACAAGTTGTTTGATCAACTCAAACACATATCAACTCAAAACCACCGATCTGTCTCAATCATGTCATACTGGCTACGTTGCGTCATTTCAGGGTTCAAATAATGAATTAGGCGAGCACCATAAATCTTCCTGATAACTAATTGCTTTTCGGGTGATTTGTAAACATTAATTGAGACGTTTTAGGTTAATTATTTTCAGTAATGAACATTTGTTAAACAAAAAACCAGGTGTGCTAAAGACCACACGGGAGAAGTGTAAACTTCTATGACGATTTTCTGCTAGATATAAAAAGTAAAATTGGACATTACTTTCCACTCTGTTGGGATGTTGGGAAAGTAAAAGTGGAAATTAATTTCCACTCTGTTGGGATGTTGGGTAAGTAAAAATGGACATTACTTTCCACTCTGTTGGGATGTTGAGAAAGTAAAATTGGACATTACTTTCCACTCTGTTGGGATGTTGGGAAAGTAAAATTGGACATTACTTTCCACTCTGTTGGGATGTTGGGAAAGTAAAAGTGAACAGGGTCCCTCGGTCCCCTGGACCCTCGGTAACTTTCCGCCTTGAGCCTTAGGCTAAAATGCTAAAACATGGAACATGCTTTCTTCCCGCTAATTCGTAAATGTAAATAAATTTAAAAATACAACATAAATGATTTAAAAATCGAAATTAGAACAGAGTACCTAAGTAGGTAATTTTCTGTTATGGTGCGCGTCTACAATTACTATAAGCAAGATTAACTTCTCAACCAAGTGACAACAAAACAAGCGGCATTGTTTACTATATCCATTTATAACATAAATAAATACAAAACTACGACATGAATAGAAGAACAAGTACGAAAGAAATGCGCGATAAATCGAGAGCTTTCCAACGAGTGGAGAACGATTTTTGTCCGGTGAAAAATAAAGAAGTTTCATTTCTTCCAGCAACGGCTTGGTTGTACGTGAAAATCAAAAGAAAAAAACAGCGTGACGTGACGGTAAAATCGTATTCACACCCCGCTAAATTTTTCGACGCGGTGCGCCAATAGAAGTTTACACTTCAAAAATGAGATGGAAAACTCGGCCGATTTCAAATTTATAGCTCCAAAATCGTGACCTATGGCGCGGAATCAAAGTAGAGACTCACTTCATTCTTCAATAATATCTATTAAAAGCATAAAAAAAAATAAATAAAATTGTATTCCGAAAGTTTTAGAAATGTTTATTTTAGTTTACTTTAACACCCCTTAAATGGTACCCCTTGGGGTTGAGTAAAAATGATGCCGAGATTTATTTATTTTTTATTATTATTATTATTATTATTTTTTTTTTTTTTTTTTTTTTTTTTTTTTTTTTTGACAAATCTTTTGAACTTTGGTCCAATAGTTTTGGAGAAAAACTTTGGACGGTGTAAGGCAGATGGATTCTATTTTACTAGGTATTATCATTATCATTTTGCTTCCGAGTAGCGAAAGCATTGTTTTCAATTTCGGGAGAAAAAAATGTTTGGTCTCCAAAATCAAAATTTCCACTCGCATTTTACGTTTTAGACCATTCTGAACAACTTTGGTTCCGTGTCTGTCCATCTGTCTGTCAGTCTGTATCTGCATGTGTCCGCAAATACTTGTAACAAGCTTATTTTCCACAGTTTTCATCCGATTTGTACGAAATATCAGGGAATGTGAGGGCTAGGGTGTAGACGAACCCCTGTCAGTTTCACGTACTTGACTCAATACTTCACTCTGCGCATGCGGAAACGTAAATTCTACCAAGCATCATTTTCTCACTCCCTAGTCGTCCTATCGGATGATAGTTGAGTGATGACATTTCATCATCCCATATCTATTTCAAATTTTTGTACCAATAATAGCTACAGCGCATGCGCCAATGTGAAATCCTTGTAAAAAGCTTTTTTTTCCTTTTTTTAATCCGATTTTTGGAATCTATGTATCTTGAAACGTAAACCAACAAGTTTTGACGCGTGGGGAGGAGGTAAAAATGCGTTGTTCTTAATCAAACAAGGTTCATTATTGAAAATATCCACACGACTGTGAATCACAATGCAACTTTAGATATGCAAATACAAATGATTCGTACCTATTTATTTTTAGTTGGGTTTAGGTATTTAACAAAGTTTATTCAACTGGCACGTGGTTCATCTCTGGCTTGTCATCTAGCACAAGCTCTGACATGTCGTCTTAGCTTTAATGGGGTACACTGAAGACAATTAACCAAACTTCTTTATCTGTGATAGTTTTCATGCATTTAATACATATGTAACTATTGTCTCATAGTCGAATACCTCAACTAAACGAAGGACAGAATGAAACTGCGGATTAAGCACTTTCTTGCTGCAAGAAGTCTTAGTCTCGGCCATGTCTGGGCCCCGAAAATGAGGAAGTGAAATTTCAAAGTCTGGCACAAGAGAGATGGCGATTAAAGTTTGAGCCCTAACGACTGCGCCAAATGTTAACAAACACTACTTGGAAAACTCACCCTGAAAACAGGGACCACGTCCATGTGGGAGTTGAGCAGGAGGCTGGGGAGGTTTGGGTTAGTTCCCAACCAAGTGATGACTACGATCGGTTTGTTCCTGACAGGCGTGTACACCTTGCAGGGCAGCCCGAGGCCTTTAGCCATCCGCTTGAGGAATTCGACGCAGGCATCTGGAACAATAATATATATTTGAACTGAAATAAAAAGATAACCTCCAATTAAAGATCAGGAGGGTTCAAACAACCCACAGCTGATTAAATTGCTATACAATTAAATTGATAATAAACTGCAGATCAGTCATGAAACCATATAAAAACGTGAATTATTACTCAAAGTATTTGATAGATACGCCTTCTGCACAGAACACTGTTATTTTCTAGAAAAATGTAAATCAACTACGAACTATACGTTAGAAATTTGGGTACATAATTTTGCCGCAAAATGTTCAACTTAAACATCAATAAACATCATGTCTTAAAACTCGGTGCTGCTCTCTTGGAAAGGGGCTCCACCCCTTGACCCCGCTGGGGAAACCCCTGAAACCGTTTTGCTTTCACCTTGAGCCTCGTCAAAACATTAGAGGGAGAAGAACACGCTCCATTTCAAATTTCAGCTTCGTAGGTTGAATAGCACAGTACTTGGCTCAGGGTCTCATTCAGCTGATCTGTGGGGGGGGGGGGGGGGATCTATTTATTTATTTTATTCGTAGAAATCTCAATCGCCCAATAGAAAGGTCAACAATAGAGTAGTCAATAATAAGTAGAACAATAGTCAGTATCAAAATTCAACAAAATTACAGTATAAAATAAAACAATAGTCCGAGGCTAAAAGAGCATGCTCAAAGCAAAAAAAAAATTCCTCGGAATGCTGAAAAATGAATTATTACAACTACACTAATTGGGGAAAACTGATGTTGGAGAAGTCGTCAATACTATATAGCTCTGCGTGTATCAATGTTTTCTTCTGGTAGGTACTACTTCTTGAATGATGTCTCCGGTAGTTCTTGAGTCGACTCGGGCAGAAGGTTGAAGAATGTAATCCCAACTTGTATTGGATCAGTCGTTCTTGATGCTGTGAGGGGAGCTTGAGAGGGTCGAAGGTTTCTGCAGATTCTCGTCGGATACCCATGTTTGTCTGTGCCACGGTGCAAGAGATCGGCGTTAAGGTGAACGTGCAGAAGGCAAGGGAGTGCGTATACGCCGGGCAACGTCAGGATTTCTCAAAAACGGCCCCAACAACTCTCGTTCCATCCAAGCTTCCTCATGATGGGTGTAATGGGTGTGGACTCTGGGGCTCAGCATCCGACAGCCAAAACTAACAGGCTACAGGTCATACAAAACCGTACACTGCGTATAATGTCCTCCGCGCCATGGTATGTGAGAAACAGTCTAATACGCCATGACCTGGAAGTCCCGCTGATTATAGAAACAACGAAAACTCGCTACAATAAACTGCACTCATCGATGGCTGGCCATAGAAATCAACTAGCACAGTCAACAGCAATAAATCTCCCGGCAAATAGATCGCGTCGAAGACTCAAAAGAAAACGCACGCCGGACTTTCTAGAACAATTTGTTAACTTCTACCCTCCTACTATGTGATAATAATAAAACTATGTTCCTATTAATCTGTTAAAATTGTTACTTGAATTAATACTATAATATTGCACATGATTTGATGCTATTTTTTTACAAAACACTTCGTGAGGACTGCTACTGAGCAGTGACCTCACCACACGTCTCATGTTAGTAGTGTCGCTAGACGCTAACTACAATATTAGCACAACTGTAATGCACCAAAATATGCAAATAAAGTTATTATTTGAGAAATGAAAATAAAATAATAAATAAATAAAATAGTAAATAAATCAGCTCCGGGCTCACCCAGCTGAACCAGGAACCTTCAGACTTTACGATTCGTTTCTAGATGTCACAAGGGTTCATCCATTTCAAACTTCAGCTTCTTAAGCTAGGTGTACACCTGAGACAAAACGAAAATGGACGTGGCCCGGAGAGCAGTATCGGAGACAAGTACGAACAATGTCTCCGAGAGTGCACAGGTCACAAGTGGACATGCGGTTTCCAGGTCTCGAGACTTGGTCTCCAGTCTTCTGCCAGCGTCAGAAGATGTTTCAAGGTCTCAGAGACTTGACTTGTGTTTATACTGATATATTTGTGTTGCCTGACTGTTTTTTTGTTGTTCTTTTGAAATAAAAATAAATAAGGGCAAAAAGGAGTTGACTGATGAGGAAGTGATGGAGCTAATCCATCTTTACGAGGCAGAAGAATTTCTGTGGAATACCTATATACTTAACATAAATTTTATCGGAACCGCAACAAAAAATGAGTATGTTTGACGAATTTGCTGACAAATTCAGCAACTGCAACGGAAATGAAGATTGTTCAACTGGTGCTTCACCAAATCCAGAAGCAGTTCAAATTGCACTGCCGACATCCGAATGAAATTTCGGAACTGTTGGGCATCTTCCAGTAGCAACTCGTTTACAAGTGTGAAACATTTCACCCCGTCGATCCACCCATTTCCTCACCCAACACTTCCTTTTTTTTTCCGCTTTTTAGCAATTTTGTACGCTATTATAAAAGCAAGGGCTTGATGCGAATCCATTCAAATAACTTAATAAGTAAGAAGTTCGTTTTCATAAAATCCAGAACAATTTAATAAGGTAAACAAGTCTCCAAACACAGCTAAAGTGCCTAGGGGATACTCAACTAAATTTACGTTCAGCATTGATCTCAATGGACTCGTCTAATGAATTATTTATACAGTCACGCGAAAAAAATCTAGTTCTTGGAAAAAACACGCGAGAGCTGTTCGATACTTTTGATAAATTATTAAAACGTTGGCAGGCCATCATAGGGAAGTTTTCCGTGAAAACTCATTACCCTGAAAGCTTCCCGATGGACTCACAAACGCTAACGTTACCCATTGATGGGGAACAGAAACGGAAAGTTTCTTTTTTTCCTACTCACGAGAAATAAATTGGTGTTTACGCTGGTCGGTCGTTTCGTTTCCTAATAGAGCCGCGATGCGCCAATCGTTTTGATACCATTTTGATCGATCGACGATACGATTATGTCCTCTACGTTACTGACCTTAAAAGGTCGGTTGTCATTTAATATTCATTGAATTCTTCTGTTTTCCACAGCGAAGACGGCATTAAGCGATGACATAGTTTGAAAAGTTTCGCCCTAGAGCGTAGTGATAAATGGTGAAGTAGGGAAGGGGTCGTGCTTCAAGCTGCATTGTTGATTATAAAATATACGATAGGTATAGGAATGTACCTACAGTAGGGTGCCCGCTATTTTGAGAAAGGTGAATTTTGATAACCTCAACCCGACATTTGATTTAAAATGTCAATAAAATGGACCCTGCATTTTTTCAAATTTTTTGCATAACAAAAACCTACGCCGGTAGCTCGATTTTGGTTTTTGAAATACTTTTTTTTTTTGCCAAAATCAGACTTTTGAATATAACTATAACAAACTTCTTTGTAAAATTGTCAAACTTCGTATACATTCGTTTTCGGGGTCGCTGAACTCGAATATGCAGTCAAAACAAGTCGACAGCAACAACTTCTGACAGTTTGGAATCTCAAAATCGTCAAAATCATATCAAAAAATGACTATTTTTCAAAATTTATTGTAAAAGTATGAAAATTCGTATTCTTATGTTTTTGAGTCGCCGTACTCGAATTTGCTGACAAAAAATCAATCAATCGCAGTGCTAGTACGACAAGAAAAACGAAATAAATTGTCCACTCCTTATGACCCAGATCCCTACAAAGTTAAGGAAGTGTGTGGAACAAAAATCACAGCGTGTCGTGATGGTGAAGAAGTGATAAGGAATTCGTCATGGTTTCAGAAAATCCCACTCGATAATGTCTCCAATCCTTGTGTCCCAACTGCTACAGAAGATTATTCAAAAGAACCAGGTGTAAGGGAAGTGAACCGTCCAATGGCATCAGAATCGACCAGTGAAAAGGCAACAAGGAATGGAAGAGTTGTCAAACCACCAGCGAAATTCAAAGACTATGTTTAAACTAAAAATGAAGTGGGGAAAAGATGTAGTATTCTTTAATAGTTATTAGTAACTATCCACATCCTGTTTATATCAACCATCTGTTTGTCGTTTGAATAGTTTGAGAATAAAGCATTCGCGTGTAATTATTAGGATCATACACTTGTGCTCATCGTAGACTTATATATATATTCGAGTATATAGCAGGTACTATTCATAACTGATACTACACATTTTGATTTTCTTAAATTCATTTTTTTGGAGTTGGGAAAACTTTTGGTTCAGTTGGGAATTTCATGATACTTCCCTCCTGACTAGTTTTGTCTAGCGATGCCCCTGCTTATGTAGGTACAACACTTTACCATCAGTAGACTAAACTGTGACACGCACATAAAGTTGGAATTTCTCGCAATGTTAATTTTTTTCCAATTATGTGCACTAATGGGTTAATCAAGCTTCGTAGTAGGTGTGGACGGTAGACATTCATAGGTTACCAATGTTTAAAACGTGCACCAAGGTCAGGTAAAGAGGCAGAGGGTGACGAGGGTGTGACTACTACGGTGGTCGATAACCGGGCTATCGCGTCAGCGGCGGGAGGGGGCGCGGGCGGTCTGGTCTGGAAACCAAAGTGAAAAGCCGTCCCTGAGTGGGGAAAACTGTGCAAATCTCAAAACTCAACGGCGACGACGGACGATTGAGTTTCAACCGGACAATTGAGTTCTAGACGAACAATTTATTGAGATTATCCCCGGATGGTAGAATCAGAATGGTACATATTGTCATAACATGATAGAATGTAGGACAATTGTTAACGTAATTCGTAGTAGGTAAATTAACATTCCTGTAGCCAATAAAGGAGAGAGAAAAAATAGATTAATTAAAATAATAATAATAAAATTAAATAAAAGAGTGTAGGCTGGTCATTAACCCGCCTAAAAGGCGGCTCGGCCGGGGCTTCCCGACCGAGCCCGGACCCGACCCACCATGGCGGCCTCTCGGGGGCGCCCACCTATTTCTACATCTATAAATCGCGCAACCGAGAATCCACCAGGCGAGACCGCCCCGAGCCGATCGAGAGCCCCGAGCCTAAACAATTAGCTCACTATAAAGCCATATACTCAATAAATTACGAACACACTAAAACAATAACTCATACAACTTATATAAATCTGAAAAAATAAACTCAGGCATGACACTCAGTAATGGACAAAACATTCTATCAGATATTTTCATTTATTGTATTCAACAGACTATAACGACGATAAGCGAGGTATAAAGTATGAACAATCACACACGAAAATCCATTACAAATCGTTAAGACCAAAGTTGGACAGACTGCCAGAGCCCTGAAATCTGGAACACAGCCTCTTGTGGACATGCAGAAGTGGGAGGAAGTCAAATCAGCAGTATGATTGATAAAGCTATCTTCTCTCCTGTACTCCAGCACTCTACAGCTCTTATATTGAGTACACATTCAAACAAGTAGATCAGTGCTCACGAAGTGAGTCACATGATAGCGCATTTTCTTGTAAGGAGTTCCGCGTGAAATAGACGCTTCCTGCGTTGAATAGGAGACAAAATGACTTTGGAGCTAAATCGGCTGATCAATGACCTCTCATGCGTCAGCGGCCCCGGATACATCTTTATCCTCGCCATGTTACAGACTATATCCATACCAAGTTTCATCAAAATCGGACGTCGGGAAGTGGCATTTAAAACGATTTTAAGAGAACATAATACAACATACATACATCAACGGACAAAGTGAACCCAATAGCTCTTTTCTCCTTTTTTAAAAGAAAATGCACTAAAGAGCGCTTCGCAAAAGGAAAGTGATCTCAAGGTAGTCAGATCAGCTGGATTAGCAATGAACCTAACGGCTACCCTGAACATCCAGCCAGAAATTCGGTAGGTACACATCCTCTTCGGGACATGTAGAAATAATGGCAAGAAAGTCAGATCATCTGTGAGAGCGTTAAAGCAAACTTCTTTCCGGTACATCCTAAAGTCCTGATATTAGGTATACAGCTGGCTTCTTGAGGACCACAGAATGTGATCGCGAGGTAGTCCGATCTGATGTGTAGCAAAGAACCTAACTGCTACCCTGAACTGTTGAGCCCGGAAATCTGGTAACACACCCTCTTTGGGACTTGTGGAAGTGATTGCGAGGAAGTCGGATCAAATGTGTGAGCAGTAAAACTAACTTCTCTCCAGTACATCCTAGACCCTGAAATCTGGTACACAGCCTCTTGGGAAGCGCTGGAAGACTGGAGTCTCTATACACCTCATGTAGAAAACAAACTCAAATGCTCTAAAAACGCTGCAAATTATTACACAATGGTTTATTATTTCTGTGTTAAATAGCCCTTCTACGCAGATCATTGACTTATAATTTATTATTACCCCGTATGTATTATGTGATCAAAACATGGCGCATCGTGAGTCCGAGAAGAGTTAACATTTTTACAGTTCCAAGAGCCCGCAATTTTTCGCTTCATAGTAAAAATGTTTAAATAAAATGTTACAATATGTTAATGTGTGTACCTCGTAATTGTTACCGAGGAGTCTTAGAGGAGCTCCATCTAAATAACAACACCGTGGGTCGAATAGGAAATTTAGCCTTGGGGGCTCCTAAGCTGATCAGAGTCCCTCCATACTTTGTAATTGTATTCCAGATCTCCAAAAAGGACTGCATTTCAGGTTTCAGCATCACAAGTCAATTAAAAACAGTGGCTCACCAAATCAACTCAATGTCAAGAAAGCAAGATCTGAAGATGTCCTCAGTAAGAGAACGAAACGTTATCAAACACCAAATTCAATGAAAAACTCGTAAACGAGTTCCACTATCTCCTTTACAAGCAGATACCATGTTACATAGATATGTATTCGATTGGGGATTTCATAACGGTCGTCCTCGAGAGTTGTAAGCAAATCCTTTAACTTTGGACTGTAGGCGACGAAATGTAGGATAAAGAATTTATTTTATCATTCTTGGAGGCACAAAAATCATACTATAAATTAAAGTTATTTCTCCAACACAGACGCAATGAGTTGTTTTTAACAGTCGACTGTTGTCAGGGGATGAAAATGTTTCCTATGGAGTGGAGTAAATGATGCTATTGCTTTACGTTAAGAATATTGTAACCGGCTTATTAAAATTGTTTATAGTCCAATCAACTTAGTTTAGGAATGTAGCCAGGTACGTGAAGAGGGGGAAATTGGTAGCTTGAGATGTGAACATTTATCACATAAATCAAGCGCTTTCCAACGAGTGGCGAACGATTTTTGTGCGATGAAAACTGCGGAAGTTCCATTCCCCTAGCAACGGCTGGGTTGTAAGTGAAAAACACTGAAATTGTGACATCAATTTTGCGTCACGGAAATTTTTGGTTGACCCCCCAGAGCAAAGACATATCCATGTCAAAAAACAAATTAGGCTCAGAAGCCCCGCAGCTGATCAGTGTGCACTGATATTGAATTTATTCTTTATACTACAAAGGAGGTCTATTTCAAATTGCAGATCAGAAGGTTGACATCAATATGCCTGCGCAGATATAGGCACCAGCAGAGGCAAAAAAGGTGTAATTAATAATGCACGTCTTTGCACGTTATCAATCCGCCAAAAACGGATTGTCTTAACGGAATGAGTTTTCATTGCAGATTCAATAGGGCCGAAGTGACGCAACTTCGTCTCGATTCCTTTTTTATGAGGAGAGCGAAGGGAAAAGAAGGTCATTACGGGTCATGCGGAGGTCAAGGTTTACCCTGGCTTTACCCTGCGTATCTTGGATATTACGCGGCGTTCCTACGATAAATTCGTCATCCCGACAACCCACCCAATACCTCATCCGGTGTAAACTGAATAATAAACAGATAAATAACTTGGCTCGCTGACCAGGTCCCTCTCGACGCACAGTTCTGTGGGCATGTGAAAAAACGAACTAAATTACTCGCGACGAAGTTGTGGAAACCCATTTCAAAACTGAAGTTAGTGAAAAAAACGTAGTCTATTTCCACGAAAAATGAAGAGTTACAATGTTAAATCGATTTCGACGATTAGGCCATCATCAGTAACAAACAATAACTGAAGACACATTAGAAAGGACACCGCTTTTAAAGTGACAGGTGAAGAGAGATTGAATGTAGACGAGATCCAACTACAACTTCAATCTCGTCGTCATCGTCTACAAACCATGGAACAACACCACCTTCGTCGAAACTATCGCTTTCCAAACTTGAAGAGGAGGTACTGGTTGACATTTCGATGAAGAAATTCCAATAAAGAACAGCGAACAACAGAACAAAGCGAAATTTTACAGGGAAAATTACAGGGAACACGCGGCAACTAAAGCCGAAGAGAGCGTATTGTTTACTCCACGAGCTCCGAAAAATTGTGAAATGCGCATGCGTCAACTACGTTCTTAGGTTCGAGTTCTGACAGTTCCGGAAAAAAACCGGGGACTGTTAAAACCGCTCGGAACAGGGTTCGCAAAACACTGCGAACGCCGAACTCTGCGTTCCGGAACTGGGCGTTCTGGCTCTGCGAACGACAAAACTAGACTGCGCTTGTCCAGAACCGTTCCGAACTGGCAGAACGCACACTGAGAACGGAGCTTCAGCTTCCTGCGTTGAATGGGAGAGGAAATGGCGTTGGAGCTCACTCAGCTAATTGGTGCCCAGTTGTTCGTCTTCAGCATTCCCCCTTGAGCTTCCGTCTCAAATTTCAGCTTCCTGCGTTGAACCATATGTGATAGCGGATGTAATTTCGTAACGATAATATCGTCTCGCAACTATAATTTCGTCTCGTAACGGTAATTTTGTCTCATTTTTGGCCCGGTTAAGATGGCAAAAACATGTTCTATGTTAACATGCCCGTAATTGACCAAATTCTCAAATTTGGCTACGTGTCCTAAAATTGTCTTTGCGATTTTGCCACACGGCTGTCCCCTCAGTTTTATTCAACGGTTTCTTTGAAAATTCGCTCTATTAGCCATGCTGTATGACTGAGTACATTTTTATGGAGCTATTATATAAAATGGTCTTCTCAGAACTTTTTTGTTAGTATGTTCAACCTACTGCAAAAATAAGTACCGTGAATGGAGGCAACTTCGGCCAATTTTTGACGTTTTTTAAGAATTCATGTGTGAAAGAAAATTCGAAAAATTTTGAGAAAAATAATTTAAACTCCTGCACTTTTTAGGAATAGTTTAAGCTTTGGAGCATTGTCGTAGGACTACTAGTTTTCGTTTAAAAAAAAATCAAAGTGTGGCCGACGTTACCTCTATGGTAGAGGTAACTTCGGCCACCCATCAAAAATGCAATGGAAACGAATTAAAGACACTTCTAATGCAACTTCGGCCACGAGACTAGTTTTTAAAAATAATTATTCGACCTGATTCGTTCATTTTAATGTGAATTAGGGTGAAATGAAACCAAAATGACAATAAAATGATGGAATCTAAGGGCGGAATTGGAATGAACTGAACCAATAACACCAAAATGTTGCAAGGAACATGAAAGTAAACAGTCCGTTTCAGTGTAACATATTTTATTTTAATTAGGAACAACTTTATTTTAATAATAATTACTGCTAATGTTATTTGGTATATCATAACCACACAACCTTAACAATCTCACAGCCTTCTGGAAATGACCTTAAGGTAGCTTTCCCACCTTTGGGAATTCGTGTCAAAGTAAGTCAAATGCGGCGGTTAGGCGCAGGGGTTATCTCTGAGCCGCTCGGTATTATCGACTCGCGGTCGATCCCGTCATAAAACCACTTGAAAAAGACGACGACTTGCATTGCGGGCTTCGGAACCAATCGATGTGGTGCAACGAAAACCCCTTCGTCTTCCTCAACAAGCCCCAGCAGACTCATAAAAAACTTTCCACAATACGGAAAGGGAGCGAGCCAGGTTCAAGCGCAATGTCAACTTCGCGTGTTCGCGAGGAATTCAAAGTTCCAACCCCCTTTCCGCGGATCGAAGGGGAAACTTTGGAGATAGGGTTTCGTCACGGAACGGATTTATTTGGGAAAATTCGGCTCATTACATGACTCATCTTCGGGGAAAACTTTTCCTTCCCTGTTGGTTATTCAACCACTGTAAGCATGTAATTGGCCATAAGGTTCTTTCAGAGGTTAACTGGGTCGATATTTCGTTGAATAGGCAACGTGCTTTCTAGTATTGATTCATGCCAAGAGTTTACGGGCTCGTTTCATCAAGTTTTGACATTTTATGTCTTTACTTTGGCACATAAACGAAAAAAGCGTTTAAAAAAAGCGTTACGGTTGGTTTTCCAATGATTTTCGCTTACAACCGAGTTGTTGCTAGGGAAATGGTACCTACTTCGTCGTTTTTCATCCCACAAAATTCGTTGACCATTTGTTCGAAAGCTCTCGATTTACCCAACCATATTATGTTAGCTACTGCGAAGTGCGTGGCCAACAAGCTGAGTTAAGAGCATGGTTATTTGAATAATTGTGTACACTCAGATGATCATTCTCAATAATTGATATTGTAAACATGATTGCAACCGCTTGTTAATTTCTGATGATTTCATTGAGCAGGTGTTTCGATGATTTGATTCATAGCAGGTGATCCGAATATTGCGAGAACGGTTTGCTTTATGAAGCGGTGGTTAAATCATTTGAATAGGTAATTTCTATGCTTTACACTCTAGGAAGCTGTGATTTCGTATGTAGCCTCTTTAGGACATTTACCGGACGATGCCCAGGGTCCGGATCAGCTGAGTGGCTCTAAAGAGCATAGGAGTCTGCAACTAAATAGGTACATAAAATGTCCCAATGTGTTGCAGACTAATATGCAAGCGTTTCTTATGATTTCTTTAAATAGTTTATGCAGTTAATGTGAACAGATTTAAGAAACTCCAAAGGCAGTAAGACTGTTCCTTGAGCAGTTTCGAAAATTTAACATTAAAACATAGTTTTCTCCCCTGATTAGCAAAGTAAAAGTTAAATTGACTATACCGTTGGAAAGGTGAGATCGAGGTTTGATCTGAGTTCAAGGTTTTTTAAGATCATTTAAAACTTTTCAATGATCTATACATTCATGATAGGTAAACGAGGAACCTTTGTGCCACACCCAACTTGCAGACGTTTTTCTCATAGTTGCAGTGTCCGCTAGTAGGTTTTTTGAAAACTTGTCAATGAGAGATTAGCGTTTCGCTGGATGTCATGATGCGACTAGAGTGTGATAATAAGATGTCATCTCGCTCTGTTGTCGAAAAATGTCGGTGGGCCAAGATAATACAGAAATTACCAGCGGTAGGCTGTAGCCAAGCTAAAAAGTTCCAGTCAAGCAGCATGATCGTATGCGCGAATTTTCGTACATTACGGTACTATATTATGGGTTATTGTTTTGAAAATTGAGGACTTTGAGTGAAAAGAAATTGTTAATTAACAAAACTATGACAAAAAATTGTTCTAAATATTAATCTGCTGTTTTTACCGATATTTTTAGCACATTTTAATGAAATTTAAGTACATTTTTTTCAATTTTCGAATGCTCTATTTTAAAGTTAATAAACTTTATTTGAGCATTATTCTTCTTAAAAAAAAAATATATATATATATATATATACTATATATACAATTTTTAGCCGGTTTTTGCTACTTTTAGTGATTTTTTCACCACTTTTTGAAATTTGACAAATTTAATGTGCTCAAATAATTCTGGCCAACCAGCTCGTCCTTTCTTTTGGAAATCTTGATTTTTGGCGAAGAACGGTATTTTTATTTCAATGCTAAGGAGAGTTATCGTCTGGAAGGACACACACACACACTTACTCACAAACACACACACAAATATATGTATATATGAAAAAGCGTTAAACCCTAAGATTCGTTTAAGAATGCCTCAAAACGGATTTTCTTGAGGGAATTTTTCAAAAATTTTGATTTTAAAATTTTTGGAGCCATTGCAATAGCTTCATTTTCTAAGAAAATCCGCTAAAAGAGTGGCGCCAAATAGCATCAAGGACAAGGGATGTGATTGCTGGGATTTTCTCCCTGTTTCTGTTGTTTTTTGTTGATTTCCCAGTTCCCCGTCTGACCAGCAACGAACGTCATATGGCTAAACAGTAGAATTTTTGACCATTGTCAATGAGGTTTTAGGAACTGCAGATAAAGATTGGCTGACAAAATTATTTTAATAATCCGATCAATGGCAAAGTTTGCTTCCCTTAGAAGTATGACGCGAAGTTTGGCAGCTCAGTTTCGACACTCAAACGATGATGGAGAACAAAGTAACTTCCTACATATTTTTCAATCTCATGCACGAATTCAAAACTCTATTACCTTCGTAACAGATCTGAGGTAGAAAATTCTTAACAGAGGGAGCAGGTAGAAAATCGAATCTGGAGAAATCAGGAATACCATGACCAACGAGCAAAGCTAAGGCAATTCCGACCAAACCAAGAAGTATGGGTTAGGAATGAACGGGGAAAATGATGCTAACCATTTAAAGACCAATGGCTTGGCAGAATGACTGATTAAAACGTTCAAGACCCGTTATAACGCCTGTAAACAAGAAGGACTCCCCACTGATTTAGCACTCCAACAAGTACTGCTGGCCTACCGCAACGCGCCACAAAAGACAACGGGATGTGTTCAGTCTCCCTGTTCCTGGGAAGACGTTCGCCTACAGCTCTTGATTGACTGCGGCCAGATCTGAGGGAGCAGGTAGAAAATCGAATCTGGAGACAACAGGAACACCATGACCAACGAGCAAAGCTAAGGCGATTTCGGCCAAACCAAGAAGTATGGGTAGGAATGAACGAGGAAAAGGATGGTAACCATCTTGGCAGAAAGACTGATTAGAACGTTTAAGACCCGTTATAACGCCTGCAAACAAGAAGGACTGACTCCCCACTGATTTAGCGCTCCAACAAGTACTGCTGGCCTACCCCAACGCGCCACAAAATACAACAAGATGTGATCCAGCCTCCCTGTTCCCGGGAAGACGTTCACCTTCAGCTCTTGATAGACTGCGGCCAGATCTGAGGGAGCAGGTAGAAAATCGAATCTGGAAAGAACAGGAACACCATGACCAACGAGCAAAGCTAAGGCAATTCCGACCAAACCAAGAAGTATGGGTTAGGAATGAACGGGGAAAAGGATGGAAACCTGGAGTAGTGAAGGAGCGTACTGGCAAACATTCGTACCGAATTTTGATGAGAGGAGAGATCAAACGTATAAGCATGCTGATCAGCTACGAGCAAGAGAAGGTGCTGTGGACATCCAAGCAAGGGACCCTTTGGACATTTCAATGAACCCCGAGAGGGGAGTAGTGTAGGATTTCACTCGTTATTACTCCAAAAGTTTTGTATTGTAACTATGTTACCATAGAAACATAAATAAAATTCATTCTGGTTTTGGGAATCCGTGTTTATCTATAATGTAGATTTAGTGTGTAGTTATTTCGGAAATCTTTCATTTGGTAAGAACGGGCGTATTTTATCTAGCTTCAATTGAATTTGTAAATATAAACGCGATTCTTTCAGTCTTTTCACATCATAAAGGTCATATCCGATCGTTGAGACGTGACATTTGGGTTGATCGGTCGATACCCAATCTTCTTGATAAGTATCGTCGACTCCACCTGCCGCAGAACGCCCTAACGCAATTTGTTTTATTTACCCCACCACGAATATCCCTGCAGCACTTTTGAAATCGAAAATAATGATTTACTACCTACTCATGAAGAAGATATTTACTTTTTTGGGGTCTGTAAGCGATTTGGGAGGTAGGTTCTTAAAACCGCTTTGTTTTCGTGGTAGGTAGGTAAATAGGTACATTTTGATAATTTTCGATTTTGGGTAGGTACTTTCACGCTTATGCTCTATCAGTGTTGGGCATAATCTTATCGTCGAATACGATTTTAATCGAGATAATTATTCGCTGATTCTCAGTCAACTGCGATTATATTCGTATTCGTGTAATCGTATTCGTCTGTCGGCGATTACACGAATACAACCCATCAAAATGCGTCACGGTCATCAATTTCAATAGGGCGTCCCTCCTCCTATAATACGCATTTTTATGGGTTGTATTCGTGTAATCGCCGAAAGACGAATACGAATATAATCGCAGTTGACTCAGAATCAACGAATAATTATCGCGATTACAATCGTACCTATTTGTATTCGACGATAAGATTATGCCCAACACTGTGCAAAAATATCATGATTTCTTGGAGAATCACGAAAATATCATCAGAATAGTTGAAACATCATTTATGAGTATTACCCTCTCCATTCATCCCCTTTCTAGATGACATTTGAAAATGCTGACACACTATCCAAAACTAGATTGAATTCATAATGGAACGAAATAAGAATCACAAAAGTCGGTAGGGATTCCTAGCTTGGGCTTGAAAAAATCGGTAATTATCCCCTCCATCCCCACCTCGACAGCAAATCCGAAATTTCCAAGGTCTGTAGCACAAGTAGACTAAAATTGGGATCGAACAACGAAAGAATCTCGAAAATCAGTTGAGATTTCTGCCGTACTAAGAATAGATCCTGCATCTGCATTTTTGGCCATACTGAGTTAATGGTCCCCCCCTCCCCGTTTTGGGAGGTGGTTTCTTTCGATTTTGCTAGTCTCGAAGTCGGACCTCAACGGGAAATGCCTCAAAAACGGCTTACAATTATCGCATTAACTACGTTTTGGTTCGATTAACTAATGAAAATCCCGTACGTGGCCTTTTCTAGAGCAAAAACCCGCATCCGGGCGTCAGATACGATTATTTTATTAGTATTCAGGTACATACGAATAGTGACACTCTTGAAAGTCAGGATAGCAATTATTTATTTCTTAATATTTTAGGACTCGTGGCGTCTGATACGAATTAGGAATCAGTAGCAGATACGATTTTTCTTCCCAGTATTTTGATCATACGAATGTATTTTTCTCTTGTCAGACCAGATGCAGTTTTCGGAGGTTGACAACCACGAATATTTTTCCTGATATCCTGCATATCCGAGAAAATATATACCTATATATATTTTTTTCGCTACATTATACTAATTTTGTATAAGAAAAAACGTATCAGTCTTGTAGTGGATTTAAATATGTTTTACTTGGTGTAGGTAGACCAAGTGGGACATTTATATTCTGATTATGCGGGTTAGTCCCTGAGGTATTCCTGTAAGGAATGTGAGCGAAATCGCCAAGGTCAGCTTGCTTGGCGGGATGAACTGAGGGATAGTTCGTGTCGCAGCCGCGTGGAGCACTGGGCTCGCATAGTGGGTGCTGGGTTCGATCAGTTTGGTACTGAGCCGTTTTGTAATATTCCGGCCTAAGATTTATATCTGTAGGAGGAATATGTTGAGCTTGGTTGAGGTACTGAAAAGTATCCTTTGTTTTTTGTACATTTGGAGTGTATTTGACACTCGGATCGGCCGGGTAGCCTTGTGTAGAATATCGTGGATATTCGGAAATCTTTGTCGAATCATAATGATTGACTTCAGAGCGGGTCTGAAAGGTATCCTCGAACTTTTGTGTAGGTGAGGCTTGATCTAACGTTTCCTTCGTGAATACGTTAGGTGAGAAGGCGATCTCGTCGCGAGGATCGAGCCTTGAGCCGTCGCTAGGAACAGCGGACTGGCCGAGCAGCGGGTAGGTAGCGCTGCGTGGGCTAAGAGGCCCGGCCGCGCCGTGTTCCGCCTCCCCTTGCATGAGGAAATAGGACGGCCGGCGCTCCATCGAAATATCCGAGTTTATTAACTCGTTTTCGATACCTCTATGTATAGAAATAGAGGGTTTGGAAGGTGGACTCGCTTGACAGAGCTTCTTTCCTTTGCTCGGATGTCAGGGTCCTACCTTGTAGTCTTGAAAAAGACTTCCTTGGACGGTAAATTAGAGCGTATGAGCTGAGTAATTTACCGGCGTGCCCACAGCGGTCGGTGACGAGCCTAGTGCTACGAAACCCGGGCGACACGACTCAGAACGTCCCAGCGGGCGTACGATCTAATGAGAATATCAATAGATGTACCGGGTGGCGTCCTGACAGAAGAACTACGTTGGGCAATGAGCAGGATGAATAATCACTGGACTCGTAGATGCCAATGCGAGATCTGTGTGGAGAGAAGGTAGGCCTTGTAGAAAGCAGTAGGAAGCCGTTCTTGAGATGAACTCGGGAGCAGAAGGTTCGTCAGCGTAGAGCGTGTAGAAATCTTCGTACTTCGAGGTGTAGTCGTCGAGAGCGGAGAGTGGAATGAATTTGGAGGGCTCCGAGCGGGGTAATTATAGGGAGGTGGCCGCCTCCTGCCGCCTCCTGATTGGTCCGCTTAATTTCGTTAATTCAACTGTGTAATCTCATTGGCTCGCACATTGTTTTCTCAGTATCTGCGAGTATGATAGCTGAGCTGGTCCTCCGGGGTGGTTTCCCCACGTCCGTCGCTGCGACGGGGTCCCCGGGGGTGGCTTACGAGCGTCCGTCGCGGAGCCGACGACCTTGAGTTTAGACGGGGACCTCGGGTGTTTTCTCTGCGTCCGTTGTTCAGACGGGGTCCCCGGGGTGGCTGCTGGACCAGAGGTGGTTGCTTGCCGCCTCTTGGTTGGTTCGCCTATTGTCTCTCGTGTAATCAGTGTTTCTGATTGGCGAGTAGGCTTGTTTGAATTGTCCTTGCTAGTTTTAGAGGACGTTTGATTTTCTGTTTGAGTTTTCTCGTTCAAGGCGACTTGGTTCGAGATACTTGTCGCATCTCTCTCGCCCAGTAAGTGTCTAGGGAGGTCGCCTTGTATGTTATTAGTTAATATTTCACTTTTGAGAGAGAATTTCGTATTTTCTCTCTGGTGAAATATTTTGTTTGACGGAGTTATAACTCGACGTCTTATAAATATTTTTGTGTTGTGTCTACCTCTTTTTGGTAGCCCTGAAAAGGGCTGTTGAAAAGAGGGGGTGGTTTTCACCACAAGTCTTATTGCAAAACGAAAACTCGTATGTGCACCAGATACGAGGAAATCGCCTAATACATATGTTCTACACCTTTTTTGCAATTTTCTGACCAAAATAATGTTTTTCCCACCACACCACGCGATTCAGCGAGAAATTTCCTTTGGAATGAGTGCTTTTGGTGCTCGAGACAACGTAAAATAGAGCCAATATCAGGAAATTTCTACTCAAAACCTCGAGACACATTTTCCCTAAAGCAGGGTTTTGACGGATAATGGGATCTACTCTTAGTACGGCAATATTTGTGTCACACACACACACACAGATATAAACCTATGGGTTTTTCACGGTATTGGTCTTGAAATGGTCTGAAACGGATTTTTATAAGGTTATTTTTATTTTTATTCATTTATTTTATTATTATTTGTTCATGCTTGGGCTATCCCCTTCCCCCCTGGATCAATTCCAATAAGTCGTCCCTCTGTTGACGAAGCTTCAGAGGGACGTCCTAAAAAGTACTGGCCAACGAGCTCATCCTGTCACTTAAATGCTTGATTTTTTGGTACATGAACGGAATTTTTATGTCAATCCAAAGGAGATTTGTCGTCTGGAATGACACATATACATATAGAAAAGTGTTAATATCCAAGATTCGTTTCAGAATGCCAAAAAAGAACAACAAAGACAATTTTCAAAAATTTTGATTTTAAAATACTTGGAGTCAATGAAAATGGCTTCATTTTTTACAAAAATTTTCCCAAAACATGGTACTGGAATAACAATGACATTTCGACAAGGAGGTAGGTGCTTGATAAGTTCATCGAGAGAAATGGGAAAAAAGGTTCATTGCTGAGAATAATAAACCAAAATTAAAACTGTTCATTAGTGAAAAACACCTGTAGGTAATACATCTCACTCACTCACTGCTCGGGTTTCAATTGGAAAAGAATTTCAGGCACCATAATCGGCTTTAACTCTCCCTCAAAAAGAGGCCCCGTTAATATAAAAGAGGATTCCACCGGTTACTCCTTGTTGGAGTCGTCACAAGCAAATCTTTTGCTTAAATCAGCAGATTTTTTGATTCTTTTCCACTCAATTTCTCTGAGGGAAGCGCATTCCATTATATGATGCCCAAATGTCTCTGTTCTGGATCTCCAGTACCGGTCGCATCTGGAAAGAAAGTGCTCTGCGGAATCCTCCTCGAGTCCGCAAGGGCACATTAGGTGAGATGTTATCTATAATATTTAGCATCGTACGGAAATCATAATGTCCGTTAAGGATGCCAATCATAGTTCTAATTGAATTTCTTCTTTTACTTAGAAGCCAATATGCTCGCTTGGGATCGGAAGACGTAAAAAGCATTATGGTTTGTCTATATTTAACTGTTTCTATACTCCACGGAATGTTGAGGTCCTGTGTGACCCAGTTTTTAATTGTAGTTTTACTGGCATTTTTTGAAATGCAGATGGCAGGAGAAGGGCCCAGAAACTGTTGTCCTGAGCCAGCTAGCGCCAAACCTTCCGCATTAGCATTGCCTTCGTGATTCTCATTACCAGGAATCCATTTTATGTAGGTAATACATAAATAGGTTGGTACGTTTCCATTAACTGATGCCAAATAAGATAACACTAAGACTTAATTACCTCCAACTCCTCCCTCACTCCTATTGCCTACTTTTCTGCACCCAATTATCGACACCCAACTGGGCTTTAACGAATTTATAAAAAAGATAATGCTAAACTTATTAAGTAGGTAGGTACCCACATACTTCATTCTCAAATAGTTTGACCATTTGGCTTTGCTAGACTCAGCAAGCTGGTGGAAAAAATCAACTTTTTGAATGACATTTAATCTGGAATGTTACAATGGCTGTTCAGGATAACAAACATGAGCATCCATTGTCTTTTTTCTACCTAATATTCTGCGATTCAAAATAAATTTTGGATTTTTAGGTATGTATATATATACTTAGGCACAGATGTGCGGAGAAAAATAGCACATATAATATATACTTATAGAAATTGCAAGGAAAAACTCACAGGATATTTCGGCTTTTGCCTTTGTCAAATAGTAAATTAATTTATAAATTTATAATTAATAAACTGAATTCATAATTCTAAACATACTTTAGTCAAAAGAAGTTTATCAACGATAAACTAAAACATTTTAAGAAATTTTTACAAAATTCTGATAAAAAAGGTAGGTACTTGAATTTCATTAATAATACTGAAAAATCTATGAAACCTACAAAAAATCTTTAAAAAAACCGGAATCTTTTTTGACTTGCATAAGTTTATTTAGAACTAGTTTTTTGCCATAAAATGGGTAGTTCACAATAAATTTCTACGCTCTCAAATTGCTTAAATTTCAAAACAACGTAACGAAATTATTATGTTACAATAATTCACAAAAATTCGCTCATACAATCATGCTGAATGACTGAAACTTTTTCATGTGTTCCATTGCCTAACTCTCGGTAAACTTTTCACTCACGTCCTTGTCGAAATGTCAGTATTGACCGATATTCCATTCTGTATAAGTATGTATTATAATAGGATGCCCGCTTTTTTGAGAAAGGTGGAATTATTACCTCCTTCCGAAATTCGGTTTGAAATGTCAAAAAAATGACCCCTGATTTGATTTTCAGATTTTTTGCATAACAAAAACCTACGCCGGTAACTCGATTTTGGTTTTTGAAATTCGCTTTTTTGCCAATACCAGACTTTCGAATATATCTTTTACAAACTTCTTTGTAAAATTGTGAAACTTCGTATATTTACGTTTTTGGGGTCGCTGAACTCGAATATGCAGTCAAAACAAGTCGACAGCAACAACTTTTGATAGTTTGGATTCTTGAAATCGACAAAATCATGTAAAAAAACGCTGCAAATTATTACATAATGGTTTATTATTTATGTATTAGACAGCCCTTCTACGTAGATCTCTGGTCCATAATTATTAAACGCCGCTCATAGTATATTTAGTATCGGAACTCGAAGCTTCGGACCTCAAAAATGGGTTTAATCCATTAGGTACAGCAGCGGAATCTCACAATTTTACGCTTTTTAATATAGTTGATCAACAACAATTTATTACCAAGTCATCTTTCCAACACATAAAAGTGTTACCTATACTGTATATTGATATCATTTAATTGGTCAAATTTCAAAAAATGTGCTGACAAAATCACTGAAAATGGCAATGAATTGTTAAATTGATATCTTTTAGCATAAGATTGGTCAAATAAAGTTTATCAACTATGAAATAGAGCATTCAACAATTTATGTACGAAATTAGGCTAAAACCTTGAACTTCATTAAATTTTGTTTTAAAAAATCTATAAAATTGCAAAAAATAGCCTAAAATCCAAAATCTCTTTTTGAATAGAAGAGTATCATTTAGAATATTTTTTTTCCATAAAATTAATAGCTAACATTTTCTTTTCACTCATAAATCTCCAATTTCCATACAACTTGAAATATACAACAAAAAAAGACACTTTTTCACCTATTTTTGGCTCATAGCACCCATGGGTGTGGAGCGATCAAGCTGGCGAGACGTTAGGACCAACTAGACCCCAAGTGGAGTCTATGTGCGAAAGAACAGATTTTTTAAGTCAATTCTAAGGCCTTTTATGGCCCGGATGGCGAACGGACATTTCAAATTTGGATTCTACGCACCTTGAATCGTAAAGTGACAAAGTTTGAGAGGGGGTTATAAAAATTTTTTGCTATACGATCACATAGGCTTATTATTAGAAATAATAAACCAAAATGACAATTTTTCAACATTCATTGTAAAATTATGAAAATTCGTATTTTTATGTTTTTAGAGTCGAATTTGCTGTAAAAAAATCAAAATTCTAACAGAAATACGTACGTAAAAATACAAATTTTAACAATTTTACAATCTGAATCTGACAAAATTTCGGAGGTATTTTTGTGACATTTGAAACCAAATTTCGGGTGGAGGTCATCAAAATTCCACCTTTCTCAAAATAGCGGGCACCCTAATGTATAATAACCTACAGTTTGTATGTATGTATAATAAGTAATAACCTACAGTTTGTATGTATGTATAATAACCTATTGGTAGGTAGCAATATTTGGTATAATTGTTATGTCGGCAACAATATGACTGCGCCATCCTTAGCGAATTTTCGTAGAATCTTTTGCAATGGCTCAAAAAATTTTTAAATCAAAATTCTTGAAAAATTTCTTCATTGAAATCCGTTTTGAGGCATTCTGATACGATTCCTGAAATTTGCGCTTTTTCATGTATATAAATATATGTCTGTGCCATTCCAGACGATGACTCTCCTTAGGATTGAGATAAAAATCCCGTTCTTGTGCCAAAAAAATCAAGCTTTCCAAACAAAAGGATGAGTTCGTTGGCCAGCCTTTTTAGGCTCATTAAATCGGTCAAATTTCAAAAAATGTGCTCAATAATCACTAAAAATGGCCTAAAACAAAATGATAATTTTGAGCAGAATTTCAATCAAAAGAACATTACGAACGATTAAATAGGGCACGAGAAAATTATGACTAAAAACATAGTTAGGTACTTAAATTTCATTAATATTTGTCAAAAATCTATAAAACTGCAGAGCAAATCTAAGAATCTAAAATCTTTTTTAAATAGCAGAATTTTAGTTAGTATGAGTTTTTTTTCCATAAAATTAGTTTTTAACAATTTATTTGTATTCATATTGCTAACATTTCAATACAATTTAACACATTATAATGCGATGGGTAATTTAAGAAAATTCGCTCATACGATCATGCTGCATGACTGGAACTTCTTTGTTATTGATTGGGTTTTGCTTTCGTTCGTTAAATAAGTCGAAAAAAAGAGGGGACAAACAAGTAGGTTGGAAGTAGCAAGAGGAATTCAATATTGAACATTTCGCCCGATGCGGTGGATTAAATCTATGATTGTGGGGTTGGGTATAGGTACTGGAGTGGGGGTAGAATGACAGTTATCGGTATTTATTGATCCGATTCGCTCATGAATATTGTTATAGGAATTCCACTTCAAATACGTCAAAAAATTGCATTTGCAGCAGATATTTAATGTATTTTTTAATAAAATGAGTTGTTTTTTATGTACAGAAAGCTGAAATTGATATATTTTGACGTAAATGTTGAGGTTTTAACTGTGCTATGTTGCGAAGTAGGAGGTAGGTACGATGTGAATAATTATTTATTAGTAATTTTTGAAATTTGAATTGGGTTTGATTGGAAAGTTGGATTTGATAAGGCTGTGGTTAACAGATTCCTGTCATTTTCTCTTGGTAGATTGGTAATACTGTGGGTAGCCTGGATATTTTCTCCTCGAGATAACGATTCAGGTTATCAACGTTCGAGGCGAGCCAAACTCGATGAAAAAAAGGTTAAAAATGACAAATTAAGAGGAAATGTGAAGAAAAACGGTTTGTGACGGATTAATGAGAGGTTTGCGTGGTTGTGGGACCGTGACAGGAGTAATGTCAACGATTTTGTACTACATTATCGATTGGAAATTAGGGTGTGACTTACCGTAGTTGACGTTGGGCTGGACCGTCGGTATGCGGAGGTACTCCCGGAAATTTTTGACGGCGATGTGCTCCGTCATGTTGGCAGCTGATGTCAGCAGGGGTCCGTCGTCGTTTGTGGTCGGGAGACGACGCAATGCGAACTATAACGACAGGTCTGGCGGTACTTTGGATTTGGGAAGATGAGAAACTGAAGTTGTTGGGATGACGGCCATATATATATTGAGACGAGAGAGAGAGAAGTGTTGAGGCGATCGATAAGGCCGGAGGGGAGTTTCGCAGGAGATCGTGGTGGGGAGAGACTGCGCCGAGCGGTGCGACGTTCCCGCCGGTGGTCTAAAAAAAGTATCGGAAATCAGAAACTCGTAAACGAGTTCCACTTTCTGTTTTACAAGCAGATACCATGTTACATGGATATATCTTTGTTGTCCGGTTGTCCTCGAGAGTAGTAAACAAATCCTTTAACTTTGGACTGTAGGCGACGAAATGTAGGATAAACAGTCGATTGTTGTCAACGGGATGAAAATTTTTCCTATGTTGTGGAGTAAATGATGCTATTGCTTTACGTTAAGAATATTGTAACCGGCTTATTGAAAATGGGTCATGTCTAGACTCTCCTCCACATGTTATTAACGGCCCAAATGATGTGAACAACAAGCAGTTGACAGTAAATATTAAATTTCTCCAAACTGAATCATGCAATCAACTTAGTTTAGGAATGTAGCCACGTACGTAAGGAGGCGGAAATTGGTAGCTTGAGATGTGAACATTTGTCACATAAATCAAGCACTTTTCAACGAGTGGCGAACGATTTCTGTGCGATGAAAACTGCGGAAGTTCCATTCCCCTAGCAACGGCTGGGTTGTACGTGAAAATCATTAGTTTAGAAAATCGTGACATCAACTTTTGCGCGACGAAAATTTTCGTTGACATATTTTATGGTCCATAAAATGAGAACAAATTTTATCGCTAGTTAATGTAAGAGTTAGCGGGTACCCACGAGTAGATAGAGATACCTGTCCAGGATTGCCAATTCATGTTCATCCATTACCGTACCAATTTTTTCCAAATTACAGTAAGTACATTCTCGTACTTCCATCCTAAAACCTACCGTACTTTCACCGTACGCATACCTATTTCAACAAGACTTGGATGTTCATCATATGAATTTAGTCAAAAATGACAAAACTTAGTAGGTACCTACCTAGCTTTTTTAAGATCAACTTACAACACTAAATTTTTTTAATACAACTTCATACTAAAAACGAAAAAAAGGTACAAGAAAAATTCATCTTCAATTGATTTCTCAGGCTTGGGGATCCTGGTAGTTCGAGCTTGGATTGTAAATCGGTGAAAGTGGAAGTATACATATATCTGATCTCATCATCATTTATCGCATATCACTGGTCGAAATTAAGATAAGATAGGTAAGATGAGAACGTATATTTGTATGGAGGCCACTGGGGCCCTTATATATATACAATTATTTACAAGAGTGGTGGGCAGGAAAATTAAAACTAAAAAGTTATAGTGAATACAAAATGTTTTTTTGTTAAGTTCAAATGACTCCATAAACGGGCTTGCACATTTTATTTCATGGTTTTGTTTTAGCGAATTTTTGAAGAAAATTAAGCTATTGCTCTCGCCTCAAAATTTGTAGAATGTGAATTTTTGAAACAATTTTATGCAGAAATCCGTTTCAGGCTATTCTGAATCATATTCTGAAGTTTAACGCATTTTTTAATGTATGTATGTATGTATGTATGTATATATGTATGTATGTGTCATTCCAGACGATAACTGTCCGTAGAATTGTGCTAGAAACTTCAAACAAATTTTAAAATGTTAAGGACACAAAACGAAAGTTCAATTTCGTTGGCCAGCATGATCGGATTACATCTTCGGGTTGAAATTTTCAAAAATGTAGGTAGTTAAAAATTTCAAAATAGCCTGTTTTTTGCGATTTGTTGTGCGAAATAATTTTTTTAGCATACTAACATGTGGTATATTCGGAATCAGCGTAAAATTTCCTATAACAATATGTATCAAGTTTTCAAAAATTTCAAAGTTGAAAAATCAGTCAAAAAATCGAAATAATGCCTTTTGCTAGTTGTAAAAATCGGTAATATTTGCATGAAACATTGTCCAAATTCAGATTGAACTACTCTTATGGAAGTATCCCTGTATAACCAATCCTAGAACCATGCTGTTTAAAACGTAGGTAGTAGGTGCTTGTTCAAAATTAAAAAAAGTAATCACAACTGATGAGTTTACTCTGTGAAATATTCCGTCCTCCGATTCTCTTGGTCACTCTCTTTAATATTTTACGCTCAACTGTTTTAGGACTTGATGTAGCTTTAATACTGACTGTGGCTTAGAAAATATCAGCCATGAAATTATGAAGAAGTTCTATTTATGTACGTACTAGCACGCAGACCCAAGGCCTCGCTCCGCTCGGCCGTCAATAGCGACTGGAATGTCGAAGATTTCTACAAAAGTTCGCTCATGGGGTCATGCTGCATGACTGGACTTTTTTTTTTTTAATAAGATTCACTTTGCTAAAAGTCCTCTCGAATTGTGCATTTGGGTGAGGGGGGCCGGGAGGCCAAATAACTTCAATACAAATTATGGTAGGTGTTGTATTCATTTTTCACCCTAGATTAGTAGGTAGTGCCTACCTAAAGTTTGTAATTCTCCTTCTTCAAAACCTGTTGAAGGTAACCTTTAGCTATGAACTCATGCTAAAATGATATATAGATTAATATTATAATTAGGTACCTAGGTTTTTCCATTTTACCGTATTTTCGCGTAGTAATGAGATAGATTACTACCGTACACCGTACGTGCATCAAAATTACCGTATGTTTACGGTAATTACCGTACTGATGGCAATCCTGGTTGTGTGTAACGCCGGTCGTGTTGGTTGGTAGTTAACTGGTTGTCAGTTGTCATTGAGACTTCAAATTATAGTCTATATAAATAAAATATTATATTATAGGAGGTAAGTTCAGATCGGTGAAGACACCAACTCACCTACGGTCCATATTTTCGTTAACTCGTAAATTGGCCGAACTGAGTTAAAATTTCGTACATAATAATAATATTGCCAATAAACTTCTGCCAAGTTGGGTGGGCAGTATAGCGTCCTCGCACATTGTAAATTGGATGTACGAAGAAAAATACTGGTAAATAATGTATGCATTACAGGGACGTCCGTATGAATGGATTTTATACAATTTTGGTGAGAGGTAAAATGAGAGAAAAAACAAAAATATCAAGACGGACTCCCCCCCCCCCCATTAACTCCCTCCACCGAATGCAAATTTGTTCATAAAACGTCCAGTATGAAATTTGAATCCTAATATAATTTCAAAAACTAGACCAAATTTGTAATTGAATTCCAAAAAATGATCACGAAAAAGAATCACGAAAATCGGACGAGAATTATTAAAACAATTATTTATCAGTATTACCCCTCCATTCATCCCCTCCCATGATGAAATTTAAAACTCCTGACATACGTTCCTAAACTGTATCGGTTTCTTAATGGTACAAAATAAGAATCACAAAAATTGGTCGAGATCAGTAGCTTGGGCTGCGCCCGAAAGAATCGATAATTATCCCCTCCACCATCACCTCGACGGCAAAACCGAAATTCCCAAGGTTTGTTGCACAACTAGACTAATAGTGGAATCGAACCAAATAAGAATCACGAAAATTGGTCGAGATCAGTAGCTTGGGCTGCGCCCGAAAGAATCGATAATTATCCCCTCCACCATCACCTCGACGGCAAAACCGAAATTCCCAAGGTTTGTTGCACCACCAGACTGAAATTGGAATCGAACCAAATAAGAATCACAAAAATCGGTTGAGAATTGTAGCCTGCGTGGAGTCAACGAAATTTGTCGAGAAAAAATACGGTTTTTCGGCTTTACCCCCTCCATTCCAGGGGCGAATCCAGAAATTTTTTCCGGAGGGGGTCACAGGGTAGAACAATATAAAAAATAACAAAATAGCCAAACGAACAATACAAACCGAATTTTCTTATAGACTGACAAAGCCAGAATAACCTTATGCCTAAACTCGTCCAATTTGTCTACTTAAAAACTAATTGTAATTATTTATAAAATGCATCGTTTATGTAAAAAATATTTATTAATTATTTAGCTAATAAATGTATTTATTTTCAATTTTCTTATAAGAAAGTGTCTTAATGTGTTTTCAAACAAAGTGGCGCCTTTTATGGCAGCATAACTAACTTCAGAGTTTGCAAATCAAAACATTGAAACCACAACAATCGATTGTTGATCTCAGTGAATTCAGGATCGTTTTTACTGAATTTGGCAGGAAAGTAAACGAGAACGGGAGTTGAACTTCTGAGTTAGAATTCCTTTTACATTCACGTTTTTAATTATATGCTGAATTCTTAATCGATTCAGAATATCTGATCGATCCCATAACCACCACCTGCCATACAACACTTGTTCTATTTCAGATCAAAATAAATGCGAAAACTGAATATTAACGAGGCCAGAGCTCGATGAGCAAGGAGGTGGGCTCTTAACAACTCTAGCATAAGCGTGACCTGTCGTAACTTCTTCTGTACTGAGAACAGCATAAATTAGGTTGAACAGATCGGTTAGGCTACTCTCTTCCATGATGACCCCACAGCGCCCATAAACGACAACAAATGGCAGAAGGCCCCCAGACAGGGGCGGCTACTGATAGGAGCATAGGCGCATGTGCACCCCCAGTCAAACCAAAATAATATAATGTTTCAAAATTTCTCCACTCTCATAAAGTGAACTTGTGACAGAAGACGGGAAATCTAAATCTACGCGCGAAACAGAGAATGTTTCGATTTTACCGATTCGCTTCCTCTTGTTTGTGCTGCGTGTGAGTGTGATGAAGAAATTTATCCATCCATTTGGACACTACTCGGTATTTTACAAACGCTTCCTGTGACCGCAGCCACTGCAGAAAGGAGTTTTTCAACTCTCCGTCGTCTCGTTCATCGCGACATCGAATTAGACATCGATGCGATAATCAACAGATTTGCGAAACAAAATAGAAAATTAGACTTTGTGTTATAAATGATCGCAGTTGATCGCAAATGATCCCAGTTGGAACTTTTACAAATGTAAACAAATCACAAGTGTTGCTACAAACCAAATACATAATTTTTGATTTTACAAAAATTGGGTTCGTTTTGGTTGTTTGATTTTTTTTTTTTTTTTTTTTTTATTGGGTTTGTCAACAATTCGTTCTCGTTCAGCTCTGCTTTTTGAAATGCAGGCTGATTCGGGGGGGGGGGGGGGGGGGGGGAATGACCCCCCCCCCTTGGATCCGCGACTGCTCCATTCCTCCTCTTCCATCACGGAATTCCACATTTCCGAGCTTTGCTGCACAACTAGACTAAAATTAGAATCGAAAAAAGAAAGAATCTAGAAAATCGGTTGAGAATTGTGGCCTAGGCAGCGTCGTCAAATTTGTCACACACACGCACACCCAGAAAGTCCCCAGGTTTGTTGCTCAACTAGACTGAAATTGGAATAGAACGAAATAAGAATCACGAAAATCGGTTGAGAGTTATACTCTGGGTGGCGTCGAAGAAATTTGTCGAAAAAAAAAAAAAACACTTTTTTCGGCGTTACCCCCTTCATTCCCCCTCTTCCTTCGCGGAATTCCAAATTTCCGAGGTTTGTGGCACAACTAGACTAAAAATAGAATCGAACAAAGCAAGAATCTCGAAAATCGGTAGAGAATTGTAGCCTGCGTGGCGTCGACGAAATTTGGCCAAAAAAACACGTTTTTTCGGCTTTACCCCTCCGTTCCCCCTCTTCCATCATGAAATTCAAAATTTCCGAGGTTTGCTGCACAACTAGACTAAAATTAGAATCGAAAAAAGAAAGAATCTAGAAAATCGGTTGAGAATTGTGGCCTAGGCAGCGTCGTCAAATTTGTCACACACACGCAGGCACGCACAACACACAGATTTTGATAAAATTGTCAGCGATTAGGTTGTAGATGGTCCCGTACCTATTTCATTGTTTTCAGCATCAGTTTATTCTGCGCTTGCACAAACGAAAATTACATTGAGTATCATTTTTTCGTTTCTTAATTGACCAATTATGACATTTCACGCTACTTCTTCTTCACGCTACTTGACTCTTTTCCGCTATAGAATTTTTCAAGATCATTTAAAACTTTTCAATGATCTATACATTCATGATAGGTAAACGAGGAAGCTATGTGCCACACCCAACTTGGCACTTTTTTTTTGCTCCAACTTCTCAAATTTCAAAGGAGTTTAGCATAAATATAAAACGATAATAATATTACGAAATCGTAATACTCGCTCAATCGATCGTGCTACATGAATGGAACGTTTTTTTTTTTTTTAAATGCAAATCAGTGGCGTAGCTGAGTCATTTGTCATGGAGTAGAAACAGTCGAGCATTCCATTTCATTTTATAGTTTGTAGTTGTTGCTGAGCATTCGAAGATCGTTAATAAATTGTCAAACGTTCATATTAGTAGGTAGGTGCTCAATGGTTTTTTGTAATGATCTGAAATCACGGACGCTTTCATATTCATAAACCTACCTATGGATTATTCAAGCATAATACTACTTAGAAAAAATATTATCCAAATAACTAATCAGAGTAATACAAACAACGATAAATACGAGTAGGTACACCTACCGATGAATTGAGGTTTATTATACTATTATTATAGATGTACTGCATGCAAATTCATATACCTATGTCTTACAGGTTTATCCTCTATTGTTACTTCCGCGTGAAAATAGCTTTTTCTGGACAATACCATACAATTGTTTTATATAAGTAGGTAGGTACCTACTTACCTACGCGAAATAAAATACAGGGCATGAAACCGAGATCAAAAAACATAACAAAATGTAAACAAACTCAAACCAGCAATATGCTAGGTTAGAATAGAAATACTGCTACACTAAATTATTTTAATCTTTTCTATTAAACTATTTCAATCACCACTGCAGGCTTCTATTTATTGTATTCTTGGTCCATTTTAACTGGGATTTTATTCATATATTAATGGAATAAGACAACGGGAAACTGTTTTGAAACGAACAACCAAGCTTGATCAAGTAGGCAGTGAAAAATAAGGGAAGTTCATAGGGGAATTGGTGGATACTGAACAATGGATACTTTTTTTGGGGAAAAATCGCATATGGTAGTGGGGAACGACTTGATTTCAGTTTTTAGTATCCACATTTCCGTTTCGTTGACTAGGTGATTTTACTATGCTGCTCCTTGGGGCTGCACAATATCCATGCCATTTTGCCCCTACACAAACGAACCTAATAAAAATTTCTTTATTTCTTAAGAGCATCTCAAGTTGCTAGGCAACCAGAATCGTATAATAATAATGGTAGCAGTGTTTCACTAATTACATTCTTTAATTGGAGGTGTTAGGTACTGAAGTTGGAAGCGTACAATTATCAATTTGAGTGTATCCATACAGCAAAATTCTGCATCCCCTATAATTTATGGAGGGGCTCTGCCCACCCTGCCCCTCCTCAAACTACGCCACTGAACCAAATGCAATACTTTTTCTTGACCATCTGGTAAAGCAAAGAAAGTAAAGAAGGGTGAAAACGTACAAATTGATTCAGAGCACAAGCTAGTTTATTTTCTCAGTCTATTATAACAAAACTACAAAATATAGATTTCAGTGTCAAAAATATATATAAATATTACAACCAGCAAGTTACAGTATGACAGTTCGTCGGTAAAAAAATATAATATCGTTCTCAATTAAGGATAATAGGTTTCAGGACAATTGAAATGATTGGAGTTCATCAGTAGCTAATATACATAAACTTCGTAATGAGGTATTGGAAGTCAATTTCATTAATTTGCGGTCAGTTTTCTTTACGTCCGACCGGGTTGATTATTTCAGATATGCTACAAGTACTAAGAGATAGTACTAAAGTACAACTTTTACTTGTAGTACTTACAAGGGAATTTCCTTTAATAAGGCACACTCGAGTACAGGACTTCAAATTAGCGAAAGTTAGGTGTACAGGACTTCAAATTAGCGAAAGTTAGGTGATAGATAACCGATTATTATATAATCTAGATACTTTATATAGTTTTAGGTTACTTTTAGTAGGTAAGGGGTATCATTTGCATCACAACTTCGTTTACAAGCAGCAAGTATGGCACATTTTTAGGGTTGGATAAATGAAATACAATTTCAGACATGGTTCGTTGAAAAATTAGGCTGTTTTTTACAATTCAACAAATTTGATAGGATCTCACTCAGCCAGTATTGCCGTTACATATCTAATTGAAGGTATTTCATCTAGGTAGGTATCAACAAGTGGATATCTGGAGCAGAACACATTAAATTGGATTGGAAGACTTGAATTTCACATCTTCTAGGAGAAAAATCGACGGAATGTGGCTTATAATATGAGAAGCTTGAGGTGGAGCGCATTATGGAGATGTGTTCCTCATCTATTTGCTCTTCTTTTGTTGGCTATGACCTCAGTCATGACAGGCGCACTGCACCGAGTCAGCTGGTCCAGCCGAGACTGGTTATTCTAGGGGAAGGTTAACCTACCAGCAGAACACTGTAGTAATATATGGGTACTATACCCGGTTCGCGGCTTATAATGAGAAGCTTGAGGTGGAGCGCATTATGGAGATGTGTTCCTCATCTATTTGCTCTTCTTTTGTTGGCTATGATGGGTGCCACTGAATGTACTGCACCGAGTCAGCTGGTCCAGCCGAGACTGGTTATTCTAGGGGAAGGTTAACCTACCAGCAGAACACTGTACTAACATATACTAAACCCAGTTCACGGCTCTTTTTGAACCGGTTGGCTGGCTTGGTTGGTACCTATGCAGTACGAAACATACAATGTAGTTCAAAAACGATCACTCATTTTCTCACTCTAAGATAACTAGGTAGATCGCCGCAATCCACAGCTTTCTCAAGATTCCATTCCTTGGGAAAACCACACCACCACGACTACTGCACATAAAAATGCAGCAATTAACCATTGGATGTTGTGAGATAAGCAATATTAATTAGTAGTAATTAGGAGATTCAAACTTTTTATGGATTTCCTTAACTTTGTTGTTGCGGACGTCTGTGGGTGACTAACAGTGACAGTTCGTTCACATCTAGTATGTAAATACTAATTTTTGTGTGTTCCATTATTACAATACTTTATTTATTACTAAGATACTCGTAATTCTCATTTTTGAGCAGTATTGATGTGGATGATGTCACGGGGAACAAAGTGTAGATCGAAAAGGGTGGTGCAAGATATCAACTACAGTAAAAGACATGTCTACAATCACGTTACTAAGGGCCGGTTTATCAATCACATTTATCCAATGGATAAGGGGGATTTATCTAAGGGATAGCGTTACCCGCCAGATAACACAATAGGGGGTGTTTATCCATCCCTAGTTAAACCCTATCTGGCGTTTTAATTTATCTGGTCCCTGGAAGGACGGATAACAATTATAACTGGAGGTTAATGAGGTATCTAAAGCTTTCTAACCTCAAACAAGTTAATTTATTTACAAAAATCTTATTTGAATCTCGAGTTTGATTGTCTTTGTTTTTTCACCTTCCAATGGATATATTTGGGGATTTGTCTTCAAATAGCAGTAACGGCGAAAATTCTATCGTACCATAACTCGTTGAATGGAAAAGAAGACCGTTTATACCTAGTAAGACCCCGTGTAGATCACCTACTAATATGGGATGAGCGCGTATTTTTATTGAGGTTTCGGTTGGACAAGGATACCGTTCTTTACATTCCAACACAGATCAAAGATGAAATCATGTCCACAACTTACTGATCACAATAATTCATTCATAATAATTCAGGTTGGAATTCGGATATGTATTTCTCTCTCTAGAAATGAAGCAAATAGCAAACGGAAAAATGTGGTGGTTTCTTATTTACCGAGCTTGATAACATGATGGATACCGTTGTGGAAATAAAGTCGGACCCGGTTTTTAATAGTCGATTCATGAAGAAAATTTAGCTCCTACTCGACTCTGTGGTAGCTCCATGTGTAAATCGCCTACGGATCATGAGGATGCAAATGCCAAATAGAATTTATCTGAGGGATAATTTTATCCACTATGTAATTCGACATTGATAAACAACTCACATTCTTTATCTGGAGTATAGCGCTATACTCGGTATAGCTAACCTAAAGTTAATGTAGATAATTGATAAACCTGCCCTAAGGAACATAACTCCTAAGCGCTCCTACCGGCGAACATGGTAGTTCAGAGCCCCATTATTGGTAAGACAACGTTCTTAGTATCAATGAAAGAGTACAGCTCAAGGTAGTAGATATTCAATCAGTAAATATGTGACCTTGCAAGGGAAAAGGGAGCTTAACACCAGTGAGTAATTACAGGAACAATGCTTAGATATCAGGAAGAAGCCTTTGAGAAAATGGCGGGACTCAGAAAATGTTGTCGACGTTGGTACACAAATAGAATTTCTATAAACTTTCGAGAGGTGGAAAGCAGCATCTACACCACAAAAGCATATTGAGGATTGTACTGGCACAATCACCAAGTAATTTCATGGCTTTCCGGTTGAAAATGTAGAACTAGAAAAGTAACCGAGTGCAAGACGCATTAATGTGAAAACTAACATCTGAATACAACAGCTTTGTGCATTTTAAAAACGTTTACTCATTGGGCTTGTGAACGATAACTCGCTTCCATTAATCGAAACGCCATATTAAACTGTTGTTTTCAAAATAGTTGTAAGGAAAGAAAAATAAGTTTCACTCATTTCTTTCCTTCTGTAGCAACTTGGGTCACCACAGGTATTATTTGGCTGGAACCAAAGTCTGACTGCGCTAGTATCAAATTCAACGCATTGATCAGTCTACTGAACTTGGAATTTTAACCTGGAAAAAAGCAGTGCTGCTGTAGGTACTACAAGCGTTTTTAAAGGAGGCCACACAGACTATTTCGGCTAAATCGTAATATTTCTACGAGAGATTAGGTAATGCGAAATGGGATTCAAGACGATTTCATTCATTTCCAGTGAGACTTGATGAAGTTGAGAAGGCCGTTGGTGGAGGAGTCGTGGGAACTGACTGATCCGGACCCTTCCAATTCTGGCTCAATGGCTTTAGCGAGTTGCTTCCCCAGTTCAACTCTGAAACAGAAATACGGCGTATTGGTAGCTGATACTAACAAAGGAGATATACTGAATTAGGGGTATAGTACATGGAACATGTTTTTGGCCTTGACCAGAAATAATTTGTACAAATCACAAGACTACTGATTAATTGGCTTGCATCTTTTACCCACAATCCCTAAAACATAATTTAAGCTAGTGAAAATAGAACGAGTAATGCGGGTTGCAAGGATTTTGCAAATGTGCAGTGGTTACCATTTATTAAATGCAGTGGTTAACTTTTCATAAATACCACAAAGCCACAGCCCTGGTGAATGCAATAGAGGAAGAGACGGATTTTTAAGTGAATTGTCATGATTGATGAAGAGTATAGGGCCAATGAAGAAAACGGAATGAAAAACCTTGTCGTTTCCTCGAATTGTAGAGTTATAATGTTAAATCGATTTCAAATCCAACAGGCCTATCCCACTCCTGCACGTGCTTTCAAAATTATTAGCAAAACTCCTTTATAAGAGGTCACTAGTGGTTGTAGAGGAGAGAAAACTTATTCCAAAGCATCAGTTTGGCTTCAGAAAACAGCGTTGATTAGACAACGTATCGTCTATTAGACAACGTTCTTCTTTAACTTCCGTTTTTTATTGAAATGGGTTTCCACAACTTCGTTGCGAGTGTTTTAGGTCATTTTAGTTTAGCTCTTATGGAATACATAGGTATTTATTTGACTTACCCCCACTGGTCAAAAGAGTTGATGTCCCAAATGACGCCTTGAGTGAAAATCTTCTGTTCGTAGATAGCTGTAAATATTTAAAAGTATACTTAAATTCAGCACAATTCAAGGTTTATAATATGTATTAGATAAATCAAAATGAAGTCACTCAAACGAGGTTTTCTTAAATTAAGATTATACCAAACGAATATGTTTTAATGAAAAAATTAAGATGATATTAAATGGATATATTTTCATTCGAAAGGAATCAAAGGACAGGGTGTCTACTAGATCTGTAAAATAAAAATCGGGGACTTTTTGGGGACTTTTGGGGTTCTAAATTTTAAAAATCGGTGACCTTTTACATGCTTTATTTAATTTCTTAAGGAATAGCGTACTGAAATACTTACCAGTAGACCTGTAATCAAGAGTAGCCTCTATGAAATCAGATCTTCATAAATTTTTTATTGATTCTAGCCTACTACGACAGCCTTAGCTGACTAGAGGCACATTCCTTTTAAAATCCCAATAAATCCTTTGCTAAAGCTCTCATGAAATCCAAGCTGCACATTACAACCAAAGAATCCGAGACTACCACTACCACAGCAAAAAATGCCGCAATAAGCTTAAAAGCCGTCCTTCAGTGCAGCGAAAGGAAAATAATTTTCATGGGTGTTATCAAAATAGTAGCGCGGAAATCTGGTTTAATCACAACAGCGTTGCCTAAAATATCCAAATCAGAGACATGTTGTTACTGCCATGGTCGATTATCGAAACAAAATTTGGCTCAACGTACCAATCAGTGCGCCCAAAGTGAACGGTGTCAGCGTCTCTACCACGATCGAGTTGGACGGGCGGTTCCCTCGGAAGATCTTGTGGGGAACCAGCGGTGCAGCTAGTTCAGGTTTCATCGCTTTCAGTTCAGCTTTGACTTCTTCTTCCGTCTTGCCCTTCATCAGTGCTTCGGTCTGGGCCAGGAAGTTGGCCACCAGGATCTGCAGAAGGCCAAGTGAATATTAGGCTGCAATACTTTTACCTTCAAAACATTATTGATGAGGAAGTCGGAGAAAAATAACATATGAAAGACGAAATATCCAAGTACATGGAAGACAACCTGATCCCTAAGTAAGGGAAATTGAAGAGTGTACTTCCAGACAGGTCCCCACTTTCAAACCGCTGCAATTTGCCAACAGTTGAATATTTTTCGAAAATAAATTAAACCTCAAGTTATTCAACCTAAAAGAACCTTTGTTCATCGTCAATAATTAATGGCTTAAGATCATCATGATCATGAGATCTTAATAAACATAATTTTCTGTATACATTTTTCAATGTTCTCGTTCATTGTCGACGAACTTCTGTTGACAAAAATTCTGCTAAAAAACATTCATTTACAGATTTTAGCAGTTTTTAGTGATTTTTTAGCACATTTTTCTGACATTTTGACCTATTTAAAATTTGGAGCCTTTGCAAAGCTTCATTTTCTACGAATATTTGCTAAAATTCTCTTGAGTCTGAAAATGAAGAAGTATCACAGTTTATTCTTCCTATGAGAAAACATAAATGCGAAAAAATTACCTTTGAGATAGGTCAAATCAAAAACCTGAGAATAATGTGGGTCAGACAACTGACTTCACTGATTAATACAGACAGACTTCACTGACAGATACCGCTTAAATAGTGTAGGTAGTGTAACTACTGTGTCAAACATGATTTTAGTATTGATGCGATTTTATGGAACAGAGAACGGAATGAGTTTTATTCACAGAATCAAAAACATAGAAACCATAAATTCAAGTAAATCATCCAGCCAGTCAGTGTCCCGCTCCTAGCAACTCGCATCACTATGCTGGAGGCTACTCCCAACACTTCTCCCTTCCTCCCCTTTGTAAGGTCCCAGCCGATCAACGTGGACCACTCTTCGGCGCCCTGATGGTAACCGTATGCGATAGAGGACGTCTGTGATGGCCTTCAGGATCCGGCACGGTCCCACCCATTGGGAATCTAACTTCGGGCAACGCCCCACCATTCTCTTTGGACTGTGCAGCCACACGTTACTTCCCTCTTCCAGAATTGTCGGATGGGCCCGCAGATCGTAGCATTTTCTCAACTGCCAAGCCCAGCCTGTCGCGTGCAAGCTCATGGATGCGCTCCAGCCGTTCCTGAAGAATTTTGGCAAAATCGGTGATTGGGTTTCCTCTGGCACTCGGCCACGGAGGAGAGTCAACGGCAGAGTGAGACCATAGACCATGAGGGCTGGTGAAAACTTCGTGGACGAATGCTGGGTCGCCCTGTAGGCCAATAAGGCCGTTGGAATTTGTTGATCCCAGTCTTTTTGGTGGTGGCTGACCTGATCCCATAAGGTGCGATTGAAGCGCTCTACGAGGCCATTGCTTTGGGGCCTCAGGGCTGTCGTCCGGGTTTTGTGCACCCCAAGTATTTTCATCACTTCCTGGAAGGTCTGAGACATTGGTCCCCTGGTCGGTGTGGATTTCCAGGGGAACCCCAAATCTCGCCACAATGTGTTCAAACAACCCTTCTGCGACAGTCTCTGCAGTCTTATCTGGGATGGCGAATACTTGGTCAAATACCACGATGTATCTGTTTCCTCGAAGTGACCTTTCAATCCCCAGTCGCTCAAAAGGGGCTCCCAGACAAATTTCTGCAGAGGTGCCTTCCGCTTGTGTTCAGCCCCTCCTCTTCTCCTGCTCACATTTCCCCAGATAGTCGCGTACATCCCGCGCCATTCCCTTCCAAAAAAACAGTTGACGTATCTGTGCCTCCGTCCTCCTCCTTCCAAAGTGTCCCAGGTCATGGCAGCGAGCTACTATCATCTCAATCAGGTGTTTTGGAACTAAAACTTGCGATAGTGCAGGTCCTGGGTCTCCGGGCCACTTCCTGTATAGAACACCTCCCTCTAGGAAAAGCAACTTGCGCTCAGCCCACAGGGCTTTGACGATGGGGGAAGCGGCTGTCAAGTTTGCCTCTGTGGGTTGGGTTTTAATCCAGCTTCACAGCTCCCTTAATGTGAGGTCTTTCTGTTGCTCCTCCTCCCAGTTCAGACGAACATCCACTTCCACACGAGCCACAGTGATCTCTTCTTTCTTCCTCTCCAGCCGGGTAAACCGTTCTAACCATGATGCGTGGTCTGTCCTTATTATCACTGGCTCCCCACTATCAAGCCCATATGTGGCAAAGTGTTCCAATGCTTGAACCACTCCTAGGAGCTCTCGGCGGGTCACACAATAGTTCCTTTCCGAACGTTGCAGGCACCTAGAGAAATAGGCAATCACTCGCTCTCCTGCCTGTTGGTCTTGTGAAAGCGCCGCTCCAATGGCCCTGCCACTGGCATCCACATCTACAATGTACTGTCGTCCTTCCTCTGGAAACGCGAGCACAGGGGGATGAGTCAACGCATGTTTCAGCCGGATAAATGCCACTTCACACTCTTCAGTCCACTTAAACATCTTCTTCTCGTTCTGTAGGTTATATAGAGGAGCTGTGATGTCGGCAAAGTGATCAACAAAGGGCCGGTAATAAGAACAGAAGCCAACAAATGCACGCACCTCTTTAGCTGTGGTGGGTCTGGGCCAATTTTGCACAGCATTCGTTTTCTCTGGGTCTGTCTGCACCCCTGCCTCAGTGATGACGTGTCCCAGATAACGCAGTTCTTGTTTGAAAAACTCACATTTTCGAGGGTTCAGCTTAATGCCAGCGGCTCGGGCTCTCGTCAACACCTCCCTCACTACCTCTACATGCTCTCGGAATGAGGTGGCCATGATCAAAACATCGTCGAGGTAAACCCGCACTTTTCCCATACGAATCTGTTCCCGAAACAGCCCTGACATGGCACGCTGGAAGGTCGCGGGAGCATTACAAAGCCCGAAGGGCATGACGCGAAATTCCCAAAGGCCGTGGGGCGTGCAGAAGGCTGTTTTCCTGCGGGCATCTGGCGACAAGGGCACTTGCCAATATCCATTCTGAAGGTCGAGGGACGAGAACCATGTGTGACCTCCCACAGCTCGCAAAATGTCGTCAATTCGGGGGAGGGGATATGAATCCTTCACTGTCACATCGTTTAGCTGTCGATAATCAACACAGAAGCGTGTAGACCCGTCCTTTTTCTTCACCATCACGACAGGGCTAGCCCAATCGCTGGAGGAGGGTACAACTACACCCATCTCTTCCATTTGACGCACCAAACTGTCCACTTCACGGATCGGGCGCCAATCTTCGCGGGGCTTGCCTGATGGCTCCATGTTGTCCCACATCTATCTCGTGGACCACATCAGCAAAGTGACCCACTACCTTTTTGTCTGCAGCAAACACGTCCCTGAATTCAGCCAGCAAAGCTTCCTGGAACAGATGGGACTCTAATTTCTCAGCACAATCCGGAGCAATCTGTAGGTGGTCTTCCTCTTGCAGTGCGGGTCGTAGTTCACCAAGTCCCTGGCCTTCCTCTTCCAGTTCAACTCCATCTCCCCCCTGGATCCGGGCTATTGTAATGGCTCCAGCAGCTGTATCCACCACACAGCCCACCTTTGCGAGGAAATCCATCCCGAGGATGCAGTCCTCTTGGATATCTGCAATTACTGCACGGTGAGTCACCCGTTTCCCAGGTTGCAGCTCCACTTCCACTTCAGCCGTTCCAATTGCCGGAAATTCTTGTCCTGTCGCCGATCGTGGCCACATGGCCCCACTTTTGTCCACTTCAATCGGTTGTACAAGTTCCGCTCTGAGAACCGTCACAACAGCGCCTGTGTCTAAAGAAAAGAAATCTGTTCCATACCTCAATCAGCTGATTTGGGGGCTCTAGACTCTAGTTTCTACATGTCCGGAAGAAGCTCTATATCAAATTTAAGCGTGTAGGTTGACATCCATACCAAGTTTCATCAAAATCGGATGTAGGGAAATGAAGTTTAAACAGCTTTTACTAGGATATACATACGTTAATACATGTATAAAATACACAAGCTTTCTTTTCAAGAAAATGCACAAAGTTATTTGACCTCAACATTATACTCCCATCAATGCTGTAAATTTTAACACGCTATTCCGTAAAAGCTGTAAGCTACATCATTCATTTTAGGTTCGTTCGGCTAAGGATTCTGGACGAGTTCAGGACGGGACGGCATTCTGAAAGGGGAGGGGATAGGATCAGTTCGGTACCATTCTTAACCGAACGCCTTCTGAACTGGTAGCCAACATTGCAACCTTCCCTTCATTTTTTTCAATGTATTTTTTACGATACCTTTTTGTCTGTTGTCTTCTCTCGTTTTTAAAGTTTCAGTGTAGATTTTTAAACGTTTACGAATTTGATAACAAAAACCTCACATATCAAGACAATTTAACATAAATTTAGTATAATAGGTACCAACCTACCTACCATCATTTATGAAAATGAGAAAAACATCAAGAGAAAACCAATAAATTTTTAGTTGCATGCAGTGACTAGGTATACATTATTATATTCCGAAACTTCATCGGACTCGTAAAAATCTGAGTCAATGATTCTAACTCAAAATTATTTAACAAAAATGACAAGACGACACACACAAACAGTAAACAAAAATATTTAGATGATAAGTGAAACGATGATAAGACAATGTGATAAGCAAAAATATCTAGTGCGCATGTCTCGGACTATCGGTCCCGACGAAAATCTCAGGACTGGTTGAACTGGTCCTGGACGGTAATGGATGCCTAAACGAACAGCGGACTGTCGGTACTGAACGAGTCCTACGCCTAAACGAACGCCACAAAGGGGGCGTGGTCAGTCCCGAACCGTTCAGAATGCTTAGCCGAACGAACCTTTTCTTTCTCTCAGGTCAAGAGAGGAGAAAGGGCTGTGAGTCCAAACATGAGTCACTATAACATCATTATAAGAGTTTTATTTCTCTCGGGCTAACGAAAACTACAAGAAATCAACGCAAAAAGGTAACCATTTCATCGTGCTCACTCAAGCTGCTTGTTTTCGTGTTTACGAGAAATAAATACGAAAAGTATAAAAACTTTGTATGGTACGCCCAAAACTGCAACACACAGAAACAGCTGATCTACCTTCTCCAAACATCCACTAAAGAGTGCTAATCACTCATTCCAACGCCAGAAATCCGACCTGTGTTAGGTGTGTAAGGTTCCTCAAGCAGCCACTAGAGTGGATATAGGCCTGATGTGTACAATTTACAAATTGAGGGACCACCCAGATCAGCTGAGCGAGTTGGGGAGATAATTTCTCTCCCCATACTTTTGGGGAACCGTTATTATTTAATTATGAGAACCGGTAACTGAATTTGGGGTATATCACCAAGTACCTAACAATCACCGGGGGGGGGGGGGGGGGGGGGGTTACCTTGTGGTGTTTATTATTCTCAATCGGGTTGTGGGAGATGGCAGGAATGATGAAATCACAGGGGATGAGTCTCGTCCCTTGATGAATCAGCTGGTAGAAGGCGTGCTGACCGTTGGTTCCCGGTTCGCCCCAAACGATCGGCCCAGTAGTGTAATCAACAACGTCACCACTTCTGGTCACGTACCTGAGAACATAATTATCCACCTCTGCAATGAAGCTAGAAACGTTGAAATTTAAAATGTTAATAGAGAGTTTTTGTTCTTCCAATAATTTTTCACCCATGTACGCAAAAAGACTGAAATACCAACTGCGCATGCGCAAACATCTTAAAAATTAAATTACTCGAACACTTGAATGTTTTTAAATAAATTTCCAAGAGGAACTTTCGATCAGAAATGAGCCCTAGAATCGACCGGAGGTCCAGCCTTATCGTTTACAACCTGTATATACATATACTAAGGCAGCAAATGCTGTTGTATTAAGGTAGGGTACGTATTATAGCCCTATGTAGCACATATAACACTGTTCTATTTTTTATTCAATCATTTCGACTGGTACTTTGTTCTTCGACCAATTCTACACGTCCATGTTACAATTTGAGTAAGCTGTACTGCCTATAAAGCCAAGACCTAACTTTGCAGACGATATGGTATTGAACAAATCTCAAAATGTGAATTTAGCATGTTCCAGCATCAACATCATATGATAAATAGATTGAAATTGAACTCACTTTCCGTTAGACTCCATGTCACCTTGTTGGAAGTAAGCAGCGAATCGGTGCATGTACTGGTCGTACGGAAGAATCGCGTGGGTCTCAGCTCCATAAAAGTTGCTGTACCAGATGCCGAGCAATGCGAGAATAACGGGTACCTATAATAAAAATATTGTTAACCAATCAGATTCTATACTGCAGCATGATATTGTAAGCGAATTTTCGTGCATTATCGTATTATATATTTGTATGTCAGTAATGAAATTTGCGTGCAATGCTGATCTAGAGTTTGTGATAGTGATCAGAAATGCGAAATGTTGGAAGTGTTGCTCATACTCAAGATGTTTACTCCTGCACCTGATGGCATTATCATCGAACTGCAGATTAAGCCTTTTAGAGCTCGCAATTATAACCATAAACTGGCTCTGATGGCTAGAATTTACTTATAGATAATTTTAACTTCCTTCACGAACTAAAAATCGACCTACCGATTAGCTACCTTGTTCTAAGTCAAGAAGAGTCTCAGAGTTTATTTTTTTAGGAACGCAGTTTATTTTTTTAGGAACGCAGTTTATTTCAAGTACCCCACGAACTGTAACACAATTCGTTACTTACCAACATTCTTCGTTATTTCTATCATTTTATAACGTTAACCTTATCTTTTTCTATACAATTTTTTGTGAGGTTAATCATTGGTATGGACATATTTTTGCGGTGAGTGCAGGGAAATGTCACGCCTCGCCCCTGAGACCATCAGAGCAACAAACTTCATTCATGCTGTTAAAATTAAATCCCTTACTTACGTTCTTTTCGAGAGGAGCAGATCTGAAGTGGTTGTCAATGAAAAAGGCTCCATCCAAGAATTTCGAAAAGTTGTCAAACCCTATTGAGAGAGCGACTGGCAGACCGATTGAGCTCCATACTGAGTATCTAAAACAAAACAAAAAGAATCAAGGGAAAACAATAATTATTAGTTCTATTAATTATGGTTAACAAAGAAGATAACTGAGTACCGATTGTGAAATTCGTATAAGTTAGTTCCTCAATTTCAAAATCAGAAATAATATTGAAAATAAAAGTAACGGTGAATGTCAGTTTCCCACAAAGCCCCAAAATAGGATTAACGAAAAATGACAGTTCCGCATAGCTGAAGCACTTTTAGCGAATTTTCGTATAAAATAAAGCTATTGCAATGGCTTGGAAAATTTTAAAATCAAAATTTTTGAAAATTTCGCCATTGAAATCCGTTTGGAGGCATTCTGAAACGATTCCCGAAGTTTGCACTTTTTCAAATATAAGATTTCACGGAATTATACGAAAATTTCAGGGAATGTACGTATTAGACTGTACATGATCCACTATCAATTCCATACTTCTCACATCATAACTTCATTTTGCGCACGCGCAAACGTAAATTCCATTCAAGTATAATTTTTGTATTCCCTGGTCGTCCAATGACGCTCAAATTTGAAGCACAGTTGGGGGACTATGGTTTAATTATCCCATTTCAATTTCAACATGATTGCATCATTAGTAGCTCTTGCGCATGCGCGTACTCCAGAAACAAGGTTAATTTCTAGTTTTTATCAGATTTTGATTACAATATCTGGAAATTTGAGGGTTTGGCTGTAAATTGTTCCCTAACAATTTCATTTTTCTGAAATCATTACTCCGCTAACGTAAATTATTTCAAGCATAATTTTCAATTTTCCTAACTGACCAATTTCAAAGGTGTATGTTAACTACATCTTGATTTACTTTATTCTGCTATGGAGTTCTTAAGGATTATTAAAACCATTTCAATGATATATACATTTATGTTATTTTCAATTGGAAGGTTCAATCGATTCTTTGGGATCATATTTATCATTGACAGGAGAAAAATCATTACTGTTATCTTGAAAGTTTTTAAGATCTCGATTTGTTAATTTTCAGCCCTGTAATCCTACCCTTTGTACTTTAACTAACATGAAACCGAATTTGGGATTAAATATCAGAGTTTCATACTAGAGTTTCAATAGAGAAGTTGATTAAACAACCAGTAGACAACAAGACAGCTGGGGGGAAATATCGCGTTGCCCAACCGCCATTGAAATTGTGACATTAAAATTAAGGTAGACTATGGTGATGGGTGACGTGAAGTTGAAGTCGCCAAAAACTTTCTAATAACAGCATCCGTTTGAGTGTTTATCGTTAAAAACGTTCGATAATTCAAATGGAATGTAAGACACATGAAATGAGCCCTTTTTGCAAGCAACATTACACGGTACCTTTCCGTTATAAACACCCCCCCCCCCCCCCCACTCAATTTGTCTTCAACACGCCCGACCGATGTTGAACTTATTTAAAAGAAATACTAGAATATTAAATGTGTAGTTAGGGGCATGGGAAGGTATTATTGGAATTTGGAAACATGTCTTTTGTGAGCAAGAGTATCTTCATAGTAAGAGAAGGTTCTCGGTAGGTATTGAATGCACTTTTGGAATTGAACATAAGACAGGGAAGGTGCAAAAGGGGAAGTAATTCTGATAAGCTTAAATTCTAGAAGCTGCTCATACAACCTGGTTCCTGGTAGAAACAATTCTTCCAGGAATCGCTCGGAGGTCGCACCGAAAAGTTCGAGAACCTCATTCGCCCAGTATAAAAAGAACTTGGTGGGTACACGAGATCACCTGTTCAATGTTGACATCCACACGGACCAATCGCACTACAAGATGTACACACGTCGATTCTTTGGGAAAAAAGGTTAGTTTATTCAGCATGATTCCTCAAGTCATACCTACCTATATCAAACAATGAGAAAAATGCTTAATCCTTCTATCCTTCCATCAAAAAGGCCCTGATGATTGCGGTAACGTTACCGTGCACGACTTGCTCGGTGGAAAGAACTTTCAGCACCCTTAGGCACGTAAAAACATGGAAACGGTCTACAATGGGGGAGGACGGGCTGAATGGTCTGTGTATGCTCAGCCTCCACCGAGATCCTTGGTGAAATCAAAGAAGGAAGAGGTCAAATCATTGTTGTTTGGGGTGAAATCATTGTAGAAGAGGTTGTTCATCAATTTGCCAGCAACCCCAGAAGGCTGATGCTGTCTTAAAAATTATCCATTGCTGTTTTGTAGTACCTATGTTGTATAATGAAATAATGTAAAATATATAAATAAAGATATATGAAAATTATTTCTCGGAATTCAGACTTTGTACCTCTCGTTTGCTATAATATGCATACACATACTCTATACATAATAGCTCTTGGGGGTGCCCCCCCCCCCCCCCTTGACTAAATCCTGCCTACGTCCATGCTCGCTCCAATGCTTTTTAGACAAATTGATCAATAAATGTGCCGAACAGGAACTACACCTTTAACCAAGAATATCGACGCTGATTTTATCAGCAATATAATTCGCTTCAATGATCTTTTTTTTGTTTTGAAATTTGTTTTCTCCTCTAAAGGTGGAATTTCCCTGACGCGGCTGCGGCCGGCGGCTGCGGCCGGCGGCTGCGGCGCGCGATTTTGTCATGTAGATACTCAGCCGCCGGCCGCGCCGCGCTGTAAAAGAGAGTTTTCTCAGAGAGGCGCGGCCGCGGCGGCGGCCAGCGGCCGCTTACCTAGGCCCCCAGTTTTGATTTCGATCATGAAGCTAAAAAAATTATTTTACAATGCAATGGTTCATTCCTTGTTGGTTCACGGTGTAGTGGCATGGGGTTCAACATTTGAATAAAAATTAAATCCCCTAGCAATCACTCAGAAAAGCCTAATTAAAATTTTGCTAAAAAACCGATCAGATTCCCGACTTCGTCAATTTTCAAGGAGTTCGCAGTGCTAGATATAAGAAAAATTTCAGAAAAAACTACTTTGATATTTATTTAGTTCTAGCTCAAAAGGAACCTCAGTATTACGAGGGCTGCTGATGAGATCACCCTGCTTACTCCGAGAATGAACACTGCTATGGGACAGAGGTTGTATTTATTTTGGGAGGTCTCTCGTTTTAATTCTCTCCCATCCTCCTTGAAAGGGGAAACAGGTGTCGCTACTTGTTTTTAAAAATAAATTGACAAAGTACTTCATTTCAACCCTTTAAGTATGCCTTTTGGACTTTTGAATCATGTATTCGACCGATTTCGTTGAAGTACAATTTCGTTTCCGGGGTAGATTTTTAATGTATTTCTGTTTTTCGTCGATATCCTGGTAAACTTTGATGGTTAGGTATTTTATTTTATATTTTTTTATAAATAAATAAATATATATATAGGTATATATATATATATATATATTTTTTTTTTTTTTTGTAAAATACATTACGTATGTTGATATGATAAATTTAATTAGGATGAGTCAGCACTCCGACCCCCAGCACAAGTTTTCTCATAGGGGGTCGTAACATTGTCATTTGTTAAGTAATATGTATCACCTTTATCACAAATAAAAATGTATTAAAAAAAAAAAAAAAAATTCACCACATCGTTTCATTGGTGAGAGAAGACCTCACGAAATATGGTACGGCACAAGTTCCAGCACCTATTTCTGCTGAAGAAAAAGTCGCCCTAACTTTGAGGTAATAAACATAAGAAAAACATATTTATAAGAAAATTAAATAACAGTAGTACTTGACAATGCTAGTAATAAACAAATTAAAACAAGATACTTCTTGAAGTATCAATCAGTAATAATTGTCATAACAGCCTCAAATTCTAAAGTTTTGGTCGGATTTCGATATTCGATCGGTTTTCAGGGATGCGGGGTAAATCCTAGATGGTGCCATATAATGTAGGTATTTCAAGCCCATGCGCATGCACGAACGTCAGGGATGAGGAAGCTATGTGCTAGTTTGGCAGAGTATTTTTTATTATGAGTAACAATTGGTTGGTACATACATTTCTGAATGCACAAACAAGCCGCTCTTTTCAGAGGGATGTATAAATATGAGGGGAGAGAACATTGCGGGACTGCATACCCTAGCCGCGTAGGCGCGCGGCTAGACTGCTCCCTCGACCAGTCCGGCCGCAGCCGCGGCGGCTGTCATGTAGCGGTTTTCAAGACCATGTAGCCGCGGAGGCCAGCCGCCGGCCGCGTCAGGGAAATCGGTTTCATCTAAATACACTGAAGGAGTGGAGAGCGGCTGGTCGCCCGCCGCAGCCGCCGGCCGCGTCAGGGAAATTCCACCTTAATATAAATTATATCATGAGGGCCCTAGCTTCTTGGTCGTCTCCCTCCTCCCCCCCATTCCTTTATTGCGAAACTGTCATATGGAATCGCACGGAACTGTAAGGTTCGAGAAGACCAAATTTGCACGGCACTGTAATTTTTTTGGAGCTTTGCAGGGGAACTACCATAAAGAACACAAAAGGTCATTATTAATTATCAATTATAAAACTCATCCAGCTCTAAATATATACTAAAAGCTAGTAACGAACCTTCCCCCAACATAGTCTCCGAATTTGAACATGTTTTCTTCAGCTATTCCGAACTCTGTAACCTTTTCCTTGTTAGTTGACAGAGCGACGAAATGCTTGAGTATATCTTCTTTCTAGAATATGAAAAGTAAATATTTATTGTATATAATTTGACAAAGGATTCAGATTCGGTGGCACGAAAAATTAGTACCTAAAGCGAATACTGTGTACAGCGAAATATGTGTAAATGAGGAAACAGTAGCTAGTGACGAGGGTATGTTATGTATTTTTGACATGCGAGCTAGCAAGCATCCAGACCACCAAACTATACACATCATTCTTACCTATATGTCTAAATAATCTGAATTTTTATTAAGAGATTAACTATTTGATGTTATATAGTTTTGAAATCCGAGCATCCTGACCACTAAACTACACACATCATTCTGACCTATATGTCAAACTAATCTGAATTTTACTGAGGGATTGACTACTTGATGTTATGTATTTTTGAGATGCGAGCTTGCGAGCATCCACACCACTAAGCTATACACATCATTCTGACCTACATGTCAAACTAATCTGAATTTTTACTAAGGGATTGACTACTTAATATTATGAAGTTATGAGATGCGAGCTTTTGAGCATCCACATCACTAAACTATATACATCCTTCTAACGTATCTACGTAATACATTAACTCGTATTTACGAGTTAAATTAATTTGTTGAAATGATTCTTTTGTATTTGATAAGCAACTCCAGCCTAGGGTTTCTCATATTTCCCTCTCTGAAATATTATTCTTTTGTGCACATAATCATCATGAGATTTGAGTTCGTTGTATGAATGTATATATTTATATAATTATAATAATCTTTGTTTGGTGCCTGAATGAATAATGTACTTAGTTATACTTACTTAATTAACCTGATGATTGTGATGAAATAAAGATACCCTGTGTTAATTTGTGAAGAGTGAAGGTGTTTATTGAATTTACACCAGAGGGCTGTTGCTTTAACTGGTACTGTGTTACAAACAGAAGACAATTTAGAAAGTTGAAAGCAATGCTTCATTTTTGATGGTTTTGCAGCGAATTGGTTTTAATTTTTATCCTCAGCATCATGACATTTTGATCTCACACGCTTAAAATGTGCCAACTCCTTTACTTATGGATGTGTATATCTATGTATGTTATTACCAAATCGTCTTATCTTATCTATCTTATCATTTGCAAAACTTGTGAACAGTGGCAGCATGAATGATTCAACATTTACACTCAAAGTTCACAGGTAAGTGACCTACCTTTGCGTGTTTCAAAAACCAGTTTTTAGCTGTATTGGCGTTGGTCATGGTTTCTTGCGTGGTGAACGTTTTTGAAGCGACGATGAACAGAGCCGTCTCGGGGTCGAGTTTCTTCAGAGTTTCCGCAATGTGCGTTCCGTCAATGTTCGATACGAAATGAAGTCGAAGGCCTTTGTTATACGGCTTCAAAGCTTCAGTCGCCATCAACGGACCCTTGAAAATTAAATGAGAACATTTTGAAAAGGTTAGACATAATTTTAAAGATTTATTGTTACCTACTATTATATCTTTGATTCTCTCACTATAAGGCTTTTGATACCCTTCGTATTTTATGTTTTTGCTTCCAAGTTTCCAAATTTCCACTTGCATTTTAGATCTTAGACCGTTTTGAGAAAACTTTGGTTCCGTGTGTGTGTGTGTGTGTGTCGTGAATCCCCGTAAATCCTTGTGAGAAGCTCAATTTGCACCGTTTTCATCCGATTTTGTTGAAATTTTCAGGGATTGTGTGGGCCCTATTCATGATCCCTTATCAGTTCCATCGTTGCCAAATCAATACTTCGCTCTGCGCATGCGCAAAAGTTAATTCCATCAAGCATCATTTTCTCACGCCCTAGTAGTTCAATCTAGCTCAAATTCGGGGGATAGTTGGGAGAAGACAATTTGAGCATTCCATATCCATCTAGATTATTGTAACATCAGTCACGCGCGAATTTTAAATCCTAGTAGCAAGCTTAATTTTCAGTTTTTATTCGATTTTGATGAAATTTTCAAGGAATGTGCGGGTTAGGCAGTAGATGGTCATTTGATAGTTGCCAAATCAATACTTCATTCTGCACAAGCGCAAACATAAGTTCCATCACACTCCATTTGTTCAAGACCTAGTTGTCCGGCCTCACTCAAATTTGGTGGGTAGTTGGGAAAATTAATTTGATCATTCGATATAAATTCCAACATGATTGTATCACTAGTGAATGCTGGACATGCGCGGATTTGAAATCTTTGTGACAAGCTTAATTTCCACATTTTTCATCTGAATTCCATGACATTTCTAAGGAATGCTCGGATCAAGCTGCAAATAATCCCCCATCAGTTTCATTGCTCCCAAAAATACTTTACTCTGCGCATGCGGAAACGTAACTTCCGCAAAGCATCTTTTTCTCACATTCTAGTCGTTCGATCTTGCTCAAATTTGGATGACAGTTGGGAAGACAATTTGATCATCACAAATCAATTTCAACATCATTGTATCATCAACAGTTGCTTCGCATACGCCAATGTGTAATCCTAGTAACGACCTTAACTACCACCGAATGGTAATCATCTGAATCAAATGGCCTCCCAAATCCCCTGACCCCATAATAACCGAGTAAAAGACATTGATTAAAAAGTTTTTTGTTACGCTTCATGTACAAATTTGTGTATTTTTCGGTATCAACATCGTTATGTAGCAAATACACATAATTCTTTATAATAGATGGCTTTACAAAGGCTATTCACATTCTTCGCAGGCTTCACATACTCCTATACCATCCATCTTCTCGTGAGCATAACTTCTCAAAAACAGAAAAGGCTGTGTTTTACAAACTGGTTTAATAAGAAAATATCATTCAACATTTTGATTATTGACATTTTGGGTATTGACAGATTATCCTTATCTTAATTTCTGGTCTAGGACCAAAGTTACCAGAAATGCTTTACACACAAACACAAAATTTTCAAGGTCAATACCCACACAGACTTCGAAGCAACATAGTAGCATGTGAAGGAAACTAATCATGAAAATGATTAATAAAAAATCGCTGACCAACTCATCAATGCATGCAAGTACTCAATGATTTGCTTACCAAATCTGACCCGCCAATACCAATGTTGACTACATCCGTGAGAGGTTTGCCAGTGTAGCCAACCCATTCCTTGCTATGGACCTGGAAATAGCAAGCATAACCTGATTAATTGAAATCTAATAAATATGGCATACATTGACGTGGGAATCGTAGATACATAAACAGTATTCAAAAGAAGAATTCAAATTTAGAAAGCAATAATTATTAACCGTTTATCATTAAATGAACTATAAATTCGTACATTCATTCAGATATTCCGCTTGTATGAGAGCAAGATAAACTTGAAACAAATAGCTGCCAGTAATAAATATGTTTGAGACTTTGTAGAATCCGCTGTGAGGAGACCGGCCTCAGCATTGACCCCACCTTGACACGCCGACCGACCGAGGATATATGAGGCAAGTAGTTTCAAAACCGGCTCAATCCATGCTTGAAAATTTTTCAGGAAACACAAAAAACGTTACCCTGTACAGCACTCCATTTTAACCATGTTAGTTCCATTTCATTGCTTAAACATGAGGCCCTAGAGTGTTTTATCACAAATTTTGACTTTGAAAATGGTCTGGGTTCCTCAAAATTCAAAATCAAAGTTTGGATTGAGCCGGTTTTCATGAAATTCGGGTAGTTTGACTTAGCTCTGTTGCCATATTCCTAAGAGTATCCTCTAAAATTCTATTATTCATGTCGAAAATCACATTTTTCGGTATTTATATGGTAAGAAGCTTATAGGTTGCAAAAAACACGACTGCATAGCAACAGCCTATGTAGAAACCAGGCTTGTAGAAACATTTGAGAACTTCTTTATTTTACAAAACCCCGAAAAATGATAGAATATTGAGTAATTTAATATTGAACAGTAAAGAGCAAAACAAAAAAAAAGAAAGCGTTCATAGCGGGAAAATGGGAGAAACTGTGTACACCAGAACAAAAACGTTTCTTAGATGAAAGCTGACACGGATGCATCAATATTTCCGCACCTGTCTTCTTCATCCCCTGAGTCGTCTGTGGTGGGATTGTTCACTACGTCTCTGTAAAATTTCAAAACTGGCATTTCGCTCCAGTTCTCACCAAAATGTTTCTTTAGTAGATTTTTCACATCCGTGATTTTTGCTGGATTTATGGAGACTCCAATAGGAGTATCCTTCCTCGGTTTCCAAAGCATACTCTTCCATGGTAACACAAATCAAACCATGAATCACAAACACAATCAAACAACCAAACTAGTACAAAACAAATCGGAAACAAGACTGTGATGAACTGCAATTTGTAACCTCCCAAGTGCTCCTTGACCAACACCGAAGGCAGGCGCGCTCCTAGCGGCTCAACTGAGAAGCAAGGATTGAGCCAGTTTTGACGCGAAACCACCACTTCAGTGGGGTTTTTCTATTGGATTGAACCGGATTTGGTCCATAAGACTTCACAGGGTGATAGAGTGCATTGTGAACTTGAAGAAATTGGAAACAATTGTATTTTGAAAAAATGTGGATTGAGCCGGTTTTGAATCTACTGCAAAAACTACTGAAAAACTGCCACTCTATTATTTAACCCCCCCCCCCCCCCCTCTCCCCCCCACACCAATGGGCAATAACCAATAAAACTTAAAAACATACCCCTGCTCTGCCTATTTGGAGCCCCCCTTCCACTCAACCACCCCTTCCTCCTTCTCGATTCTGGAATATGCTGCATCTGGGGGTATGCCTGACGGTTTATACAACCAACAGGACGACCTCTGGGTGTAGCACGTTAATTGCCTCTCACCTTTGAAGGAGGAATTCTCTCTTTCCATCACCTCTCGTTTTTACGGAGTATTACATGTGTGTTTCTATGGAATACAATCAAATTCACAAAGATTTCATTAAAATCTGGTTCGTTCTGAGTGATTATTTTCGGAGGTGCCCAAGAGGTGCGCTCATCAAACTGACTCGAGATGTGTGGAAGAGGGGCGCAAGAGGCGAGCGGGGGAGCGCCCACGCGTCACCTCTTATGTGGAGATTGGACAGTTTACATGGAAGAGGCGACCTCTCACCTCGCCTGCACCGTGCATCCGCTTATCCCCTCTCATGTGTGAATCGGGCCTAACTGCGCTAAATGAGTTGGGCTCCATCGTCAAATTCATTCTCAATTATGGGAAAAGGAGTGTGACATTCCATTTACTCTCCATAGGGCATTACTTGCGCTATTAGGTATAACCTTTCTCGGATGTCAAAATTAAGGTCCATGCACACTAGGCAGGAATATGATGGAAAACAACCGCAGAGACTGGCGGTGATGACTTGGGCCAGGCACAGAACAGGACACACTGTGACCATTCTGAGGGAAAAACACGGGCCACATCATGGCACTGGACATTATCCATCCTATTCCTGCCCCTGTCCAGCCTATGTGCAGAGGAGCATAGTAGTGATGGGACGGAATTTACTTCACAGAATAAAATAATCTATTACTTAGAAATAGAAGTATTCCAAATCAGAGGCTACCTGAGGATACCTGCTACTTGCTCCCATAAAAGATAGCAGAAAGGGTGAGGAGTGGGTAGTGGCAGCACGGATCTTGGAGCTGGGGCTGTTTGCTAGGTAATAACATCATCCCAAATCACTCTTTCCCATTCACAGTTAGGTAGCAGTTTTTGAACCTATTCATACAAATTCAGAGTCTATGACGTACCAGTTCAACAAACTGTTTCATGTGACAAAGCTGAGCGTCGATTTCTTCCAGCACATTCACGCCGTTAACGAGGATTTTAGATGAAGATCGGTTCCTGAGAGCGGTATGAAGAACTGCACGGTCCTCAGTGAAATTGATCTTCTCACCCGAGAACATAGCTTCAGCTGCTTCCTTCACCTTTCGTTCTTCAGCCTGAAAAGTAAAATTTATTAATAGTCAGAATCTTTAAAATCATAGTATGCCCTCTGAAAGCACACTTTAACCAAAACTTAAACAAGTTCAATTTCGAAAACAATGGATATTAACGAAGATCATAGCTCAATGTCTTTCACAGACTTGAACCCCTACTGAGGTGGCTCAAGCTCAATCTCCCAAAATCTGGCCAGTAACACTTGCTAATCTCCGTTAGCTATCCAATGATATCAAGCAACAGCTGTTAGTTTGATTCACAGTTTTTATTTACAATGAATTCACGCAATTCGGCACTTGGATTTATATTTTATTCATCGGATGTCCCTCAAAGATGCCCAAGGAAGATCCCACCGTGGATTCGGCACTTCAAGGAATTGGACGAAATTGAGTTTTGAAGGAGATTCCAACTCGCGAATCCAACAGTTCTGAAAGTCCTCGAAGTCATTGACCCTCCTGAAGTTCCCGTTGGACAGGTAAGTTAGGAATGACTTTTACAATCAAATTGATAAATTATAATCCAAAATTGATAAGGATGGTAGGAAAATAACGTACAATAGTTGATGATAGCACGTTATTATTGGCTGATGAAAAGCAACTCCTTGTAGAGTAGGTTATAGCATCAGCTAATTTATTGTCCTGGTGTTCAAATTGTCCAACATTTTAGCAAATATTATTGGATTGTTCGCCTAAACTTCGTTAGGGAAACTCCGTTATTCCAAACCGAGTGTAAACGAGTGTTATGGGTATTTGTGGCGGACGGCACGATTTTGCATGAGGTGCGTGCCAGAGGAAGGTCAGGAGATTCAGCGGGAGGAATTATTTGCATATATATGCCTAGAAGAATTCCTGCCCGCCGTATTTGGATCTGAGTCTGCTCCTTGGCACAGCCATCGCCCATGTGATTTCGTAGCCACACATTCATTTGTTATGGTCATATTTCCTTGGTATATTTTTGAGAAGCACTGATGAATATCCCAATAATTAATTATTTGTTGTTGTTTGTAACCTTACTCGTGTTACCTTCTGGTGCTGCTTTTCAGAATATTTTTAGTTCCCGTGAATATATTACTTATTATGCCCGTGAATATTACTTAACTATTACCCCACGGCAATAAAAATGAAAAAGAATTCCACGATGACTGAGGAGTGTACTCCACAAAATATGAGTTTTGTGGATGTAGACGAGATCCAACTATAACTTCAATCTCGTCGTCATCATTTACAAACAAAACACCATCGTCGAAACTATCGCTTGACATTGCGATCATAGAACAGGTACTTCTACGAACCTATAGAGACCAAAGTATGATTTCAATTAAGAAGAAGAGAGTTGTTTACTCCACAAGATCCAAAAAATTGTGAAATGCGCATGCCTAACTACGTCCTTGCGTTCGAGTTCTGACAGTTCAAAAAAAAGGTGACTGTCAGAACTGTTCGGAACTGTGTTCGCAAAACACTGCGAACGCCGAACTCGGAGTTCTTGGCATTCCAGTACTTGACGTTCTGGCACTGCGAACGAGGAAACTCGACTGCGCTTGCCCAGAACCGTTCCGAACATGCAGAACGCACACTGAGAACGAAGCTTACATTGTTCCTTCACTCCATTCACAAAATCCATTCTTAATTCATTTAATAGTTGTTTGTTGACATTTTAAAATTCTTGACATCCTCAACGATCCCATTCAAATCCCCCGCATATTTCCGTACTAGACCTTTCCAAGCTCTATACCAGTCACGATATTTAGTCATAATTTACTATATAGACACCTAGTATCAAATGAGATTATAATTTTTTTTTATTCAACTTACCAGCGCAATGAGTAGTTTCCAGATCTCATCATTCACTCGGTTCTTGGAAAAGTCAATCAGAATCTTTCCGTCGTTTGGAGTGTTGAGAGTAATGCTAGAATGAACAAAACTCTCAGGTAAGTACGATCAATAATAGTGTAATCTTGATAGAGATAGATTAATAATAAAACAATTTTATAGCAAATTAGATAATGCAGAATTCTTCTCCTTCAATGGGGGAAACAAAAGATCATGGATATAATCCATTCCTTAATGATCCATGATTTCATTAATATCTTATTTTACCGATTACCTACAGCAGTGTTTCTTAAAGGAATGGGCATTCTTTCAGGAAATTTATCGCTATTTTCGAAAATACGTTCAAAAATTAATATTGGTTAAGGTGAAGTTGAGAGAAATGAGTAACTAATGCAAGAAATGTAGTTTTCTTCAAGATTTCCATAAAATTGTAACCCAAATACGGATTGACAAAAAGATGCGCTTAACAGCGTTTCACTCCATTTTAGATCTATTTTCACTCAATAATTTTTTTAACACATCCTAACCCAATCAATGTATTGATCAACACAATCAACCAAAAGAAAGAAAAAAAATCAATGTATTGATCGATGTATTAATCATTGTTTGTTGATGGTTTGTTTATCAATGTATTTATAATAAAATAATGCTGTGTGCCAGTATTTCAATACCTGTACTTATTGAAGCGATCCTTGTCTTCATCGAAGAGGTCCTTGATTTTGATTTTATCGCACTGTTTGTTGTACACCTCCTGGAGCTTTTTGTAGGTCATTTCCTCGGTCAACTTCGGTTTTTTGTCCATTTTAGGTGTCGGTATGTCTGAAACGTAGGGTTCCTTGGGGTCACTGGAAAAGACAGGAATGATTAGGAAAAGAGTAGGCATGTGTACGTATAATGTTTTTCACTCAAACTAGACTTTCTGCGTTTGAAACCATAATCGAATTGCATGAAAAATGCATCAAAAAATTAAAAAGTTCCAGTCATGCAGCATGATCGGATGAGCGAATTTTCGTAAATTATTGCACTATATTATGTTACATTGTTAAACTCGTTGTAAATAATATTCTGCAATTCACGAGATTTTGAATTTTTGCAGTTATATCGATTTTTAAGCACATTTTAGTGAAAGTAAGTACTTTTTCAGCATGATTTTGCGCATTAAGTAATTTTTTCATGTTCTATTTTATAGTTAATTAACTTTATTTCAGCAATATTCTGCTAAAAAATATAAATTTAATGATTTTTAGCCGTTTTTTTTTTTTTTTTTTTTTTTTTTGCTATTTTTAGTGATATTTTCAGCACTTTTTAAAAAATGTGATCAATTTCATGTGCTCAAAAAATGCTGGCCAACAAATTGGTCCTTTCGTTTGGAAAGCTTCATGTCATTTGAGGTAGCAGGGGCTAGGTTCTGGAACGCGCTACCTGTTTCGGTCCGCACGTTGCCCATTCTTGGACGGTTCATGACTACCATTAAGGAATGCTTTAATAACGAATAAAATTTATTGTCAAGTATGCACAACCTCCCCCCCCCCCCCTCCTCCCATTTAGCATGGAACATGCTTTAGCCATCACCTAACTGGGCAAAAACGTGACGAAACCGTGGAACGAAAGTAGCGGGGGATTTTTTACTTTCCCAACATCCCGAAAGAGTGGAAAGTAATGTCCATTTTTTACTTTCCCAACATACCAACAGAGTGGAAAGTAATGTCCACTTTTACTTTACCAACATCCCAACAGAGTGGAAAGTAATGTCCATTTTTACTTTCCCAACATCCCAACAGAGTGGAAATTAATGTCCACTTTTACTTTCCCAACAGAGTGGAAATTAATGTCCACTTTTACTTTCCCAACAGAGTGGAAATTAATGTCCACTTTTACTTTCCCAACAGAGTGGAAAGTAATGTCTATTACTTCCCCAACATCCCAACAGAATGGAAAGTAATATACATTTTTACTTTCCCAACATCCCAACAGAGTGGAAAGTAGTGTTCACTTTTACCTTTAATTTAAGTTAATCCACTTTTAATTTAATGTCGTACATATACATTTATTTACATTTACGAATTAGCGGGAAGAAAGCATGTTCCATGTTTTAGCATTTTAGCCGAAGGCTCAAGGCGGAAAGTTACGATTTTCTTCGCGGAAAGTTTTTTTTCTTTTCTTCTCATAACCACATTAAATATGTTTTACTTTAAATTCTATTTTTTTCCTAATTATTATCTAATGAAACTTGTACTTATATTAATTTATCAATTTTATTAAGTCATTTATGTGTGTCATATTTGGACTATTGCAAATATCATACCCCACGACATACAGGGTGGCGCACAGGGATCGGGTGTTTTTGAAACATGAGGACCTGGTCAGTTGAGCATCGTGTTTTTGCTGTAGAGTATTTTTTCGAAATAACGACTCTATTGTTGCGGTCACGCGCGCCTTCCGCCATCATTTCAAAATCCCTCCCCGTGGTGTTGTTCCTAAACGAGACACGATATTGAACTGGGTGCAAAATTCCGGGCAACGGGTTCATGTGTTGCCACTTGGAACAGGAATAAACCACGAACAGCAAAAACACCAGAGAACATGGAACGTGTAAGACTTGATGTTGTTGCAAGCCCTCACGGCTCAACCAGAAGTAGAGCTCAAGCGCTTGGGATGTCTCGTCGGAGCCTGCAAAGAATTCTCAACTCAGAATTGAAATTCCACCCCTACAAAATCATGGTGGTTCAGAAACTATTGCCAACAGACCATCAAAAAGGTTTCAGTTCAGCCATCGCATGTTGGAGATAATGGAGAATGAAGATGGAAGAATGATTTTCACCTTGATGGCTATGTCAATAAGCAGAATTGCGTACTGGGCCGACGTTAATCGACGGGAATTACACCAGCAACCTCACCACAGTGCCAAGGTAACCGTTTGGTGTAGGGTTTCCAAGTTGGGAATTATTGGACCCTATTTTTTGAAAATGAAATGCGGGCTGTTACAGTGAATTCTGAGCGTTATGGGCGAATGATTGAAGAATTCGTGATTCCACAACTCGAACAGAATGGCTACGACACTGATTCAATGTGGTTTCAGCAAAACGGGGCAACTGCCCACACGGCAAGGACATCCATGCAGGCTGTACGCACTCTGTTCCCAGGGCATGTGATTTCACGTAACGGAGATGTGGAATGGCCCCCTCGCTCGCCGGACCTCACGGTGTGTGATTTCTTTTCATGGGGTCATTTAAAAACCAGAGTTTTCACCAATAAACCCCGCAACCTTCAGGAATTGAAGGCTTCAACTGAGATGGAAATTCGATGCATTCCAACGGATATGCTTGAGCGAGCTATGCGCAACATAAAGGACCGACTCCAAGAATGTATCGCCCAAGAAGGAAGACATTTAATGGACATAATCTTCCATAATTATTAACCAAATTTGTTATCTTCAATAAATTTCCATTGTGACTAAACATTTTAAAATTTATTTCAACTCGTTATCTTCCAAATTGACGATTTGACTACTATTTAAAATCCACCCGGTTTATCAGCGCCACCCTGTATTAATGTGGCACGAGGTCAATATGAATCCTTCTTCGATTCCATGGTTAAACTAGTTACCTACTTAGATTAGTACACACACACCAACAGTTTCTGTAGGTAATTGACTGATTTTTACGAAGTTAAACGAGACCAAACCTGAAGTAGCTCTGAGAGTCGTCGGTTAAGTCAACGATTCTCTGGAATGGAACAAGTTAATCACAAACCAGTTATTTGAACAACTTGATAGTCCACTAATGGAGGTTCCAAATCACGTAATAATGTTTATTGAGATAAATAAACTTTATCGACTAGCCTCGAAAACCCTTATCAACCGGGAACGATTTTTCAAGGTTGACCCATGAACGCGGCCAACTCAACGAAAAGATGAAATGATATATTTGCCTTCCAAGGCTCATTATCAATTTTAATTACCCGCTCGGCTGTTCACTGACAAGGTCGAATTGTAAATTCGATCATTAAAAATACATTCGAACAAAATTTATAAGCCAATCTAGATCAAGTTCTTAGCTAATGTTGTGCGTCATACATTTCGTATTGTAACAAGCCATTCTAAGTAGCAATTGGAGGTAGTACAAATTTTATGTTACCTTAGAAGGATGACGGATAGATTGCTCTGAAAGTTTCTTGAAAGCGAAAGTGAGCCTTATCGATTCAACCAGCAGGCGAATGCAGGTCGAATGATTCACAAGTGAGAGGGATTTGACGGGTTGCCTAACGATAGTCAAAATTATAGTGATTGATTTTTTTAGAATGTACCTGAACGTAAAGTGGGGGAGCCGAAAGTGAAAAAACCGGATTCGAATGAAATTGGAAAAATGATAACAAAACTGATAACATGAGTGACGTTTTGGTCTTCTTATTCCAGTTCATCTTTTCTGCTTTCGCTTGGCGTCGTGATACATTGCTTTGAATCCTAGAGTCATGGATGATGTGATGGGTATAGTTGATAACCCTCGCATTCCCTTAATATTTCATCAAAATCTATTGAAAACTGTAGAAGTTATTTGTGTTGTAAGGGTTTACCTACCCCGTTAGGGTACCTATCTATACCTACTAACATAACAGAGAACTCAATTTACACATGTACCATGTAAGTACACACAGAAACAGCTGATCTATCATCCTCAAACATCCACTAGAGTGAGTTGGCGTTGTTTCATCACTCATACCATAAATCTGCATGTGATAGATACCAATGTTATGTCACATAAAACTAATACTAACAGGATAGGTATAGGTACCTATGCTATGTGTCACACATAAAGGTGGGAGGTAGGGAGGGGTATACACAGACAGGGTTTGTTCGCTGAGGTGATTTGCATTGACTTGCAAACCGTTTCTGACTTTTCAAGTGCGCTTGCACGACTTCTGCAACTTTGAAGTGATTCTACACCAATTGGGGATTGGAGCCCATCCATTTTATGATTGAATGTTTGAGCAAAACACTCAGAGACGTGAAACAGTGGCGAAAACGGAGGCCATAATTAGAATGATTTCATTAGCTGCCATGAGTTTGGTATGGAGGAGGCAAGCAGTCAGAAAGTGGTCAGCTAGACGACCAATTTAACGATCCGCAATCAAATGGAAAGCTCAGCGAACAGACCGTGGGTCACTCTAATGATCAGGTAGCTCTGCGAACGCCTCAAGTGGGTTGCAAACTAGTTTAGTGGCTTCAGCGAACAAACCTACAGCTAATCTAACTACCTTCTGCGAACATCCTACCTACTTAAAACTCCAATACAGATTCAAAACCTTCTGATCTTAAGAATAATTCGCTCATGTCTGTACTTACTTGGGACAAGGGCAGCGAGTCGAGCTGCCATCTTTTCTGGCAAAGGAGAAGCCGGTGATGGCCCCAACCACAACGGACCCGACTGACGAGTAAATCAGCTTTTTCGTCCACAGCTTGGAAAATGGACCATCCACTATTAGAAGATTGCACTGAGATGTAGGTACTCCTATCTGAAAGATATTTAGCGTTGGTGATGGTAATTGATGAACAGGGAGGTGACATTTTAATTTTATTGAAATCCAATTATACTATCTGGGTCATTCTCAGGGAGGAGGGCAGTTTTGAGGTGCCAAATTTCCATTTTTCAAAAGTGAGAATTTGAACGATTTTTTTCGTTTTTCCTCAAAGTGGTCATTCCTTAATAGCTGGGTAACAAACGAGGATTACCTACCCATTTCCTTTTCGTCTTGTTACTGAGCAGACAGCAAAACAATTAATTGTTTCTCGTCAGACGAGCTAGACATGATGACCCAGTGGGGGGGTTGACTACTTGTACTTGACACCCAGAGAAAAAGTGTTCACTAATTCTGGCTTGATCTGGGAGCCAGCCTGTGATGGGGAGTGATCTGTCTTCAAGTAGTCAATCCTTTAGTAAAAATTCAGATTGTTGGACAAGAGTTAGTACCTATAGGTCAGAATGATGTGTATAGTTTGGTACAATCCCTTAGTAAACATTAAGATTAGTTGGACTTATAGGTCAGAATGTAATTGGTAACCATCGGACCTCCACCCGAAATTTGGTTTAAAATGCCAAAAAAATGACCCCTGAATTTTTTCAGATTTTTTGCATAAAAAAAACCTACGCCGGTAGCTCGATTTTGGTTTTTGAAATTCGTTTTTTTTTGCCAATATCAGACTTTTGAATATATCTTTTACAAACTTCTTCGTAAAATTGTGAAACTTCGTATAGGTAGTTACGTTTTTGGGGTCGCTGAACTCGAATATGCAGTCAAAACAAGTCGACAGCAACAACTTTTGACAGTTTGGAATCTCAAAATCATGTCAAAAAATGACAATTGTTTAAAATTTATTGGAAAATTATGAAAATTCGTATTTTTACGTATTTCTGTCAGAATTTTGATTTTTTGACAGCAAATTCGTGTCCTGAGACTCAAAAAACATAAGAATACGAATTTTCATAATTTTACAATAAATTTTGAAAAATTGTCATTTTTTGACAGGATTTTGTGATTCCACACTGTCAAAAGTTGTTGCTGTCGACTTGTTTTGACTGCATATTCGAGTTCAGCGACCCCAAAAACGTAAGTACCTGTACGAAGTTTCACAATTTTACGAAGAAGTTTGTAAAAGATATATTCAAAAGTCTGATATTGGCAAAACAGCGAATTTCAAAAACCAAAATCGAGCTACCGGCGTAGGTTTTAGTTATGCAAAAAATCTGAAAAAATTCAGGGGTCATTTTTTTTTACATTTTAAACCAAATTTCGGGTGGAGGTCATCAAAATTCCACCTTTCTCAAAATACTGGGCACCCTAGTAGGTAGGAATATGGCAACTGAGATTGAAATAATTTCCCCAAAATTACTAGTCGTAATTTTTACGTCTAGTCTTTCTCGGTACACCAAAGACATCTAAAATCATCTAGACTTGAATGAAGTTCATTCATGAGCGCACCATCTACTAATCATCCTCTATCGCTGGTCTTCAAACAGGGCATCCCAGCATCTTGGGTTAAGTTTCCGACACAGCACAAAATAGTTGGATAATACAGTTTCAAAAGCCTTAGCCTTATTTTACTTAAAATCGCAATTGTTTATTTACTCGTTCGCATTGGTGATCAACTTGGGAATAAGCAATCCAAAATTACCTTCTAACATAGCAACTTAATCGAGTAGGCTATATTGCTAATTGTTGGTTCTTGAACTGGGAGCGAATTTTTATGATCCTGATATTTATTTTTGAATTTCGTTGGCTAGATTAAGTTTAAAGTCGATTCGCAAATTTCCAAAGAAAAATAAACTATTGCAATAGCCCCAAAAGTACTGAAAATTTTCTTCTTGGAAATCAATTTTGAAACGTTCGTCTATTTGGACAGTTTAAAGTATTATAAAACTTTAATAAAAAGGCCTCTGTGTCCTTTGCAATACCCAAGAAGAAAGATTGTGGAAAAACAGGCTTGGATTGCGAAGTACATTGACAAACACGAGAAAGGTACGACCACATTGTATTTTAAATTTCTGACAAAGGTTGTGCGCTGAAGTGCAGACAGTCCTAAGTATTTCGAAGTGGGTAGGAAAATTTGGTTGTGGGAACGGGAGTTAACCGTAACACCCCGCCTTGGGACCGGGGGTCGATCATGACACAGGGGTCAACTTTACCTACTAATTTTTGAATCATGCCTGGGATCAATCGTGCCCGAGTGGGGGCCAATCGTGACGTTTTTTCGCGGCCGGCGTCAATGGAGTCTCTCATGCAAACGTGAGCTCTCACTCCAAGCATTAGCCTCGGACAAGTTGAGTAAACGTAAGTGTTTGACAAGAGGGTTCATCAAACGTCGTTTTGACAAGTCATTAGAGAGTTTTTGGTGACCACTAACGTACCCTTAACGTCCCCAAGAGTACGTGACCTTGAGGGGGCGTTAGCAACGCCGTACGTTAGAATGGCTCATTTAACGTCACCCGTTTGGGGACCTAAAGGCACACGACACCAGCCTAACCTTCCCATAAATGTAACCCTACTGCTCACCTCAAAATTACTCGAATACTGCTGAAGTAAATATAATAGTTTTTCTTTTCAAATGCCTCATTACCAACTAATTATGTTGATGTAGAGGGTAGGTTTTTGAACACCCCTCAAACTTGGTTATTTTACGTTTCAAGTCGCGTAGAAACCGAATGTGCCATCTGAAGTCCGCCTCCGCTGTCCAGCTTTACTAGCCTTCAACTCGATCGAAAAGTTCCGTTCTTTTGCGCTCAGGCTCTATTTGGTCGATTAGAGCCTTGTTTCTATTATTATTTCACATATTTTAAATGAGAAAACTGAGTTTCAAGACACTACTTCTTCGCAGTATTGTTCCTAGTTTACCTGAACTCTCAGCTATTTTCTCGTGAACATTGCGTGAAGTGCTGCCTTCACTGATGATTTTGTCAGGTAAAATCCTGCTTCATTGTCATAGAGATAGATACTTTTTCATACTTGTTGATAATTTGCCCAACGGAAAACCAAAAAACATGAAGTTCGTAACGACTAATGACCTATAAGTGCAACTAAATCGGGGTGTTCCACACTTGAGGCTTACTCTCCATCCCCTGTTTACGAATTGAAAACTAAAAATGAGAAATTAGCCCGTATTTGTATTGAAACTAACATGAAATTCGAATTCAGGATTGAAAATCGGCGTTTCATATCGAAATGAAGAAATTGATTAGTCAACCAGTAGACAACAAGACAGCCGGGGGGGAAATATCGCGTTACCCAACCACCGTTAACGTGACATCAAAATTAAGGCAACTGTTCTCCCAGTTCCATTTGGGTTAGCATCTTCGTTTGCTCCCTCAAGACTACGGTAACGGGTGACGTTAAGTTGAAGTCGCCAAAAACTCTATTTTAGTATAATGCAAATTGCAGTGCAGGTATTTGCAAATTCCTGGTGGGGAGTAAGCAAATGGGGTAAAGTTCACAAGGTGGAGAAGCGTCCCCTCCCATGGAGGAAGGGGATTGGACAGGTACCACCAATAGAGCCAAGGCTCCTATTTAGGTAGCTCGCTATAGTAGTTGCCAGTAGGTATATCCCCTTCCTTTCTTTGTCTCCCATAGGACATACATCATATCATGAGTTTCCAGATATCCTAAAACGAGGTCTGTCCGGAAAGTTCGTATAAAAGTGAAATAAAAATTCTTTTACATTCAATTATGTACTTAAATTAATGTTCTCTCCTTCAATACTCTCCACCAGACACAATGCACTTGCGCCATCGCCGTTTCCACTGCTTGAGGGCTAATTGGGAGTCTTCTGTGTCCAGGTTCTTCAGCAGCCTCGTCGTTGCTGATTGATTGCCTTCACATCACCCAAACGCCCCCAAAGCTCCAGTTCGTTTAAGGAACTGAAGGAAGTCGCAAGGTGCCAAATCTGGTGAATGGGGAGGGGAGGAGGGATTCAGTCACTAATGCTGCTACTGGCCGAAATTTCGCGACTTCAGCTTTCTACCAGTCCTTACATCATGCCACCCTCCTTCCAACAGTTGGTGAAAAGAAGGTTAGGTTCAAAAATTTGAGCAACACTCGAACGTTCTCCGAGAGCTGCTGGGCTCAGACTGAACACTCTGTGGGTTGTTTAGAGAGGAAAAACCGGCCGGCTGCCCCATCCCCTAGCTCCAACAGAAAATATTAATACGAACTTTCCGGACAGACCTCGTATATGAGCATGTAGTAATATTTCCACAACACTGTCCAAAGGCCAAATAACCTGTACAATCCTTCAAACTTCCATAATAATCAATCCATTATCAATGAATGTGTGTTCACGAGGGATAGAGATATTATTGACAAACATTGTGCAATATATCAAGTGGACGGAACAAGAAATACAATTAAAAATGCTATGATAATCATAGTGTATTAAATGAACACATCAGATACCCTGAGATCGTATAAAATTTTAAAGGCACAAAATGGCAAAAATAAACGTTTGAAACAGTTACAAATAATGAAACCAACTTAGTAAAATAATTTTAGAAATCATAACCTAATCTATTAATTTGAAGTCTTAATTTACTTCACTGTTAGAAAATAATTTTTTCAGACAAATTAATTTACAGTAATGTACATAGGTTTGGTGTTTATTATATACATAGGTTTTATGTAGATGATTTTTGGTGTTTGAACCACAATTGAATATGAACAGATTTCTCAACAGGATTGAGATTAGTTTTAGTATAAAAACGGATGGCACTAGTCCAAAATTGTGGTTTACAGCATTTTCATAGTAGAGAGGTAGGTACCATAAGAATTTTTGTTTCATACACACAAACGCACCCACAATCCCAAATCAATCACTTAATGGGGAACTTATTTCAAGATAGCGCCTATATATTTAATAATCAGCATTGTATTATTACGCCACATCATGCGTCAAAATTAGGTAATGCAAATTATATAATGCGTATAAAGTTACGAAAATATGTAACATAAATATTACGTTTGGGTCAAATAAAATACTAATGAAACCGAGCTCGAATTACGAGATTGATACGCAATCGGCCACTAAAACAAACGTACTGTCCTCATTACGAAAAACGAAACAAACACTACAACGAATTTATACAACTTATCACCTGATACAGTAAAACTATCTCTGTACTATAGTAAATCACAGAATGCAAAAACTTCTTCATAACAAGGAATGTCTCATGCAAGAAAACCGAAGACAAATTTTTCTAGAATTAAGCACATGGTATAAATAGAAGACAAGACTTCGTTGGCAAAATTAAGATCAAATACTGAAAATTTGGTGATACTTGAGTAGTGTGATGGCAAACAATTACAAAAATTGTTAATTGAAATTACAATACCTATGTTGATAAGCAAAGCATTTACCTTTAATCGCATACACCAGTAAAAAAGGTATGATATACTGTGAATACATTTTCAGGATTCTGGGTAACAAAGAGTTTTGATTGTAACTTAACGATTCAGTAAAACCATTTTAATTTCAGTATGCTATGACAACAGAATAGCTGAAACATTGGATAAGTTTAGCGAGCCAAATATTGATAAAAGATTCAATGAAGATTATAGCTTTTTTGGAATTAAGGAAGTCTGCACAATTAAGATTTGACTCCTAATTATTACCAGATTCAGAGCCGAAGAAGTCAAGTGATGTAGACTGTTATTTCAAGCTTGAAAAAGCTTTGGGCAATCTACTTCACCGATATTAACAATATAGCGCCAGGAAAATAACGATTAGTCCAACCATGCTTAGCGATGGGGGATACATTCGTACAATACTAGGAACTTCAGTGATAGATTAACAATAAGTTATCTGGAATTGAAATAATCTATGTACATGCGATCACAGAGTAAGGTGTGGCACGAAATTATATAATTGTTCGAACTTGATAGGTAATAAAATAACAAATGAAACGATAATAAAGTAAATATTAGACAACTAACGGGTGTATTTATGAAGGGTTGTTGTGGCCTCTGATAAAGAAATAGTGTCTTTGGTCAGCGTGTGCGATGAGGTTCTTGACGGTTTTGAAGGTGACAGAGTAGTTTGGGCACATGGGACAAGGAAATTCCTTTGTGTCTGATGTAAACCATCTGTGCACCACTATTCGGTGCAGTTCCAACACTGAATCATTAGGCGCAATGAAATTGCAGGGGCAAAGCCTGCAAGAGGAGCTGTGGACATTCTTCATATGTTTTTGAAAATTATTTACAGTGAAGACGAAACTACATTCAGGGCACGCCACCATATGCTTTTGCGCTATATGTTTCTCAAGATTGTCTTTCGTGATGTACAATTTTGAACAATGCTCACACTTATGCTTTCTAACATAATGTTTTTCAATGATGTGACGACCTAGATCAGCGAAGCTTACTTTATCTTCATTACATTGCGGACAGATGATGTTCGTTTTTGCTGGAGATGGTCCTCTTAGTTGATCGGAATCACATTCTCCATCATCGACGGTCAGGTCGATTTCAGCTTGAGGCTCCATCATTACAGGCAATGATGGAGTTGTTGAGGTGGATTTCACTGCCGGATCAACCTGTACGAATGATGTGTTTGATCTTTGACAGGGAAACAAAAACTTGACTTTGGATTTCTGCTCTTTCAGAGCCGAGTGTCCAACTGAGTAACTAGGTCGTGCCATTACTTTGGGGACAGATGTGCCCCCTGCTGATTGCACAGTTGCTACAATACGAGTGTGCTGCGGCTCCACAACTTTCACAAACTTCTGCAACATGGTAGGTTTTGGTCTAATTGGCACACAACCAGGATATACCCTCAACGCATTTTGCTTGGCTTGAGGTCTAACCACGTGTCTGGTAACAAATGTCATATTATTCATATTTTGCTGCACTGGTCTTGCAGGTTGCTGTACAACACATTCGCTTTTCTGAACCTGGTTCGTCGATATACTCTGTTCACCTAATTGTTCTTCTAATTTACGTTCTAAATAAGGGTGATGACGAAGATAATGTTGATGGAGCAATGCGAAAGACTCGCAACGAAAACAGCAAGACACACATTTGTAATAATACTGTAGAGAAGGGCTCGAACTTTCCTGTTGGTCAATTTGACCAGTCGTAATGGTTGGGTAGGAATGAGGTAATGTTGACGATTGCTCAATTGATTCAGATTGATGGCATTTCATGTGGCTTTGCAGTAATGCCTCAGACGTGAATTTGAATTGGCAAACCAAACATTGATGCTCCCACTGGACTTCATTCTGAGTAATGCTGGTTGGTTGCTGAATGTTGCCTGATGGACTGGTGATGGTGACCATCTTGGATTGCGTGGAGATAGATGACTGCACTGTGGAGCTGGCCCCAGTTGTAACCGGGGGGTGGTAACGCTTTATGTGATTCTGAAGTGCAGGTTCAGACACGCATTTGAAAGGGCATATTACACACGAGTAGTTGCACTTAACCCTATGCTCCACATCAATATGACCACGAAGGTCCGAATCGTCTTTGGTAGAGAAATCACATTGTGGACACAGGTAGGTGATACAAGATGAACTGCTTTCAGCAATATCTTTGCAAATACCAATGTGACTGTTGCACTCAAGAACACTGAAACAAAAAATCACACAGTTGTATAAGGAATCACTAAAAATGTTTAACACTCTAGACAACCATAAGTAATGTGAAAGAAAGGGCGTATTGATATAAATAGATTCCCTCTAACACAACTTGTTCAAACCACAAATCAATTTATGAATTCACCTTTTTTCATCAAAATAGCACAATCAATCCAAATTTTACACACTTCACACTTCCAAATTTAAAAGGGGCTGTATATCCTGGAAAAGTTAGTATAAAAATGCCAATTCGGCATCAGGCGACTCTCCTCCCAAGATATGCTAAGAAAATAAACTATGAGCTGGCAGGGTGACGTCGGGAGGGGTGCCAAGGTTGATCCGAAGTTCTACTTTGTTACTTATCTCAGCGCATCTTGTCACTGCAGTGATGTCTAGCCAGTTTTTTGATCTAAATAATACAATAGAGCTGATGAACTAAACAGCAACTCAGATTTGCTGAACGACTGCAAGTGTTACACTCCAGGAAAATAACTCTCACAGTCGAAGAGGTTTGATCACCCTGGCCTTATAGCTCTGATCGTTAGAGTGTTGCAACTTCGAACTCCTGTCGAGGTATCAAATATTTTTGGGCCGTTACAGTGGCGCAGTCGAAATAGGACCCAAAATCATACGAAACAATAATTAATTAAATCCCTCTCGAGCCAAAAGACTGTAAACATCACATTTCCTGTCGTTAGCACCTTTCACTCCCTCACACACTTGAGTCAAAACACCGTGACAATGACCTTGCTCGACTGCTAGGGGTGTGAAAAAATCGATGTTAGAATCGATTAAATAGATTTTTTTGGAAAAATCGAAAGAATCGATTTTTGGGGAAAAGATCGATTAATAATCGGATTTTATGGGTGGTACTGTGTGTGTCAAGCCCATTTTATCGTAAATCCTCACGATTTGTTGAAGAAACGAGATGTAAAACTCATGATCGAACGAGATGACGCGAAGTTTATCCAACTCCTAAACTAATGGATAAATACTAGTGGTACAAGGTGTTACAAATTTATCCTTGTTATGAAAATCTGTAAGTACCTTCGCACGTCCTACCTACCTACTTTCTAGAGCAAGCAGGCTCTTGGCGTGATAACTATGTTGTGATTATCTTGCTGTAATCTATGCGTATTCTGCTGGGCGAATGATGGTTGAAAAAATGTAATAATAATAATGAAAAAAGTAATTGTCTTAAATTGTTTATAGTCCAATCAACTTAGTTTAGGAATATAGCCAGGTACGTAAGGAGGGGGGTAGCTTGAGATGTGAACATTTATCACATAAATCAAGCGCTTTCCAACGAGTGGCGAACGATTTCTGTGCGATGAAAACTACGGAAGTTCCATTCCCCTAGCAACGGATTGGTTGTACGTGAACATCATTAGAAATTGTGACATATTTTTTGCGCCACGAAAATTTTTGGTTGACCCCCCAGAGCAAAGACATATCCATGTCAAAAATCTAATTGAGCACTTAGAATTACTTGGAATTGTTTATTAACAGATAACTGTTATTAAAGAGGTTAAATCACACCCCTATCGACTGCTGACTTGTTGAAGCGAGCATCTGCTGAGCCAGTGGCCTGCAGTTTCACTTTGTCATTTGTCCGACCCCAAACCAGCCAAGACAGCTGGTATTTGAGTCCAGGGAAATGTTACACTCCAGGAAACATAACTCTCACAGTCGGAGAGGTTTGATCACCCTGGGCTCATAGCTCAGATCGTTGGAGTGGTGCAACTGCGGGAAATTTCCCGTAGTTGTGACGCGAGTTCGAACTGCTGTCGAGGTATCAAATATTTTTGGGTGGTTACACGATTTTTAGGACGCCCCTCTGAAGCTATGTCTTATAGGCAAGACTTTGGCAAAACGACAGGTCAAAAAATTAAATCCAACACATAGCAGATGAACCTCAAGATTTAAGCGTGTGTCGCATCGCGCCACTGCCGACCTAGTGGAAGACCACCTTTATAATGCCAGTTTTAAAATAAGGTATATACAGCCATTATTACCATGGTTAAATTGCTGTTCGGAGAGAATGTTCAAATCTGATGTGGTAAGTGTCAATTTTTTTCGCTAATAAATAATTTCATAGAAGCATGAGTCAAGATTAGCACCGATTAGTAAAAACATTTTATTCTGCTTAATCGGGAATAGTATAGAAGTAAAAAAAAGGACAAATAGTAGCAGCGAGCAGCTTCAGAGAAAGTTATGTAGTCCATTTCATACAAAATAGCTATTCCATGTATGGAACTGTACAATGTTTGAAGACATGTTTAAGCATTCTCATTTCTTTTCATTTTCGTTACTTACCTCATTTGTGAAGATAAAGAAAGAAAATCCAGTAATGAATAGTAAAAAATGTAAATAATCAATTTCTTTACATTCATGTTTCAACTTGATACAGTTTGGACAGTTTAAGGTTTCCGCAAACGAATTTAAACTATCTACCTTTTTACGGGGCAGATCAAGCAAAACGACCACTGTGCAAAGTGTCAACGTTAATTTATGACCGGCGGCTATATGACAGTAATAGTATGATAGTATGAGCGGCAGGGGACAGTGTAAGACATGGTCGTGCATATGTTCCATGACGAATTAGCGATCCATCGACGGTAACTGGGCTTTCAACCATTTATTGATTGCATCTCAATCATGAAAACCAGCAGCCAGAAAATTAATTCAGGGAATCGACAAGCAGCAAAAACAGAAAATCAGACATCCAGAGCCAGTCAAATACAAGTTCTATATATATACACGAGGGTGAATCAAATATAAACGAGATTTTGGGCCAGTGAGCGCAATAGTGATGGAAGAACGTTCCCCTGTTGTGGGGTGTTGGGTTGGTTTGTCAGGAGTGGGGGAAGCACCTGAGCCAGCCTCCTCGACCCTCTCAGTATCCATCGTGACGATGTCTGAGCAGGAGGTACTCCCCTCTGTTGCAAAACGCATTGTGATCAAGTTTCTAGCTGCAGAAGGTGTAAAACCGGCCGAAATCTTGAGGAGATTAACTGCAAAGTTCGGGGAAGAGACGCTGTGACGAGCTAGAGTGTTTACTTGGCAAAAACAGTTCGTGGAGGGTCGTGATCGTGTTAAAAATTAGACCCATGACCCCAGACCCAGCACCAGCATTACAGTGGGCAACATCAACAGTGTTTGCCAACTTGTTGATGGTGATACGTGTCTAACAACTTCGGATATTGCAATTGAGGTTGGAATAAGTTATGGGAGCACTTACTCTTTACTCACAGAGGAGCTAGGGCATCGCAAGGTGTGTGCCAGGTGGGTTCCTTGCCTTCTTGCAGGATTTCGGGAAGAAGGAAACCCATTTCTTTCTCACATTGTCACCTGTGATGAAACGTGGGTGCATCACTACACCCCCGAGTCCAAACAAGCGAGTGTGGAGTGGAGGAAGAAAGGAGAACCTGGACCGATGAAAGCCAAGTCTTGATTATAGGCTAGCGAGGTTTTGGCTACTGTTTTTTTTTTTTTTTTTTTTTTTTTTTTTTACCAGCGTGGCTTGCTGCACCTTGATTTTTTGCATGAGCGCAAAACAATTAATGCGGCATACTACTGAGACATTTTGACAGAGGTCAGACTTGCATATCGCCGCAAAAGACGAGACCTTCCAATGAGAAAAGTGATTCTTCTCCATGACAATGCTTGCCCCCATACAGCAGCCCTGACCAGAGAAAAATTGGAGCAACTGTTGGGAGACACTGGAACACCCTCCACACAGTCCAGATCTGTCTCCCTGCGACTTCCATGTGTTTGGTCCTCTCAAGGAAGCTTTGGGAGGGCAAAGATTCAGCAGCGATGATGAGGTTGAAGCATATGTGCGCAAGTCGCTCCAAACATGTGGATGGAATTACAGAATTACCTGTACGCTGGGAAAAATGTGTTTCCAAATCAGGAGATTATGTAGAAAAATAACCTATGATTGTTCGTGTGTTTAAAATCAAAATAAATTTTTTTTTAAATAAGTCTCGTTTATATTTGATTCACCCTCGTATGTTACATATATATATATATATATATATATATATATATATATATATATATATATATATATTTATTTATTTATTTATTTTTTAATTCAATGTTAGCCGTTAGGCTTCAAGTGGAAGCAAAGGGTGGTTCAAGTTTTTAAAATGTATTATTTTTCTTCCTGAAGAAGGCTCCCATTGTAGAAACCTACATGTCTGCAATCATGAACATAAATGCGTCTCACGATTTAGAGTTTGTACTCAACCTCAACCTCTGTGAATCTAACCTTAAAATATATAGATTAGTACTCACGTAGTGAGCCACATGTTAGCACATTTTCTTCTAAGTAGATTAATGTTTCTTAAAGAAAATCATGAACGGAACGCCTCATCTCCAATCAGACTGATTTATTCCACCCTATACATAGGACGCTTTATCCCAAACCTACCTATCTCATCTCTTCCTCCCTTTCGAAAAGTAACCTTTCTCACCGATAACAGTGATATTCATTTCTTGTTGGTAGGTATTCATGATTCACGAAAATTATATTCATTTTCTTGTTCATAAATTCTCACACCTTTTCGTGAAAAAGAAAAGAACTAGGAAACTTTGAATTGCTGGAAACTGAACACACGGGATAGGCGGGAAAATCCCCTAGGTGGTTCAGCGTTACTTGAAGATAAACAGCGTAACTTTAGCCTTTTAGCTGCTGCGCCTGGATGAGCCGGCTGTCTGCATGCTTCTACGCTCATTCAAGAGCTCTGTGCTAAATACATTTTATGAGCGACATGAAATTTGGTCAATCTGGTTGATTGATCATTGATGTTGCTGGCCAGAACCCCACTTCTATTGTCCATGAAATTGTGACAAACAATATTTGGTATCCCATGTAGGTATAGTCCCCTACTTGTTCGGCTTGTGGTTCCTCTTCGTTATCAGAATCGCTGCTGAAATAATCGGGACATCGGCAAACAACAGGGAACATCGAAAGGGAACCATTTGTGGTTGAACCATTAGAAAACAAATCACGAAATAATTCATCTTCATCATCACTATTTTCGAGAATATTCAATAGTTCACTTTTTTTGTGAATGCCAGGGACATTCAAACAAGCCGAACTGTTACCAAGCAGATAATATGGCAACAATTGTCTGTAAGCATCGTTGGATCCAAGCAGTGCTGCTCCCTGTAGGGGTACTGGTGAAATAAAGACTTATGAACGCAACCGGTAGGTCGGGGGAGCGAGCACAAATATATTCGAATGCACAGCACACCAAAGCAGTCTCGAGTTGCCCGAGTATTCTCGGGAATAGCATGGCATGTAAGACACTTCCGCCCTGAACATATTCAGGAGTAGCATCGAAAAGGTTAAGATAAAATACTAATTCGATCCTCTTGACTGTATCAGGTGAGCATCCACTATGGCTCACCCCAGATGCTAATATCCCCAAGCACCTTATTCCAATTAACTTATTGTTTAGGAACTCTCTATTAGCATTAAAAGCTCACTCAGCTGATTTGGGTGGTTTGGTAAGTAAAAATCATATTCTACCTGACTCACAGAGGTTCATTTCAAAGTTCAGCTTCTTAGGATAAATAGCATAGAAATTGGATTTTTTGGATCACAAAATCAGTTCACACAGCTGATTATCAATGATGATTTTTGCACCCACTTCATTTTGAATGACTAGCTAACCATTTTGTGGCCCATCTCGGCAAATTCGATCCAGCCGTTCTTGGGTTAAAGCGCTTATACACATACATCTGAGTACAAACATAAACGGACAAAGTGAATACAATAGCGCATTACTTAACAAGAAAATATGCTAAAAACCACCCGATTCATTCCACTCCATCTGCGTGCGTATAAACCCAATATGCATTGCATCATTGTGAAAAAAATTACCTGCAGAATTTTTCACTACAGTGCGGACACTGGAATTTGGATTTCGCATGATGACTAATAATGTGCTCGCACAACATGGATACAGAAGGAGACACATCACCGCATTGGAAGCAATTCATATTCACTAGAGTCGGAGAAGAAGACGGAGAGCCAGGAGTTTCCAGCTGATCTTCATCGAGCTCTGTAAAATAACAAGAATCTCAAAAATATTTTATGAAATTGGATTACCCATACATTGCACACGATGAGGGTAAAGCATGGTTGGCCATACTTAGGAAACTATACGCATTTTTAGGACGTCCCTCAGTAGCAAGGGATGCACTGCCACCTAAATTGCAACTGATTAGCTTCTTTGCTGCTTATATACCCCATTGTTGTAACTGAGCATCCTTCTGCTTCACGATTTGCCCAGCTTGGATGCGTTGGTTACCAAAAACTTGGTTTGTGTATGTTACGGGTAATGCCCGTAACATACACGGATAAAATCAGCCTTAACCAAACGCAGTGGGTAAAGCGCGCAACGAACACATGATTACGTAGTTCGCGGGGTTTAATCGAATGGAGCTATTCATGTTTGTTCAGATCAATGTTTGTGTTCTTGCGTTTACTATTTTATTCCATGCTCTCCGCCCCTTTCCTTTACCACCTTACTTTAGTAGTAGTGGAGATTTCCAGAACATTCTAGTAGCAGTTTTGGATGTGCAGGATGGCTTATACAAACTTGGAAACAGTAACGGTACCATTTCCCAACGATTCTCCAGAAACCAATTCACCACGTGTAAAAATAGCCTTATATACTTGGATTCATTCTAATCTGAAGAAAAATCAATACGTGAATTTGCTACGAGACAATCGTTTTCGGGCGGGTAAGGCTTCAAGAGGTGAAATTGCAAGGGGAACTGCAAGTCAAAAAAATGTAAGTGTGTCAACTTTAGTTTGAATTGCAACTCGAAATGTCATTCTAGTTTGCCATGTATACGCAAACAAGTAAGCAACATGTTAAACTTCTTTCTTCTACATTTGTGACATCAATAATCATAATATTTTAACTTGAAATTATAGAAATAATATTCAAGTTTGTTGTCAGTTCACCTGATGCCACCTTTAGCCAATCGCTATTGGGTAAGGCTAGCATTACCCGGATCAATCCTGCAACTTCAACATTTTCCTGGCTTTATCCATCCGTTTTGGATCGTGCTGACTTTATCCGGCTTACCCGTAACATATATATAACGAATCGTGTGCTTTGGACTTCTCAGGAGATTAAGGAGGGCATAATTGGCGAATTGAAATTTTGAGTCATGGGTAATAAACTCAGTTTACCAACGAGTGGTGAACGATTTTTGTGGAATGGGAAATCAGGAAGTGATATTCCCCCTAGCAACAATTGATTGTACATGAAGAAAAGAGACAATTTTTTCTGACGCACAAAAATATGAAATGACCCCTACAGCTAAGACAAAAAATACGCTTCACTCCAAACATCCTGAACCAATGTTCACAGCTAGTTGATCTAAACTCCTCTTCAATTTGCCGAGTGAATTTTTATTATTTTGCTACCAAATGAATTCTCCTCAAAAATACTTTCAGGCAAAAATATTAAGTATATAACAAGGAGGTGATGGAAGTAAGTTCAAGATGTTTGAAAAAGTTCCAGTCGTGCAGCACAGATCGTATGAGCGAATTTTCGTAAATTATCGTATATTATGTTACATTGTTTTGAAAATCAAGGACATTAAATGTGCTCAAAAAATGCTGGCCAGAGAACTCGTCCTTTCATTAGGAAAGCATGATTTTTTTTTTGGAAGAACAGAATTTTTATCTCAATCCTAAGGAGAGTTACCGTCTGGAATTACATAGATATAGGTACATATGAAAAAGTGTTAAACTCTAGGATTCGTTTCAGAATGTCTCAAAACGGGTTTCAATGAAGAAAATTTTGATTTTTAAACTTTTGGAGCCAATGCAATAGCTTCATTTTCTACGAAAATTCGCTAAAATGTAGAATAGTCACTATTTTATAATGTTGTTAATTGAAATAGAGTCGTACCTTTATCGAATTGAGACAAGACAGACGCATCGAGTCGTTCCAATACAACTGAGCACGGTTTCAGCTTAAAATCTGAAAAGAATTGGAAAATATTCAATCGTGAGTTGTGTCACATACTAAATGAGATAAAAGTGAAGTTAGATCATTTTTATCATTCATTCAAACAAAAGCCGTATTGACCCTCGAATGCTATTAAACTATAATAGTCAATACCTGAAAGGGAGAAGACACATTGTATGTGAAGAGTGGAAATCATTATGGTAATATTAGCATTACATTACCAGGAAAAAAAGAAATGAGGAACAGATAAGCATGGCGTACCACCATGAAGTTTAATCAAGCAGGATCAAGTGGACATTGGTCACTAAAAGCAAACTCATACCTATCGTGTTTCAACATAACTTGAAAACATCTGAGACAAGACCAATCACTAATCAACTTCAACGTTCAACTCAGGGATTGAGAACACGAAATCTTGAGTTTTTAACAGGTTAACTATTTAAGATAAAATATTGAAATCTATGTGCCTTTATTTTTCGAAAAATGCTAGTATGTACGTGTCATTTGTCATTCGCATATTAGTTGAACTAATTACTACATAAAGCGGTTGTATTACATATTATGTTTATATTATATCAGTGACACAGAAGAAATAGGGAACCAGGAAGGTTGGTAGGTACGTCCCTTAATGGTGGATCTATTCGAGCCATTGAAGGGAAATCTATCTGAATCTATCTAAAACTAGGTAGGTAGTCTTTTTACCAAATGTTCGTGGGAAATTGGATATATATATATGAAAAAGCGTTAAACTCTTCCACCGTTCAGAGCTTTTTCCCGAAACTACAAGACCAAATTTAATGAAAAATCGCTCAAAAATCATGACAGCCGGAGATGAGCCAGTAACATTGGAATCACTATCAGTCAGTCCTAAAGGGTGGTATTCAAGGGCTGAAATATTTAATATCAAGATCTCGAAAAGTTTGGAAACCAAAGGGTATTTGGGTTCATTTTTAATGGCTTCGTTTGATTTGTGAACAATGAGGCGCAATGAATCGAATGAGACCATCGGGGTTGCTGTACGTTCATCCATTTCTTTAGCATAATGAGGGAAACTTTAGTCGGTTTATCAAGTCTAGGCTTCGGTATATGCTCAAAGGACGGTAATCTTTCGTTTTTTTTACAAGAACTGGGTAGCACAGTTGCTATGTTAGTTAACTATTGCACAGGAGGCTTGGGTTTGATTCCTCACGGCAAAATATATTTACTAGGTGTTCCATTAGGTGTTTTGTGTTTGTTTTTAATTATTCATTTTTTGTTAGTCCCGGATATAAGTTTAGTTAAGCAATAAACCTTTCGAGTTTCACATTTATGATTGGTGGGGGTAATTCGAGGAGGTAACTCCAATAAAACATGATAGATATTTTATTTTTGAATTCTTTAGGTTCAGATATGCAAAAATCGGTGATTTCATTTTGATGAAGGCTTACTTTGAGGAGGGATGATGGAGGGGGAAAATAGAAATTTAATCCCATCCTACGTGTAGTCGTCATAACCTGACGTAGGGTGACCACAGTTTTAAGAATAGGTTAGGTATTCGTATTACGACTACTCAGCCACGAAAACCAGCCCGCCCTGATACTTTTCCAGACCACCATGATAATGATGACAACTTTCTTTCATCCTGAACGTCCAATTTCTCTCTTAACTGTACGGTAATTAGAGCTCGATTGTCAAGGTAAAGCCCATTATGGACTTATATGAAATTCCTACTTATAAAACAAATGAAGCAAAAGAAATTTACGAATTGGAAATTGAACATAAAAACTATAATTTCAGTGTACTAAATTACAATATTCGAGGCATTACAAAACATTTCGATGAATTCTGCTGTCCAATATGAATTTTATGCCAGATGTAATAGTACTAACTGAAACACAACAGACAAGACATAACCCATTTATACCTACTACCACATTACACTTCCTATAATTTTTTAACTAAACACACAAGTCATGATTCGGTTACTATATTTCTTAGAAATCACTTGTTAAATCAATCTGTCTCCCCAATGACAAATATGAAATATTCAAATGCATTCGAAATAACTTTTCAATTTATGAACAAATCTTTCAAAACTAGAGCAATTTATCGAAGCCCATCTTTAAATACAGCTAATTTCGTAACTGATTTAAAATATGAATTAGCTAATTCCTGTAGTTATGATGTTGAATTTATACTAGGAGATATCGATATAGATACGCTTAGGCTCACTACCCTCTCCCAAGATTATCTAGATGTTCTCATACAAAATGGTTTCTCTGCCAGTATTAATGTGGTAACTCGACCAGAAAGTGAGTCTTGCTTAGATCACATTCATATTAAGACCAGAGAGAATCTAGATTTTATTTCTTCTACTTTGGAGTTTTTTGCTACCGATCACAAACCCAGTTTTCTTTCAGTGAACTTTCCAATTACTAATCAGAACGAGGTACCACCATTAGAGCATACTTATATTAAAGTTAATTATGAAAATCTGCGTATTGAATTGGAAAACGAAAGTTGGGAACCACTCTATAATTAATCGGATCCTGTTAAGGTTGTCGATATCTTCTATTCCATTCTTGATGTACACATAAAGAATAATGAAATTAAAGCTATAAAAAAACATAGAAAATATAAAACATCAAAACCATGGATAACTGAAGGTTCCATAACGTCAATCAGAAAACGAGACGATCTTTATAAAGAACTAATGAAAAGTGAAAAATATTGTAAAAAACATGGCTTACAGATTGATAAAGAATTACGTATTAAATTCAATAAGTAAAGAAATTTCTGGATATAAAGTTTCAGACAAAGTGCCACATATTTCACAAATAACTACTAATGGTACGAAAATCACTAGTGATTAGGATATGGCAAATCATTTTAATGAATATTTTATTAATATTACTGATAATATTGCTAACACCATGCCAGACCTACCCCCTTACCTTCCCAACACAATCTTAAGTCAACACTGCCTGAATAAACATTATCAAAACTTGATCCAGTGACTACCGATCAAATTTAAACTTCCTAGGGGTAACAAGAGAGAATTTTTCTCACTCATCTGATTGGGAAAGAGGGGACTTTAAATCGTCTCTTAGTATCCCAGAGAATGCTACTTCATTATTTTTGCTGCATAGTTACCGAGTTAGCTCATCGGTTGTAGCGTAGCATTTTTTCGGTCGCACATTTTGGAATGACCCCCAGCCCAAAAACATATCCATGTTAAAAAAGTCTATCATAATTAACAAAACTCAGTTTTGTTTCAGTCTTAGTTTTGAATACTTATCCCTTATGTTTTCAAAATGATATTGTTAATAAGTTATTACTTTTTCGATATTTGCTTTTGTTCTGTTGTCTAACATGGTTTTTGAGTAGAGAAGAGGTGGGGAAAAGATAGAAACCAAGAGAAGACTCAAGCTGAACTTGATGCTGCTGATGGAGTTCCGTATGAGGCTAGTGCACATTAGGTAATGTTTTAGTATTATGTTCATAAATCCGGTTCTAATGCTCGGATTAACAATTATTTTTTTAAATTTTGTTCGAGAGACGTTGCCTAATTAAAAAATTCAAAATTCCCAATTTGTATTGACACCTTCAATTTAAATATGGGAGCTCGATCCAGTAGGGAGAACTAATGGCTTACGTATTTGCCTGATAAGGCCATAGAATTGTACAAAAGGGGTTTATAACAAAATAATGATAAACCTCTGTGTAATAAATTGCAGCATTTTGATTATCAATTTATTGAGACTTACCTTTTCTACTGATCCGTTTCTTTTTCACACCTCTCATAATTAGATCGTATCTCAGAGGCGTATAGTCATGATCTGGTAGCATCAAAGGAGGAGGCAGAAGTCTATGCTTTGCGGGTCTGCCTCTTCGCAGATTCGTTGTGTAGTGACGTGGAAGCGGTGGTTGAGGAACTGTGAAAGTGCTCTTCGTCAAACTGGGTATTTGGGAATTGGTATTTGCCGAATTCGGATCAACCGCTGAATCAATTGATTGATGGACGTCTGACTCAAAATTCCTGGGGGTTTGAGGTTTTACAGAATTTTCAGTTTCACAATGTGCATCGTCCATAATCATCTCAGAATCGTTCTCCACGACTTCGAATTGAAGGCAGCTTTCTTGTACCATTTCAGGCATGTCTAAATCACATGCGTCAGAATCCGAATCATGATCTGTCTTCCGTCCACTATTATCACACGAATGCTCCCTAGAGTCATCTTTTTCATTCTCAATCATTTTTTGCACTTCAGCGTCATCTAAAATTACGACTGAAGAACCATCACACATTATGCCTAAGTAATTATTGCTGTTATTCTTGGATTCTAATCCTGAATCAGAGCCTCCCAATGGATCAACAGCCTCAACATCCCTAGTGTCTTCATCTATGGTATTAGGTAATTCATCCAAGGCGATTGGCAATTCATCAATAAACTTGGATTTTTCAATGTTACCAACCGAATAATCATCATCAAAATAACCTGTTGTATACAGAACAGATGAAGAACAGCTGACGGTCTCAGAATCATGAGACGAATCCAAAACCTTAAGATCACCACTCTGATTAGTCTTTTCCAGGGAAACTTTGCTAGAAGATGACGCAGCGACACAAACCGAGTCTGCTGATTTAACGGCACATTTTGACAGATCAACATCAGAGATGTTTGAAGGTGTTTGGACCAGTTTTTTAGTAATTTCCTTTGCAGCTTTTCCAATATCTGTCACCTTTTCAACATCATCCATTGTTATTGATGACTTGGTTGTATTCTCAAAGCTAGTTTCCTCTTCAGAGTCCAAATCAATGGTCTCAAATTGTTCTGAAGTTACTTTTTTTGTGGATTTTCTAATATCATTAGACTTTTCAACAGAATCCGTTATTAATGACTTGGCTTTACCCTCATAGCTAGGTCCCCTGTCGATGTTTAAACCATGGGTCTCAAATTGTTTCTTAGCCATTTGTTTTGTGACTTTTTCAATATCTATAGACTTTTCAACATTATTCATTGTTAATGATGACTTGGTAGTACCTTCAAAGCTAGATTCCTTGTTGGGGTCCAAACCATTGGTCTCAAATTGTTTCGAAGCCATTTGTTTTGTGACTTTTTCAATATCTATAGACTTTTCAACATTATTCATTTTTAATGATGAATTGGTAGTACCTTCAAAGCTAGATTCCTTGCTGGGGTCCAAACCATTGGTCTCACAGCTAGATTCCCTGTCAATGTCCAGAATATTGGTCTCAAAATGTTTCGAAGCCATTTGTTTTGTGGCTTTTTCAATATCTATAGTCTTTTCAACATTATTCATTGTTAATGATGACTTGGTAGTACCTTCAAAGCTAGATTCCTTGTTGGGGTCCAAACCATTGGTCTCAAATTGTTTCGAAGCCATTTGTTTTGTGGCTTTTTCATTATCTTTAGGCTTTTCTACATTATTCGTTTTTATTAATGAGTCGGCTGTAACCTCAAAGCTAGATTTCGTGTTGGAATCCAAATCCTTAGTCTCAACTTGTTTTGAAGAAATTTTCTTTGTAGCTTTTCCAATATCAATATACATTTCAACATTACCCGTTGTTACTAAAGACTCTGTTGTACCTTCAAAGGTTTCCCCATCTGAGTCCAAATCAATAGTCAGCAAACCATCACTTACAGTCCCTTGTTTGGAATCATTAATATCGGGAGCACTCAATGAGCTACTATCATCGAGTTGTTCCACGTCAACCTGACTTGAATCATCATCAGGATTCCCAGTCTCGGAGGACAAGCTAATACGTAAATCCAAACTTTCGTCGTCATCTGAAATGAGTTGATCACTGATCAATTCACTTGGGAACTCACTGGAAGCATCTATTTTATGGGTTTTTCTCTCACAACTATTTTTGACAGGTTTAATACTTGTTATTGCAGAAGACTTTGATGGGCTTGGATCTTCCGATGTAGACGGAAGACTTTTTGGTGGGGATCTACCAAATTCATCGAAATCACAGGCATTAACGTTTGGGTCTTTCTTGGTGAAAACTATATAACTGTGGCCTTCTGCAGTTTTATCGGCATTGACTCTTTTCAAACAAAACTGCTGTGGTATACATTGAGAGTTATTGTTTTGAACCAAGCTCTCAGTGGAAGTTTCAGAAGGCATTGAAATCGATGGTGTATTGATTGAGGGTTGAGAATCTACACTAGGAGGGATTGCCTCCTTATCATTAACAAAATTTAATCCACTATACTGTTTTTTTATCAACATAATTTTCCGTTTGCTTACTACTACTTCGGGAAGGGTTTTTCTTATTGCTGAAAGAAGATTGTTATTCTTTGAATCACTAGGTGTGTCAGGAACGACAGGTGACAATTTAAAATTATACAAGCCGTTTGGTCTGTATTCAGTCTGGCTTTTTACTTTAGGAAATTTACTTGAGTATTCGTTTATTGTGACGTTTGACTTCTCATCACAGGGTGGGCAAGGGGGAGGTTTACGCTCTTCTTCTATTTGAGCTAGTAACAATGATTTCATAGTTTCTACGCCTTCTTCATTGGCATCAAACACGATGATGTTGGAAACATTGGGCGCGAACTGTGGTTCTGAACTATTGCGATCTTCATTGACTTGATCTTCACTGAGCATCAAGTGGTTTTTCACAGGAATCGTGATTTCGGTCAAGTCTACATCTTCAATGGTGCTGCCATCAGATCCGTCATAGTTTCTTGAAATAGTAATAAAACCATCTTCGCTATCGTCAGAATCGTAATCAATGGCATTCAGTAATGATGACTTCGGGGTGATCTCAAGCATTCCTTCAGATGTGGGTAGAGAGATACCCGTCGTTTCTCCATTCTTGCCATACAACTGTGAACGTACAGTTTCTGGAACAAGTTAACCAAAATATTTAATCATAGTTGTGACACTAGGAAAAACACTGGTATCAGGAGCTTCAAATACTTACAGTTAAATGTTTTGCGGAGTTTCATTCCTAAATAAATTATCCATATACTTCTACATTCATCTTCATTAAGCAGTTTTCTCAAAAATTTATGGGCCTTCCAGAGTAGTCCAGTTAAACGAATTTTCTATCATTCTCTTTAATATCAGTGGAGTTATGATGCAACACTTTAGTTTCTACTCCTATTTTATTTTCCCCAACATCATAGCAAAGCACAACCGGGTTCGCCTGGAGTGGGTACTGGGGCATTACTGGTAATAAAGGACAGACGAGCTCTCAAGAAGGGGTCTCTAATCCCGTTGTACCCCGAACCCCGAGCCAGCAGTTGGTTAACCAAAAAGTACCTTCAGAAGAACATCAATTAAATTCAACTCAATTGTCGGAGCCCAATCCAGCTAGGATGAACAATGAGTCTTTGCCTGATAAGGCTCATGTCCAATCTCCCCTTCCAATCTCAGGAAGAACTTTTTGGTCAACTAAAAAACCACAAAAGATGGTCCAATATTGAGGGACAAGTCTATAGTAAACTCATATTGGCCAAACCCAACACCAAATTTACTGAGGAGCTACTCAGGAAAAACAGTGAGGAGGAACTAAAAACAATTGGGGCTTTGCACCTCTACGATTACATATACCTACACCCCATTCAATTTAATTGTGGGAGCCTGATGCAGTTGGCTTATGACTTACGTCTTTGCCTGATAAGACCCATGCACAATCCCGCTACCTACCTACCTACGCCCCATAGGTGTCTCACGAAGTTTAACCCTGTGCAAACAAAACGGAAGTAAGTGAAAAACGTGGTCTATTTCCACAAAAAACAAAGAGTTACAATGTTGAATTGATTCCAACGGTTAGGTCATCGTCAGTAACAAACTATAACTGAACACATTAGAAAAGACTCAGCTTATAAAGTCACAGGTGAAGGGAGATTAAATTCCATTGGTCGAGAGAAGGGAAAGGGCTGAGAGGTAAAACCAATTAAGTTATAATCACAGCTCTGTTCACACTAATTCAACTTACCAGAGAAAGCAGAAAGTTCGTCGTTTTCGGAGGGCGAGCTACAACCCAGAGCTTTTAAAATGCTTTCATTCACATCACTATCAGTGATTCCCGTATCAAGATAAAATAAAACGTCACCAACGGTAAAGTTCGCCTCAGGAAGAGAAGATTTATCTTCATCACCTACTTCGATCAGTGCTGGTAATGGAACCTTCAACATAAATTTCATTCATTTTATAGGTACAAAGGCAGCAGGGTATACGTTACCTAGCTTACTTTCTAGATCCTTAAATGATTGTAATGTGCGGTGCATATAAAAACATACTTTTCTTTTGGAGATATATTCCTCGGGATTTTCATCATTGTCATATGACTCGAAAACCGAAGGAATGGCTGTCTTCTTCAATCGCCACCGAGTTCGAACCCCAGTTATTATTTCTCCTGTTTGTTCTGGAAAAGACCGTTTCATGTTTCAAGTAATAAATTTCTGTTAGTTTAACAAACTACATCCGAAATAAATACATTCCAAGCCTAGTGGGATTTCTAAAAAATAGGGAAAACTCTACTTTTGATATAATACGCAGAATTTTATGCTTAGTAGAGTGTGCACGCAAGTCAAGCGTGTCAATATTATACCAATTTTCACCTCAAAACACAACATCATTACAAGATAACAACAGAAAACAAGATTTCAACATAAAAATTAAACCAGGAACGTATAAGAAAGGCAGATAATGTCAGGATGTGGACTCCTTCATGATTGACCGAGAGGCTGCCACTCTTATTCTTTGTGAATCACATTCTAGAAACAATCCCTTTTGCCAACTCATTTCGAAAAAATTGCGATATTCACCCAATACCCATCTCTTTTCATTCACGTATAGAGCCATTCATTAGAACATCATCAGCTCATCATCACTTACAGGTTGGTTCACCATTACTGCGCACCATAGATTATCACACCCTCTCTACTTACTATCCTTGCAGTTTCTACAGAGATGAGTGTCTTCACAGTGGTTCACCTTCGGGTTGTTCATCATCGAAGTTTTTCACCTCCCTTCAGCTTTTCAGTTCCGCTAGAGTAGAGAGTGAATTATGTTGTCCAGAGGTAGTGACAGTGATGATGAGCTGATGATGTCAACATGGTGAACATGGTTTCTGATGAATGGCTCCTTGCCTCTAAATGAAGGTATAGGGTTCATCCAGAGAACAAAAAGAGGCGGACATCAGAAGAATATCACCAAATTTTCCCTGAATTGAAGGAAGACGGAAACGGTTTACAAGTATTCTCAGATGTCAATCGGAACATTTGATTTCATACGACCAAGCTTGTCACAGATAATAAAGAGTGGGGCGGCCTCACGGCCAACCACAGAGGAGTCTATATCACTGCTTCCCTCCTGTCTGTGAAGAGAAATAAAATATTTTGTTATTGGTGGGAATAGCGAGGGTCGACCTCATTGGTGCAATTAAAGCAACGCACTGAGTGTACCTCCATGACGGATGACGTAATTGCGGCAATCCGGTAAAATATCTAATTTTTCAGATGTGCACAGTCTGGCTCAAGAGTGCATGTCCGGCAAGATTCACCCTACTCTTCCGACTGGCACTAACCAATCATAAGGCCGAACGTTTTGCCACATTTCCGGATGGATGTGAACCCACCTTAACTCTTTGTATGCTTTGACCTTTATAGAACGTTACATCAAATTTAAGACAAAAAATCTGGGCTCACATCGTGAAATCCGACACTAACAGTGGAGCATTGTGAAAGCTCTGTTTGCTCTTGATAGCGATTATATGCAGCAATTAGAGAATCCTTTTGTCGGTTGAGGATCTCCCCAACCACCACTTGAAATAATCAGGAATAGCACTATGACACCTGGAGAGTTAGAAGCACTCTCTAGGTTAAGCCGAGAACCATCATACTCCTTCCCTTAAAAACATACTTATTTGAAGAATAAATACGTTAAACGTGGGTAGAAGGTAGTACAGGTTCCGATCGCATGAATAAACGAAACATCGGATCAGGAATATTTGTTTTGCCCCTGGCATAGGGAAACGCCATAGCTTTTGATAACCGCGTAGTAAACGCTGACGCAGTCTCCTATTTCCGTCGCCCGAAACGCAGCGACAGCGAAACATGCAAAATGCGATAGATCGGCTGAAGACCTGCTAGCATCCTTTACTCCTCTCGTTTGTACTTGTGGCAGGTCACTACACAAGGAGTTCGAAGGATTCCAACAACAGCTGGCGACTGTTTTGAGTGGGAAGTAGCCAAGATCTACTTGCAAGTAACCATGTGGGTGAAGATAAAAACCCAATTTGCAATCATTAGGGCTGTGCCTCTACTCATCAGAGGGACGCACAAGGAGTTCCAATGCCTTGGCGTAAAAGACGAATCTGACCTTCAGAACTGGAATGGCTGAATGTAAAGGCTAACCCAAATTGGATCATTTTGCTGTGAATTCCTGATGCATAGCTAACATATGTACCTACCTACGTATCTTACATAAACAAATCGATGTTGAATATAGCATTAAAAATAAATAAATAAATTATTTCGCCTAATATATTATTAGTCTATGTTCTTAATATTGCAATTTCCATTCGTCCACCAATTTGATTTGGGCATTTAAAATACATTCAAAAATAATATGCGCAACATTTTCAGACCAATGAGTAACCCTCATTATTGAATTATCTGAATTAAAAAATAAATAAAAAAAATTAAAAATAACTCTGGCTGATTTTTTTAATGTCATAAAAGTTGTGGTCATATGAGTTGTAATTCACCGTTTCATGAAACCTGTCAGGTTATAACGAACAGTGGTTCAATTGTTTTCTCAAAACTGAATAAAGTAAGAAAATACAAGATAAGCAAAATAGGTTACCTCATCCTGGACAGCCTGATAACTACGGATATTTCATAGTTTTATTATGTAAACTAGTCGCTTTGGCTCGCTTCGCTCGCCTCAACGTCCAGCCAGCAAGCAAGTGTGGCTGTGTACATTCGATGGTGTTTTACCCCCCCATTTAGGTGTATTACAATTGAGACATGTAAAGGATTTTGCTCGCTTTGCTCGCAAACGGTAGATCCCTGAGGGTATGTTTAACATGTGTAGGGGATTTTGCTTGAGTACGGAATTGAAACTCCCTAGTCGTGGACTTTCGTTTGAACCCACACACGGATTTTCCAGTTTGTCTACCCCCACCTCTTACTGAACAGGGGTTGCGCAATTTGGATGTGGCCTATATTTCGCGCCGGAAGTGGCTGGTCATATTAAAAAAAGAATCTCGCAAATCGGTCAATCCGTTCAAAAGTTATGGAGGTATACATACAGACTTCATTAATATAAAGATAGCTAATGCGTTCCCTGCCCATTATTTTCAACAGGAGCAGTCTACGACAGGAGCTCAAAAGAACACCGACTGCGGTCTGTTTTCCATAAAATCCCGAACCAAATGATTTTCTTGACAACCCACAATAATCCACACTCTTGCACTGGCAATCCATGGCTCAAAAAACAAAATTAAACTTGAAAGGGAATCAAGTACCAACTACAAATAAAAAGGCTATCCAAAAGCAGCATACAAACCAGAATTGCTCTACAACACTACTGCTAAAACCATCAATAGAGAGATAAAATATCAAAATCGAAGTCTATTCGTGAGGAGTTCACTTCAAATATATCGCAAGGTGATTGGTAGACCTCAACTAATTGTAGCTTACACTTCTACCCTACTAAAACCCAATCTATATTCAAACATGTTTCCTTATCAGTAATCTCTAGCTTCGTTCTCAGTGTGCGTTCTACCAGTTTGGAACGGTTCTGGGCAAGCACAGTCGAGTTTTGTCGTTCGCAGTGCCAGAAAGCCCAGTTCTGGAACACCGAGTTTGGCGTTCGCAGTGTTTTGTGAACCCAGTTCCGAACGGTTCTAACAGTCCTCGATTTTCGTCGTAACTGTCAGAACTCGAACGCAAGGACAACATGCGCATTTCACAAGTTTTCGGAGCTCGTGGAGTAAACAATACGCTCTCTTTGGCTTTGGTTGACACGTGTTCCCTGTAATTTTCCTTTGTTCTGTTGTTTGCTGTTCTTCATTTGAATTTTTTCATCGAAATGTCAACTACACTCAGGTGCAAAAAATTTGGCCCACTCCAAAATGGAAGATTTTATGAAGTTGCGACTAATATTCTCTTGTTTTCGACTGGGTTACTGTCTGAACTCATTCAGAGGCATTGTTTGTGGTTTTCTAGCCAGACGGATGAAATTGTTTTGATCTCTCAACGATAGGGAATCGTATTGAAATGTGATCATGTTTCATTGCCTCCTACTTTCACGGTATCTTCCAAACTGCGATTATGTTGTTCATCTCTTCTACAGTAGTCCTCATCTGAGGAGCGAGTGTTTTCCTAAACGTTAAGTGCATTCCAAAACTCCCCCCCCCCCCACCCCAAATTTAAGAGAAAAAAAGTCTTTCTCACAGGAAATGGTCGCGGAAGCTGTAGCTCTCATTAATTATGGAAGGTCACTGAGATATTCCGCTCAAATGCTAAACGGCCTTATGAAACCGTCCGTGCCACTGTTAGACGTTTTTGAGAGAAGGGATCGTACTCTAGAAGGCAGCGTTCTAGCCGCCCATGGAAAACAACAGCCACTCAGGACAGGTACTTGTACACCTTAGCTTTAACGAATCGATGATTAACTGCTTCTCAAGGCGTAACTCACTTGGAAATGCAACGGGAGTGGATTTAGGTATTTAGACAGTTCGAAGATGATGGTGGGATCGGCATTTGTCTGTCAGAAGACCCGCTCATGTTCCAAGTTTAACCCGTCAGCACAGGATGATGCGCCTTCAGTTTGCTCGAAATCACAGTGTTTGGGAACTTGAAGAGTGGAGGGATGTCATTTTCAGCGATGAGTCTAGGTTCACCCTGCGGGGCCCAGATGGTTGTGAAAGAGAGTGGAGAAGGTCTGGAGAAAGGTTTTTTCTGCCACAATGACTGGAAGAGAGCTCGCCGCCCAAGCATTCGAGCAGCATATCTCAGTGACCTTCCATCATTAATGAGAGCTACAGATTGAGCGACCATTTCCGGTTGGGAAAACATTTTTTTCTCTTAAAGCGATTATTTTCAGAGGAATGCACTCAATGTACAGGAAAACACTCGTTCCTCAGATGAGGACTACTGTGGAAGAGATGAACAACATAATCGCAGTTTGGAAGATACCGTGAAAATGGGAGGCAATGAAACATGATCACTTCGCGGCACGATTCTCTATCGTTGAGAGATCAAAACAATTTCATCCACCAGGCTGAAAAACAACAAACAATGCCTCTGAATGAGTTCAGACAGTAACCCAGTCGAAAACAATATAATATTAGTTGCAACTTCATAAAATCTTCCATTTTGGAGAGTGGGCCAAATTTTTTGCACCTGAGTGTATTAGCTCGTCAAATTTGGAAAGCGATAGTTTCGACGATGGTGGTGAAGTTTCATGATTTGTAGGCGATGAGGATGAGATTGAAGTTGTAGTCGGAACTCGTCTACATCCATAAAACTCACTTTTTTTTCGCCCAAATTGTGCCAAGGTTCGACGATGAAAAGTTTGTTACAATAACAACACAAGTTATTCCACTTCCAAGTTCTAAAATCGTTCGCAGTGCAGAACGCGGTACCACAAGTTCCGGAACGCCCCGGGATTTTCCGTCCCAGTTCTGATGAGTTTGAGAACGGTCAGAACGCGCACTGAGAACGAAGCTTCTATTTTTTATCATATCAGGTAGAAGAAGCAGGCATATTTACAACAGGCTATTTCTTGAGGGTGCGAATTTGCTCGCTTTTTTAAAATACACATCGGGAAATTTCTTCATTGTTCTTGAAGTTGTAGATGCTAAAATAGGGTTATCTTGCCATCAGAATCTATGGGTAATGAAACATTTATGCATAGGTAATATAAAGCGCGTAATGTAATGCCGTTAATAGGAAATTCCCATAAAGAGATACAGATCTTTTGTGCCCTAAAAGGCACCTTACCGTCAATGAGGAACAATTATTATTCCAGTCATATATTTAATTAGATCGCGTTCTTAATACTGCAATTAGCTCACCATTTGTGGTCCACTGATTTTAATGCTGATGTGATAAAAACTTTACGGTTTGTGAGTACATTGACTTCACTTTATATCTGAGAAAACAAAACACGAGCGTGAATCCATTCAAATCTGAATGCAGTATCATTTTATCATTTAATAATGATTAACAGGACGTTTCCAATTGTTTTCGTCACGTCACGTCACGGTGGGGTTTTCTATTAATTTTCATGTACAACCAATTCGTTGCTAGAGAAGTGTAACTCCCTTAGTTTTCATAGCAGGAAAATCGTTAGCCACTTTTTGGAATGATATCATTTTATCACAGCATCTCATAATCCCTAAGCCTCTGTAGTGTCAAGGAAAGCTGATTTATTGCGCTCAGTTATAAACTAATATTGCTAAGTAACCATAATGAACTAATAATGTGTAAAATTAATCATTATTAAATTATCTGACTGTAGAACTGTAGGTCTATTTATTTCTAGAATTATAACACTTCTTCAAGTCTAAAACTATAAATTAATTTAGGTAGGCGCAAGAGAAAAAAGTATCCGAGTACTTAATTCATAAAACAGACGGCCAAGCAATAATATGAACGGGAAAACGTGAGTGGATTGGGGCACCAAACATTCCAGTTAAAACCGAACCTACCTGCTTTTACTTATTTGGAAACGAAAATACAACGTACGAGAAAATCTTCTTACCTGATCAAATTTTATCGAATCAACTATGAAACTAAACATTTTATGAATACGTATTATAAGTTTGAAAGTAGGTAAATATTGGCAGAGAACTAAACTAGAGACAAACTACTAACAACTGCTGGTTTAGGATGTAAGGTATATATCAATATTACAATGTACTAAGGTGTCTGATATAGAATTGGATTATTTCATTCGTAACAGAATGTTCTACTTGAATGGTATACTACTCAGGAAGATTTGTATAGGTTTACCTTCGTTTCGATGTTTATAATCAGATTTTAGGAAATGTTTGCGGCATACGAACGCGTTTTTATGAGGTTCCCCAGGTTGTTTCCATTTCAAAACCTTCAGCCAACTTTGTAAACGGACTGTATCTCGAGGGAATGTGTGCCCTCGTCGGCCCCGACAGCCTTGCACAACGCAGTAGCTACTAGTCATTTGGAAGTTTTTTCCGTTATAGCATAATTTTCGTCGCGAGAATCTCTCCCAGAGAGCACATCATACAGATATGAGACGCCGTAGGAGCAGTGAGAAACGACGAAGGAATTACGGGAGGTTACGTTCGAGGAGGTTATGCACAGAGTAGAAGATGATGGTTCAGGGTTTTTATCGACCACTGCTGCCAACGGACCGCACTTTAGATAAGAATATCAACTTCATTTCACGTTTTACGGCGGATAACTTCCATAATACACTCCGCCTCGGGGTAAAAATGTTGTTAAATCGAAAGGCCCGGTTTTACACGACGGTAAAACAACAGGTGATCATATTTCAGTTACTGTTTTCAGGAAATTACTGATGATAAGAGACTCAGGTTGGCAAGGTGATGACTCTTAACTGCAATGTGATGCTATAAAACAATCATTTTTCAGCTTACCATTGCAGAAGTTACAATTCCTTAGAGAAAAATAAAGCATAAACTACCTAGTGTGATTTTTGTAATCAGGTAGGTAAATAATTTATATAATAGAAGGTGTAAAAGAAAATGTAAACGATCGGATAGATTTACAAGTATGCTGGTACTTTGGAAACCACTGGTCTTCATAATTTATTTACGTAACCATCATACATATAATATATCGAACCTAAATTATTGGAACAGTCTTCTAAAGTTACTACCTTACATAAAGACATGTCAAACAGTAGGTTTAATTGAATTTCATTCATATTGAAATACATCGAACAGATTCATTTCATGTTCGATAGTGATATTTGTAGGTATCTATCTCATATTATTGAACTTACTAAATTTATGAACTCACCTAATTTATGTAATTAACTAACCGGGAATCAAACTTTATTGGCAAAGAACTTCTTCATTATTCTTTTTTATGTTCCTTTCATGCAGCATGGTAGTAAAAGCGAATTTTCTTAAATTAACTTAGGTATTATCATGTTAAGTACCTACCTACATTGTGTTGAGATTTGAGGCCAACGAAATTAAATAAACCCCCAATTTTATGGCAAAGAAACTCGTTCTAAATAACGTTCTGCTATTCAAAAAAGATGTTTGGTTTTTAGCTATTTTTCGCCGTTTTTATAGATTTTTCAGCAAATATTAACTAATGAAATTTAAGTACATTTTTCAGTATAATATTATGCAAAATGCTTTTCAATGTTTCAGTTATTCATTGATGAACTTCTTTTGAGTAACATTCGCAAATCATTATAAATGTAACAATTCTTAGCCGTGTTAGCCAATTTTACCGATTTTTTAACGCGATTTTAACGAACTTTTGTGGAAAATGAAGCCATTGCAATTTTGAAGCTATTGAAATTCGGTCAAATTTTACAAAATTTACTCAAAAAATCACTAAAAACTGCTTAAAACCAAATGGTTTTAAGCAGTTTTTAGTGATTTTTTGTGTAAATTTTGTTATTATTACTTTTTATTTATTTCTGTTGTTATTAATTTTTGTTATATATATTTTGTTATTAACTTTTATTGACTAAAATTTTAATAAAAAATATAAAATAAACAATTTATATTTTTTATTAAAATTTTAGTCAATAAAAGTTAATCGACAACGAATTAGAACACTATTAAATTTATGCAAAAAATATGCAGAAAAGTGTACTTGAAATCCATTAATATTTTCTGAAGAATCGATTAAAAATCGGACAAATTGCTAAAAATCAAATACCTACCTATAAGTTTTGAATCGTAGAATATTATTCAGTACGAGATTATTTGCCATATAGTCGGTGGTTAACAATTTTTTGCCCTGAAAATGCTCAATTTTTAAAACATTTTGTACTTAACATAATATAATACTGTACGAGATCATGCTGCATGGCTGGAAATTTGACCGTTTTAAAGTGTTCAAAGAGTGCTGTTCAACGAACTCATCGTTTCAATTTGAAAGCTCGCTTTTTGGCGCAAGAACTAGATTTTATCGCTCTCTCTCTCTCTCTCTCTCTCTCTCTCTCTCTCTCTCTCTCTCTCTCTCTCTCTCTCTCTATATATATATATATATATATATATATATATATATATATATATATATATAATATATCTATATATATATATATATATATATATATATATATATATATATATATATATATATATATATATATATATATATATATATATATATATATATATATATATATATATGCATATAATATACCTACACTATATTGGTTATTGCTCTACTGAACTATTTATTATATAAACTACATTTGATAGAAATTTCACAAATAGAAAGAGAAAAGAATGTTTTGATATTTCGATTAAAATCTTTGTCAAAGTTAGATGAATAAGTAATGGTTTTTTTGAATTCAGGGATCTGGGATAGCATCATGAAAGCGAGTAACCACGTAAACATGTATGACTTCGATACTGATACCTAATCTTGTATGAGTCAACCATTTAGGTTGAGGCCAGGAGGCCGCATGGATCCCAATAGGTACCCCATCTATGAGCCCGTTCAGATTGCTGCAATAATCTGTCGTTAGTAGGCTGTGACATCTTCAATACCTTCACCCCGAAGCATTCGTTGAATGTGACTGTGGGATCGTGTGATCCCGCATGCAGCTTTAAGAGCAGGGGCCGATCTTGGTTCAATGAAGCTCTATGGTTGTGGACCCGCAAATTTAATGGGGTTGCTTTTCCAACATAAAAGCCTCTATTGTGATCATCTGCACACTGCTTACAGATCAGCTGGTACATATATATATATATATATATATATATATATATATATATATATATATATATATATATATATATATAAGTGTGTTTGTGAAAGCGTTAAACTCTAGAATTCGTAGCAATGTTGATTTTGAATTTTTCGGAGCCATTGCAATAGCTTCACTTTATAAGAAAATTCATACTTCACACTTTCCATTATGAGTTAGCGTTTGTATTTCTCGAAACACCTGCTGTTAGAGTATTTTCGTCGAAAATGAAGCAATCACAAAACGTATAATGTTTCTATTCATTGTAGTTATAATTTTGTATTTTTATCAGAAGTTTGTGTTGTCGGAATTGTATTTGTATTTTTGGAGTACCTACCTATTTTTGTTTGATGCCTTTCGTTCAGCCTGTTTTATATAAAATGATTGCCACACAGGCTTTGCTTATGTGGATTTACCTAAACATTTCAGACAACTTTTGTTTCCGAGTCTACCCAAAGGTAGCGGAAGCATTGTTTTCACATTCGGGAGAAAAAAATGTCGGTCTCCAAAATCGAAATTTCCACTCGCATTTTACGTTTCAGACCATTCTGAACAACTTTGGTTCCGTGTTTATTTGTGAGTAGGTATGTCGTGTGTCCGCAAGTCCTTGTAACAAGCCTATTTTCCACAGTTTCAATCCGATTTAGATGAAATTTTCTGGGAACGTGCGGGCTTGGGGGTCCAAATTTGAATGATAGCTGGGAAGTCACGATTCAATCATCCCATATCAATGACGGCATGATTGTATCATTAATAGCTACTACGAATATGAAATTCCTTCAAAAACTTTAATTTCCAGTTTTCATCCGATCTGGATGACATTTCCAGGGAATGTGCGGACTAGAGTGTAGACGGTCCTCTATCAGTTTCAATGTTGCCAAATCAATAACACTCTACGCATGCGCAAACTCCATTACTCTCAATTTTTCACGCCCTAGTCGTCCGATCTCGCTCAAATTTGGATGATAGTTGGGGGATGACGATTTGATCATCCCATATCAGTTTCAACATGATTAGGTAGTATATCATTAATAAATTTTCACAGTTTTCATCCGATTTTGATGAAACTGCCACGGATTTCGCAGGATAGGTTATAGATGGTCTCTATCATTTTCATTGTTGCCAAATCAATACTGCATTCTGCGCATGCACAAACTAAATTCCATTATATTCCTTTTTTCACACTCTAGTCGTTCGATATTGCCTTCATTTGGATGATAGTTGGATTACCCCATATCGATTTCAGTATGATTGTATCATTAATAGCTAATGCGCATGCGCCAATGTAAAATACTTGTAACGACCTTTTTTCCCACAGTTTCCGTCCGATTTTGATGAAATGGTCAGTGAATGCGCGGGTTAGGTTGAAGATGGTCCCGTACCTATTTAATTGTTCTTATCAGTTCATTCTGCGCTTGCATAAACGTAAATTAAGTACATTGAGTATCTTTTCTTTCGTTTCTTAATTGACCAATTGTGATGTGTCACGCTATTTCTTGATTTACTCTTTTCCGCTATGGAATTTTTCAAGATCATTTAAAACATTTCAATCATCTATACATTCATAATAGGTAAACGAGGAAGCTTTGTGCCTCACCCTACTTGACAGACGTTCATATATTTTATCTGTTGTTAAAAGTTGTTTGAATGATAGAAAATTCTTAAATTGCAATGACTCAAAAAAAAAAATTAAATTCACATTTTCTTTTCTTGGAAATACCTACATTTTTAGACATTCTGAATCAATTCTCGGGATGCAATTCTGAGTTTAACGTTTTAGGATTGAGATAAAAAATCCTTCCTTTCGCAAAAAATCAAACATTTCAGATGGAGGATGATGGCAACAATCTAAAGCCTTTTAGACTAGGGTCTCCCTAATATGTCAGTATCGATCGCATTTTGCCAGTCTCATAGAAATGAGGCGAAATTGATAACAGTCTCAGCGGATTGAAGCAGGCCCTAGACTATCAAACGGCTTGATCAAATGCTTTAGCAAATTGATTGTATCAAGCGTGATTGATAGCTAAGCACGGTGGTCCTCGATCGGATTTGACCTCAAAGTGCTTGCCCTTCAAATTTTCTTTCGAAATATGATTTGGGAATATGTTAGGATTATAATTCAGTAAAAACTAAAATCAGACATAGAGCCGTTTTTTTTTTTTTTTTTTTTTTTTTTTTAAATTCAGTTTTTGAATTTTTAATTAATACTTTAATCATGAAAATACGCTATAAGGTAAGTATGGGTAACTGGGACCGGGATTTACAACATTCAAAAAAGAATTAATGTTTATCTACCCGTAGAATTTTTTTACTTGAATGAAAATTCAAAATAGCATTTTGGTTTGTTAATGGGGCTTATATAGAATGGGTTTCTACATCAAAACTTTTCTTAATATGATAAATATTATTTATTAAAAAAAATTTTTTTTTCTAAGTTCAGTGGGCCCAGTTACCCGAGGCTCTTGAGGTATCTGGGCCATCCCCCTTCATTTTCCTTATGAATCTTAATTCAAACTGTTTAGGCATCTGGGCCCATTCATTAACTATCAAGGTTTTTTATTTTTATTTTTTAAAATTTTTTCCTTGAAATTAAAGCAGGGAAACAAGAGATGTAACCAATCCTGGCATACAGCCATGAGGGATTCAGAAGAAAAAAAGTATGAAATAAAGTGCATTAAACTTTGTATGTAAAACAAATATCTTCAAAATTAATTTAAAAAAATTCCAAAAACAATGAAATATATATTTTTTAAGAAAAAAAATTAATAGTATTTAATGGATGTAGGTACCATAAGAAAAATCACAATATCTTTCAAGTTGACTGAAAAAATCATATAAAAAGGAGGACTGAATGCAAAAACTAGAAAAAACTGTTCTTAGTTTATAAGAAAAGGAGTTGAAACGAAATTCTCTCAACATTACCCTGTCAAATGAACAAGTACATATGAGGTACCTAAGTAAGAAGGAACAAATGTACCATGTTAATAGGTAAATATTTGATAAGTTGGTAGTTTAAAAAAATTAGTGCTAAAAGTAGGCACGTTGTTTGGAGAAAATCCAATCATAGCTAGTTTAGTATAGTTGGCACCTAGCTACATAGGTAGGTACTTGACTAAGCAGCATCATTTGGTTTTTGAATGTATTAGTCAAATAATAAACCATGTACCTACGTCAGAGACACTAAACATTCCTCTTTTATTTGTAGGAACCGGGGGTTTTATTATCTTCAGTATCTCGTAGTCATTATACCACAAGATATCCTCAACTTCTGGCCACTTCCAGCTTTTTAGCCCAGCACATTTCATGTGTTTCACCCGAACTCTATCATTTTCTACCTCCAATACCTGTCCTGGATATGTATTGCCGTCATATTCAACAGCAACAAAATCAGTGATGGACCCTACAACATTAGTGTCAGAGTCGGATCTAGTAAAACTGTAATTTTCATCAGAGTTGCTATCTGAATCGGTTTCATCATCCAGTAAAGTGTTCCTTCTAGAGGTACCAGCAGGAATCTTGATCTTCAACTCCTTAGACGTCTTCTGGGTTTTGCTCAGGTTACTGGTGCTTGGAACACCATCCTTTGGGTAACTGGGCCCTGGGGTGAGTCCAGTTACCCAAAGGGTATGGCCCAGGTCCCCCAAACGTGACAAAAACATTGGGTATCCGGGACCCCCCCTCCAAAATTCATGCAACAAGTGGTTTAGCAAAAATACTCATCTGCACACAAACAACTGTGTCTCCTTAGATAATTCTAACACTCACATCTTCAATAATTCAAAAAATGTATTTACAAGGCTGTGCAGAACTGATGTTGTTGGAGTGTTGTTTCGCAGCTTTAAGTTGCAAAACTTTGAGACATCCTCACAAACAGACAAGATGGCTAAATCAAAAATAACCTGTTGTTCTGGAAGCTCCGTCCGGCCAGTGATGTCAACGCATCAGCCAAAAATTTCTCTTTCCATTTAGAGACAACTGGGGAGGGTATGGCCCAAATACCCCATGGGCCCAGGTACCCATACTTACCTTAATCGCCAAAATTCAGAAAAAAATATCATTTAGGTATGTGTCATTATACAATAGAATCTTCATCTAGTTTCATAGTTCTGACCTATTGTGTGATCAAATATAATTAGAAAAACAAAAATAACAAAATTTATTGAACAAAATAATGTTTATACTTGCATGAAGCTCTTAATAAATGCCTATGAGTATGCGTGTAGTATGTGCGTGTGTGTCCATTTGTACGCTTGTGTGTGAGTTTATAATGATTCATTATATAAATTTCAACATAAAATATATATTTAAATTGAATTAAAAATAAAAATAATGGCATTTAAACATTTTTTTACATATGCAGAGAATTATATTCGCATACAGCTCTTAATAAACGTTGTCCATACTCAGAATTGATTCGTGATACTTTATATTTGGCCCACGTCGCAGAAAAATCATGATGCACGGCCTCCATAGCCTGTTCACTGTAAAAGTCAAGGCCATTTCCGTGTTTGGTACGAAATGTTTCCACATGAAAGAAAACCGTGTAAACTTTTGGAGTGACTGGAATATCCAAACATAAATATGATGCTTTGAATTCATTGATGTATATGGGGCAACTATTTCCTTTGAACGAATTCGTTGATGCCTTCCAGAAGTTCAATGAAGTTGTCAAAGCATCTTTCTCAGTCAGGCTGGATCCAAAATTCATTGAATACATCAATGAATTCAAAGCATCATATTTATCTTTGGATATTCCAGTCACTCCAAAAGTTCACACGGTTTTCTTTCATGTGGAAGAATTTTGTACCAAACACGAAAATCGCCTCGGCTTTCACAGTGAACAGGCTATGGAGGCCGTGCATCACGATTTTTCTGCGACGTGGGCCAAATATAAAGTATCGCGAATCAATTCTGAGTATGGACAACGTTTATTAACATATAACTGTATGAGAATATAATCATTATTTTGTTAAATAAAATGTTATTATTTTTGTTTTTCTAATTATATTTGATCACAAAATAGGTCTGAACTATGAAACTAGATGAAGATTCTATTGTATAATGACACATAAATGATATTTTTTTCTGAATTTTGTCGATTATAGCGTCTTTTCATGATTAAAGTATAAATTAAAAATTCAAAAACTGAATTTAAAAAAACAGCTCAATGTCTGATTTCAGTTTTTGCTGAATTATAATCCTAACATATTCCCAAATCATACTTCGAAAGAAAATTACTTTGAGGTCAAATCCGATCGAGGACCACCGTGTAAGACACCCGTTTGACGATGCAAGCATTGACGGCGATTGATAAAAAGTTTGAATGACTCAAGCGGATGGTCAAGCCGCTTGATAGTCTACGGTAATTTTCATTCAAGCGTGGATGAATTCTGAAGGAATTTCAGGTCTTCTAAATCCATGCCTCAACGTGACAGACAATCTCTGACTTGCAAGAATCGCCTCAACGCATTTTCGTGTCCTTCTTCTCTATGTCTTGGCGGACTATCTCGAGTAGATTATCGAAACTTTCTTGGTCCACGCTTAGAAAGTTCCTATAATCCTCTGGTTCCGAACCACTCAGAAAGTTAAGGAGATGTAGATGAGTGAAGCGGTTCCTCGTTTTATGCCAGTCCTTAGACCACCTGCTTTTATTCTTTTGTGGTTTCTCCGCTTCACAGCTACCAATGTTAAGGCAAGGAAGCCCAAATCTACATTTGACAATTGACACCATTATGCTCCACACTCCTCCACTTCGACTGATGAGAGTTTTGATCAAAAGAATCATGGGTTGATTGAAGAACGCTTGAAGTGCCCATCAATCGGAGCCTCAAGCATTTGATCAAGCCGCTTGATAGTGTAGGGCCTTTAGATTCTACATAGGTACTACCGGGCTGAGAATTTTGATAGGTACCAAAATATCCCGGATTTCGTCATATTTTAGGGAGACAAGCAAAATGCGAAATGTTCCCAGACGATTCTCCCGAGATTTTCCGGAATGTTATGGAGTAAAAGTTCTCAGCTCATTGAGTGGAGCCTAAATCTGTTGAGACTGCCATCGATTTTGCCTTATTTTAATAAGGCTGACGAAATCCGGATTCTTCTAAGGTGAATTTTCCGAGGTTTTTCGGTACAAAATCTTAGCTCGCCGTGTAGAATCTAAATCCCCTGCTGTGTCTGTCTGCGTGTGTATCAAATCGTTGCCACATATATATCTTCTACAGTTTCATCCGATTTCAATACACCTTATAGGGGGATTTTATTATTTGCGGGTTAGGCTGTAGATGGTCCCCCATTAGTTTCATTAAGTAGGTACCTACTCATAAATCAATACTTCACTCTGCGCACGCGCAAATGTTAATTCCATCAATTATAATTTTCTAACGGCCTTGTCGTCTGACCACGCTAAAATTTGGAGGATAGTTGGAAGAAGACAATTTGAGCATTCCTTATCAATTTCAATATAATCGTATCAATCGATCGTGTCGCATGCGGGAACATAAAATCCTTGCAACACGCATAACATTCACAGTTTCAATTCGATTTTGATGACAATTTCTAGGAATATGCGGTTTGGGCTAAGCACGATCTTCCATAGGTAAATTTCATTACCTACTCAGAAATTGATGGTTTCACAGCGCATGCTCAAACTTAAAATCCATTAAGCGTCGTTTCCATCCATTTTGGAAGCTCGCTGAAATTTGAAGGGTTGCTCCATATGGGTTCCATAGCGCTCCAATCATTAGTAACTGCTGCACAAGCGCGAACATTAAATCTTTGTAACAAGCATCATTTATCCAGATTTCATCTGATTGGATCACAATTTCTGGAACTGAATGGTTCATATTTTAATGATCTATATATTCACGTAGGTAACTGCCACATTCATTCATGTAAGCTAAGTGACACAGATAACTTGGCAAACGTTTATTTAAATTCTGACCTATTTGTGCGAGTTCATGTGCATTCTACGGGTGCGAATTCATATGGAGGCAATCAAACCACAACCACGCCAATTTGTTACAATAAAATCCTCACCGACATCGATGTGCTTCTGAAAACACGGAAATTCTTCTTTTTTTTAAATAATTTCTTCCTACAGCTTGAAATTGTCACCAATTCTACGTAAATATGTAATCTAAGTAAGATTGAATGTCTAGAAACATCGGGCGGGCGTGTTGAAGACAAATTGACTGGGGGGAGGGGGATTATAAAGGAAAAGTACCCAAAATGGGTCTTACAGACCTTGTATACCTACCAAATAATATTTGATACCACGACAGAGTTTGAACTCATGTCCTTCATTACAAAGGAGGTTTTGCTCTTTAGTAACAGCGCCAACAAGGTGAGCTGAGGCCGATTTAATCAAATACCAACCAATGCCGCTGGTTTGGGGTCAGACTAATGACAAAATGAAACTGCATGCTGCTCGTCCAGCAGTCGAGTGAGGACATTGTCAGGGTGTTTTGACTCAGGTGAGTAAGGACGTGAAAGATTCTAAGTCAGGGAATGTGATGTTCAGACTTGGCTTGAGAGGGATTCATAGTTTCTTATCATTTCAGGTTCTACTGACGTGCGCCAAATATAATAACCCAAAAATATGTGATACGTCGACGGAGTTCGAACTCATGTCCTTCATTCCAAAGGAGAACCTACTCTTTAGAAAAAAAGCGCTCCAACGAGGTGAGTTGTGAGACCAATTTAATCAACCCTCTTGAACTGCAGAAGTTTTCTTTGAACGGAACACTTATACCAAATTTTTCTTCCTAACCTGCTCAAGTACAAGTTTTTTTCATAGTTGGAGTGTTTAAAACAGTAGGTAAATAAAAACCTGCAATTTTTTAAAGTTTTTTTTTCTCAAGTAAGTACATTATAATTTTTATATAATACAAATAAAATTTCAACATTCAAATATTGATTAACTATTCTATTAAAACTAAAAGACGGTCTTTCTTGAGGAATGTCGCTTTATTCTAAAAGTAATCATTCTTTACAACTGTCATTCTACAAAAATAACAAGAAGGTACTGGGATTTTCTATGGATAAATATTCAGCCTAATTTTAACAATTGAAAATTGAAACTCTTGCAAACAGTTTAATTTAGGATGAAGTGATGTGTGGTAATCAAAGCAAGAGCTGCAAACAGTGATGCCTATTTCTAGGAATAAATCAGTCATTCAAATTACTTTACAAAAATGGAAGTCTCTAGACTATCTCTAAATACATTGCACTACTTATCTTATAAGTTACGCATCTATTATATATTGAAGTAATAGGATCTGGCCAACCAAGATATGGAAGGAAACAGTGGTAATGCCTTAATTTTACTTAATTCACATCAGATCATCGATTTTGGCACAAGTCGAGGATTCCCAAGACGAGCTCATCATTTGGATTTCAGGAGACCCGAAGAGATAGAAACCTACCTCATGGCATTAAAATCTTCCAGGACCCCTGTCTGGAAAGACTTGGCCCCTCCCAAGCAGATGAGCTAGCCAAGGAGTGTTGACCTGGAAACATTAAATTTATAAGTATGTCAATAGATCTCAAGCAAAAGAAATTCATAAATAAAAATTTCTGCCACGTTGGGCAGTAAGTACTATACCTAATTTCGTTATTACTGTTACGGTAATACTTGGTGAAAAAATGAGGCTAAACCATAATATAGGATTCTGTGTTACACATTAGGTACTTAATCACTGTAGTTTTTGTTTCTTAGGATATTATTTAGAATCTTGTATTTCTATGGATACCGTGCATCTTTTCACACAAATAATTCACTCTTTTCCTCCAAAGCAAACACCAATGTCAATTAAGAATGTGGGTAGGAACATGGGTCAAAAGGAATACACTCATGATCCCCAAGGGTGGACCTGTAAATGCGACTTAACACATTCAACGCGTGTCTGAAATGGGTGAACACACCCCACACGGAAGCAGAATTCGCGGAGAAGACACGCTTATCACTTTTATCAGTGCCCTGACTGATTGAAGGTCAGTATCAGGAAACAGCGACCTCTAGTGGGTAGGTAGGTTCTTACTGAGTAAATCGTGCTGCCGAACGGCTTTCTAAACCTTTCCTATCCAATACACGAGGCTTTCGAAAGAGGCACTATCGTACATAGGCTCTGTGTCACACGACACTGCCCGTGTGAGAGAAGAGGCAGCCTTTGTCATATGACACATTCCGCGTTGAACGTGTTAATACTACCAAACAAGTAGACTACAAAAAAGGTTAGGGTGGCGTATGATCTCTGGCAGGAATATTCGCCCTTGATGGAGAAAATAACCAGGGAAGTGGTTAAAAGAAAATTTCACGTTTGAGTGTTGGCTGCCCTGCTATAAATGCATTATTGGCAACCGTTTTGATTTTTTGGATATTTAGAATGCTTATTCTGAATACTTATTTGTTATTATTTGCAGTTTCTTTCTTTTGATTCCTGAGTTATAACTAATTACATCTGTTTGTTATGAACAACAGCTCTACTATAGGAGATTATTTTTGATGTTGATGTCACTGACGACCTACTTCGGGGTAACAGGAAATTTCTTATAACAAACATTTGTTTGACCATTAGTGAAGGCAGGATGATTGTGACGACTGGCCAGACTTCCTTCTTCACTCCCACAGGAAGAAACTAGCCACCGATTCGTTCGATGACACAGTCATTCGAGTAATAAAACACGTGAGTTTTCCATTCAAAAGGAGTTACCGACCATTAGTGAAGGAAGCTCTGTAGAAAGATGAAGTTGTGGACTATAGAAAAGACTGGGTACCTCCGACAATGAATCACGCAAGATTTGTGGATTCAAATGGACCTATCTGTTAAACTGCAAGTACAAACACAATTTACACATTATTTTATTTTAAAAAATTACAAAATATCAGTTATGATCTATTTAGTTAGAGAATGAACGGTTTGTAGGCCTTTGGAACAGAGGAGAATGCAGAAACTTGAAAGGTGAAGGAAATTTCTGAAGTTCAGTCAAGCTTGCTGCACCACTTTCTCCAATGCCAAGTTGGAGAATAGACTAGCCAATTCCCTTCCACAGCCCAACCTCAGTCCCAAACACATCTGAGATATCAACAGTTTTTCAAGGTCCAAAGTCCCGGAGAGCAGCAAAGAGTTTCTCCCTGTTTATACTGTCATATTCTGCATTAAAATCTTTAGGCTACTGATAGTACGGCTGTTGGTAATTTTCGAGGTGACACCGAACGAGCATAATAGCACTCAATGAAGTCTGAAGATACTGTCTGAGACCTAGTTTGGCCCACTGTGACAACTCAAGGAGACATACAACCAAGAGGGGGGGGGGGGGGGTTGTTCAGTTATAGTCCTACACAGTCAGCTCCAGTGAGTGAGTCAGAGCAAAGATGTCTTGAAAAAAGGAGCTTACCACTGGTCTAGTAGTTGAGGTAAAAGTACACACCTGTCTCAGAACACCCTGTCCTGGTATCCCGATGCCACAATGGCTTTGGAAGGTTGAGCTGTTGCTTGCCTCATATGGTTCTGCCGTCGTGACTGCATCGTGAACTCAAACATAGATTGAGTGTGCTGTGCGAGCATCTGAAAAAATGTGAAGTGATTTCAATGAAGAAGATACACAGGGGAACGGTAAAGGTGTCTTCACTAATGAGGGTAAGATCAATCCACTTCTCTGAAAACCTGTAGTAGAATACCTCATTATAGAAGATGGAGGTATATTATGCAAGTACCATGAACCTCTGGAAGTCCTCGTCCAGTGTCTTCTCATTTTTGACTAATACCACTCCATACTAGACATTACATGATGGTCATTTCTGAATTTGTACGATCGTAAAATTCACACGGGACCTGTTTTATATCATTATACTTTTTTTTAAACAATAATCATCTCACTTTGCTGAGATCACTAGGCATTGGTTCAGTCCAGAAAAAATCGTGGTTGAGGGCAGAGTCCGCGTCACACCTCTTAAGAGGATCCAAAACCAGGAGTTTGTCCAGTAGGTCACAAGCATACGGATTTTTGACATAGGGTTTCAAACGATCCTTGACCTACGAACAATACGAGAAGGAACATAATTTTAGCAACCAAACGTTTCATTGGGTGTTCGCAGTAGGTAAGAACGTGCAATTACAACCTTTCTCTTTTGTCCCCTAGCCAATTCAATTTTGTTGTAAAGTTCCAGAGATTCAACACCTGGCCAGGTCTCTGGCGTGATGGAACCGCAGAGTTGGGAGATCAAAGCGAGTTGTTGTGGTTCAGTGTTACCTAGCAATAAAATCTTATTTACAATCATACTCGTATGTGTAAGAGTGTGTCTTGTTACGAAAATAAATAAGTAAAAGGACAAACCCATAATATCACATGGGTTGTTGAAATTTGAGTTTGGTAACCTGACATATCATAATATGAAATGGAAAGAAGTTTGCTATCACTATAAATGTGAGGTTAAGGAACCAATTTCACTGATACACAGTACACCGAGTACATAGTTAGAAAGATACCTTGCATTATAGGAGACCTGGTCCACATTTCAGCCATTATACAGCCTGCTCCCCACAGATCAACAGGTGGTCCGTAATTTCTGTCACCAAGCAGAAGTTCTGGCGGTCGATACCATAGGGTTACAACTCGATTCGTATATCTAGGTGAAAAACCGCATCCAGAATTAAAGGAAGAAAACAGTACATTAGGGGTAAGGGGAGATGAAAAATCGGTCAAAGTTTGTTAAGAGCAGGCGGGTTCCTAGTCATGAAGGTGCTTCTCTATGCAGCTAATAATTCGCTCATGAATTCTTATCAAGTGGCTCATTTTCATGATCAAATATCGAAAGTGTCACAAGTTGGGAACTTGACTATAATGACTGTAATGCAAAGAAATTCATGAGAGTCAAATCATTTAGGTACTCCTTGAATGTGAAAGACAAACGTTACTTAGTAAATTCAGCCAATAGTTTGATAGGTTTAAGATGGCTCAGAGAAATGCAAACATACACATTCCCTACCTACCGGGTACACATAGTACCTAATCGAAAGAGTTTCCACATAAATCTCTGAGAATCCAGAATTACTTAAGGCCGTTTCGACAGAGTTGAGTCCCAAACTCTTAAGTAATTCCCGAGTTGTAGGAAATTTTTCATTGGACAAAAAGCTATAATCGATTTTTTTTTCTTCTTGATAGTGCAGAGTTACAAGAGGGGCTTCATGACCTGATTTTTGTGGGGTTACTCCTGAGTTTTGTGACTTTGTCTTATTCTCAATTGGTTGAAAAAAAAACAATATGGCCGCAAATTGTCAGTCATTTCCTTGAATTTCTCCATCACATCAATCATTAACAATGAATCTCCCTGTACTAAGATATTAGGATGACAATTATTCTTTCAAGGAGTTTCCTCTTTTAGCAGGTTCGTTATTAAGGCAGCCAGAAATGTACATGACTTATGATGTACCAAATTACGATCACATTTCGTAACACTCAATATCTACAGCACCTAAAACAGTTTCCATACAAGTCTCCGAGAATCATTTTTTCATTATGTAGAAAATCAATTCTCTACTAACCTATTCACCTGTCCATTTTTTGTTTGGCTGAACGCTCTAGCCAACCCGAAATCAGCCAATTTCAGCACTCCATTTTTTGTGATAAGCACATTGGCAGCTTTCATATCTCGGTGAAGAATCTACAAAAGAGGATTAGTAACAAACAGGGATAATAGCTGAAAAAGAATAATCTCCAGAAATAGAACAGCTACCTATCAATAAAATACTATGATAATGTCTTAGGACTTAGGAGAAATCAAAACCTTTTTTTCCCTATTAGAAAACATCCCTCAAAAGCAGAGCGAGTCCACAATTAAACTAAAACAAAAATCAGAAAATTAAAAGAATGGTGATGTCGCCCAGGTTTACCTGACACCAAAGAAGCTAAAGAAGGAAGAGGAGAAAGAGAGGGGAAAGTGCCCCTGTAAAATTATCACCAGTTGAGGTAAGAACCTCTCAGGAATTTGGTGGTGATACCACGGAGCACTCTTGTCAAGATTTTCAACTCGAGTAATTCCTTAGCACTTTTCTCGCACCTGTTATTTGTCACCCCCCTCTTTACCTTGGATATCGCTTGCCACATGCCATTTCTGTCATATTTGTCTCAGCCTACCAGTCCACAGCTCCATGTCCACGCTGCCACTGACAACTTCCAGAATTATGGCAGACCCATTGGGCATATCAGGAACAGTATCTGGTTTCTTCCCCCGATCATTTGACAAGTGATATCGTCTCTCACTTTCGACATCACAACTGCTGGATGACAAATCAACTGTTACCTGCTTGGTGACCATGGCTTAGAATGTGGCAAGACCGGGGACACTGCTGCACCACATGAAACAGGTTCACGTTTTTACCCCGAATGGTACAGCAAAGGGTGTCTACTGCTGGCTAAAGTCTTGAACACTTCACCGAGGTGGTGGCATAGCCACCCGGACAGCATGAAAATGGCGATATTCACTGTCCCCAAGGACCTCTAAAGCCCCTTACACCCACTGAGAAGGGTTGGGAAATTCAGAGCACTGTCAGAGTTCTTTACCATCTACTGGCTCATACAGTGCAGCAGCGAACTCAGCAGATGAATTGGGGATGCTCGGTCGCACCACAACAACTGCTGGCTGACAAAGTAAAGATCAGCAGCAGAGCGGGCGACCTCCCTTCATGGGCCCCTGAGGGCAAGCCAGCGCTGACAACTTAAAGACAGACATACACTCACAAATTAAACATGGTGTACCAAACTTGATGGTAAAAAACTTCATAGATCGATTCTAGAGCTCATTTCTAATCAAAAGTTATATTAGAGATTTTTTTTTTTTTTTTTTTGGTTTTTGTGTGTTTGCTGTATATATATATAGTATGTAAAAGAATCACACTTTAAACCCATCACTAGGGGAAGTAACACCATTCTGTTGAATGCGATTTTTGGAACAAGCCATGAATACCCCTATTATTCATTAACTGACTGGTGAAATAATTTACCATTCCCTATGGCAGCACGATTTATACGATTGCAGCTACAACACGATTTTACCATTGTGTTAATAATAAGGTAAAACATACGTAACATGAACCTGGGAACGTTAAATGTCTGTCCTTTTGCCGTCCAAAAGGATGTTTTCCCTGAGTTTGGACCAAGTCGATAGCTTTCACGATAGGCATTCAGCTATCCAGGAATATAACATCAATGGGTGGAACTGCTTACCTTATTGCTGTGGATGTAGTATAAGCCATTCAGCAGCTGTTGTATTACCCTTTTGATCTCCCCCAAACTGAATTTGACGTTAACGTTTGACAAGAGACCCGCAAGATCATGTTCACAAAAATCGAAAACCAAGTAGAATGTGGATCTGTATTTATTGTCGTGAGTAGCTGCAAGGATTAATGACTAAGGTTAATTTCAATCCAAAATTTATTTAAAATATCTGGCAAATCAAATATTATTCATTTGGTTTACCTCAATTTTCAAAATTTGGTTAAACAATTTGCTTAACTGCAGACCCATATACCAGTTATTTTTTCCTTATGATAATAGTGACAAATGAAATATTTACCTACCTCTCGTGCGACAGATTTCAATCAAGTTCACGACGTTCTCATGTTTCAGTAGTTGCAGAATTTTTATTTCCCTCAATGCAGTGATAGGAAACTATAAAGATAAACTTGTTTTAAACCACAGTTTTCTATCTCTTTATTTTGTTATTGAGCCAAAAAAATTGTAGAGAAATCGTATTGCAGTCAAATTCTGAAGCAGAATGATATTTAACGCACTACCTACTCATAGGAACACATTCATCACTGTTGAAAACGTACCCCTTCCTTTTCGTTGTCCATTAGAACTTTCTTCATTGCAACAACCTTAGCAGGATTTTTCCTGTCTTTGGCTTTGAACACTTCCCTGAAAAAATTAAATTTTAGTCTTTATTGTAATTCTGAAAGGCCTGGCTACACAGAACACGGTCAGTCGTGGCGGGGAGTGATCGAGCGATCTTCTCAGGAATGTCTCCACAAAATCCATACTACCATAGTGAGTGCCAACAGAGCGGTTCTAGCCGAATAACTGTTCCTACTCCAAATACAGGTGTTCATTTATCTGCTCTTGCTCAATGTAATAGCTCTCATCAGGTAATGGACCCCGGCTACCAAAAACTACCTTCAGAAGGATCATCAACAAGTGGGTTGACCAACGACCATTAGAAGATGGTCCAATATTGAGAGACATGTCCACAGCAAACTCATGGTGGCTGAACCCAACACCAAACTTACTGAGGAACTACTCAGGAAAAAATGTAGGGAATTAAAACCAATAGTCGGCCTTATAACCGGCTTTGCACCCCTACGTTTCCACCTACACCGCATAGGGGTCATGTAAAGTTCAACCCTGCGCAGACTATGTGAGGAGACAGACGAAACAGCATCCCACATAATCTTCGAGTGCCCTGCACTAACCTATTGCAGATTTGAACTCTTTGGGGTGCAAACCCCAATGAGGTGTATTCGAAGCGAATGATTAATCAAGGGAATCATATCCCTCACCTGAATCTCTTTGATTAAACGAAAAACTCTCAGAAAAGTACATTAAGCCACCAGGCTTCCGTGCTTGGGGCCCAAAATAACCCCACCCCAAGAGTTTTCCTATACATCTACATAATGGACCCCCCATTCTTCTCTCAGTCATTCACGGACTTTATGGAAAAACAGGAAATCACCATTAAATTTTCTCCCACACACAACTCTCGCTCCAATGGTCAGGCGGGAAAATACGTTTCTATTTTAAAGAATGCATTAAGTATGAAAAACCAAAGCTCAATACCCACACTATTCCGCTCAGTTGTTACGACACGCACTAGCCTCTGTTAGACCTTCCTCAACTTCATCTTGCATGGCACCTACAGCAGCCTTAGTAACATGTTCGCCCAACTCATTAGTCATATTTCCTCCACCTCTGATCACTCTCGATCAGCCACCTTCCGGGAATCATTATAAGTCAGGAATCACAAAAGATATTCAAAGTAAGGCTTGACTGTGGGACAAAGAAAATTGTGCATGCCACTCAACTCAGGGTTAGGCTCACTTCTAACCCCCTCAAATCCTACTTCTCGGATTATGAATATGGCTTTGACTCCTGATAGACTTCAATCTCCTGTTCCATCCCTGCTACTATCCGCCACCAGTCGGGGAAACCAGTATTCGGCTAGAACCGCTCGGTTGGCACCCACTACGGTAGATCGGGTTTTCCGAAGATGCTCCTGATCTTCTCGGCAGTCAGTTATATTGTTGGGATACATACAAAGTGATATCAGAGTGAGTGATTCAGAGATGAATAAACCATGTTAACACCCACAACAAAACTACTTTAAACATCTGGATCGTATGATAATATTGTGTACAACTGGATGGCCTGCCACAATGGCGGATTGCTTCCAGAGTAACGAGGATCATGCAATGTTGTGTTATACGAATGTTTTGTCAGATCTTGGAGGTCAGAGATCGCTGCTCGCAGTGACAGACCACATTCTGTGTTACCACGCCTTTAACCTGTGTTCCCACAGACAAGAAAGATTGGGAGTGACACTTCACTAACAAGTACAAACGGATGTTACAAGAGTATATGTGGCTTATTAACTGCCTCATGTCTCTCTCGCACCACCCCCATATGCAAAATGTGCAACAAAATAATTAACTCTTACCACTTCAATTTCAACTATCACCCTTGGCCTTCCTATCACATGTCTTTTCTACTATTCTCTTCAATCTATCTTTTCAACTATTACCTACCCCCTCCCTACCAATCAAACGTCTTTTCCTTCACTCTGAACACACACCCACCCACATGAGTATTTTTTCCGCATTTGTAATACTGTATTGCGGGTTTGAAAATAGCAACTTAAGAAGACTAGAAATGTGAATGTAGGAATAACTGCAAAAACAGCGCATTCTGGCGGAATGCAGTTTTATTAAGTCTGTTGGGTGAGGGCTCCTAAGGGATTTCCATTGAATTGTTACCTTCCAAAGGGTTACGTTTTAGCATTATTCGTGTAGAGGTAAGGCCGTATCACACTAGCATTTTTCAGCGTTTTCTCTTTCTTCATCTTTAATGCTGTATTGGGGGTTCGAGAATGGCAACTGAAGAAAACTAGAAATGCGAAAGTTGAAGAGGAACAACTACAAAAACAGCGCATTCTGGCGGAATGCAGTTTTATTAAGTCTGTCAGGTTAGAGCTCCTAGGGGTTTTCCATTGAATTGTTACGTTTTCCAAGGGTTACGTTTTAGTATTTTTCTTGTGTCGTGGTAAAAATTAAAACATGTTCTAATTTTCCCAAGTGAATTTAAAAATGTTTCCCCAGGATGTACAATGGTCGAAAAAGCTGACCTTGGAAAAAGCTCTTTAAAAAAAAGCAAGTGTGATATAGCCTTTCCTTTACTCTGCCACCCCCGAGAATATACCTGGAGCATTTCAACTTCCAGGTAACCCTCTGGATGTTGCACACTAATTGCCTCAACCCTTGGAAGGGTTAACTGAAAATTAAATTGAAATTTGTTTCTTTTAATTAATCCATTAGAGACCATAGTGAAGTTAGCAACGGTCGATATCTCTGTTTATAATGGTGCTAGAGGCCTGAAACTTCGACCTGCTGGAAACCACTTTTACTGACCCTAACCGCCCCTGACCGCCTGTGCAACTGCCTAAAACCAAGGGCTACCATCTGGTTGAAGTATACTATCTCCGTTAATAATGGTGCTAGAGTCCGTCGCTAACTTCACTCTGGCCCATTAGAGGGCATCTCTTTTTAACTAATAAACCATAAACTGAATCTCACACTTAATGGCATATAGATCCCAGACCTGGTAAATTTCGTTACCAGCTCGGGAATTGAACCCAGGACCCCCTACTTTTGAGGAGCTTCAGCTCTCGTCTTAGACCACTCGGTCACAGAGGACGCCTAGAAGGGGTAACTATTCCATCCCCTCCTTCACAAGCTGATCGGTGTAAAGCCATTTAGCTCTTGAGGGTCGAGTCATTTCCGAACCCAGTACAAAGAGCTTGTTTCACATGGAGCAGAACGAGCACGGAAAGCGGAAAGACGGAAGGACAGAAAAACCAGTGGAGGGGCGGCGGAGCCGGAAAGATTGTTCACATGCAGAGGTCTCCTCGGTGAACGGAATCATAACCTTCCTACTGAAAGCCTCTCTGATCTGAAACCTTTACTTGCAGTTATCAACATTCCAGTCAAATGAGCTTGCGCGGAGCTCAACGGAACGCGGAAACGGTATAAACATTTCTACCGCTGTCCACCCATTCCGACAACATGGCAGCCACCATTCTCAACCAACAGCCAATCAGATTGCGTTCCGTCTTTCTGCGCTCGTTCCGCTCCATGTGAAACCAGCTTGATAGTTCTACTAACTGATCTCTTTGCTCATTGGATCAGTCAGAAATGTAGGCAGCCAGTTTCCTAACAGAACAGTACTACGCACAAACCTAATGTGGCAGAGGATGCACCGCATGAATGCTTGAAGAAAGATATTCTCGATCGGATCTGCTATGACTTTGTGAAACCCGAATCATGGGTAGGTAGGTACCACGAATTCGTAGTGGCGGTTCCTTTACGGCGTTGCGTCCACTTATTTTCCCAAGTATTTAAATATGCTACAGCTGTCAACTTTATTACTTACCTTTAAGAGCGGGCTGCCAAAACAGCGCCATGTCCTTCGGCGTGAAAAGCTTTAACTAGTCAAGTTTGGCCAAGAGGAGCGAGTGACAAGAAAATCCGGTAGAGGTAGCAGGGTGATGAGCAACCCTGAAGGTACCTGGTGATTGGGGTGGGTCATCGAAGCCTCTCACTAAAAATAACGGGGCCTAGGTGAGGCGAACGCCTTCGGAGCCCAACTGAGAACCCGACTCGGCCCTTGCCGGGCATATATTGACGTTTTTCACCGATTTGTCTTGTCACACAAAAATGAGTTTGACATCGGGCTTCCATGTTTTATCCACGCTGAATAAAATGGCAACACTTTCCAACCTCGTTGACACATACCTAACTAAGCTCATGAGAAAACCTTCTTTCCGAAAAAAAGGGGTAGAAAAAACGTTGATAGGTATTAAAAAAATTTCAGATCTTGTATGAGTAAACTGAGGTTTTTTAAACTAATAAAAGCTGGTCTAAAAATGCTAATTTTATATATGTAACGGTTCTAGAGAATTAAATGATCTTTTCAACGATACCTTCAGACGATACCTTCAATATTGAAATTACAATGTACTTTTGATCTGTATTAATTAACCGATTTGTCTATTTCAAACTTCTTTTATTTTCACATTTAAGAATTTTCTCGAGTTATTACATTGTGCCATAGAAATGGTCATAACCCCCTTCATTTATTCTCTAACTTTGAAATTGAGGATACCGTTGGAAATAGTGATAAATTTTCGTTCATGTACACTGTAAAACCCCAAACATGACCAAAACATTGGTCTAACGGAGAGTGATAGAAGTTGAGAAATCTGTTTGAATCTAAAACTACCTAATACTTATTCAATTATTAGTGTACCTATTTGCATTTTCTGTGGAAAATCGCTCAAATACCGATAACTCAAATGCTGCAAAACGAAATAGGTAATTTCGAAATTGAAGATGTTAAAAATGTTTCTCTCGGTTTATTTAGTAACTAGCGATGTACATTGGGAAATAAATTATGAGATTTCACATTATTATTGCAGAATGAGGATGAAATGATCATGAGATAAAAATTCTTACAGATTTGTATTATATAAAAATTATATTCATATATTTATTACATAAAATTCTTACAGATTATTGTTATTACACAAAAATGACTATTACAGAATAAGAAATGATAATTATTAGATAATATGAAATTAGAAATTATAATTACTACATAATAATACTTGCAAATTATCATTACATAAAAATGGTTATTACACAATAAGAAATGATAATTATTACATAAAATTCTTACAGATTATTATCACATGAAAATGACTATCACAGAATGAGAAATGATAATTATTACATAAAATTCTTAAAGATTATTATCACATGAAAATGACTTTCACAGAATGAGAAATGATAATTATTATATAAAATTCTTACAGATTATTATCACATGATAATGACTATCACAGAATGAGAAATTATAATTACTACATAAAATTCTTACAGATTATTATCACATGAAAATGACTATCACAGAATGAGAAATGATTTTAGATAATATAAATTAGAAATGATAATTACAAGTATTTCATAATAATTAATACAAACTATCATTACATACAAATTATTACTAAAGAATAATAATTCATAATAATTATTAAATTATTATCAATTTAATAGAAGCATTTACAAGATGTATATAATTATTATAATATCATGAGAGTTCTTCGTTGGGTTCTAATCGGCATATTTCTTGTGAACCTGGGATCCAAAATTTCGAGTAGGAGACAATCAAAGTAAAATTTGGTTAGAGCTGGCAACATAGTATCCCTCCAGAATCCCTCGTCGCGTTCAATTCTCTCGGTCTTCATATCCTTAGGGGTCCATACTCCAAAAAGGCAGTAGGAACGGTCGGTGATTGCTAGCTGTCCTTGAATTGGGTAGTAGTAGTGATGTGCTTTGTTGAACACCCACTCTCCCTTCGAGTTTATCTTCCAAATTTTAATTTTTTTTGGAGGACCCCTTCCTCAACAGACAGCTCAGCACACGAGGAAGGGCATTTCAGTTCCACAATGCCATCTTCCCCAATAAGCCGTGACTGCAGACGATTTAGTTCTGCTATGTGGCTCTTCTTCCTCTCCTCTATATCCTCTGGTGGAGCATCCAACTGGCTACTATTGGGCCCGTAACCAGCTCCACCTATGTCCACCGATGTCCACAATTGTTTACGACACGTTCTCTTTTCTTTTCTTCTCAGTTCAGTTTTTCTCTCCACTTTTGCCTCCATCCGTTTACAGTAAACACCCGGACTTGCATTCACCATTGATTTCGTTAGGTGGTATAGAGGCTTCCCGTTTGAGTTGAAACTGACAACTGCAGCATGGCATCTGCCCATGTACGATTGCCGCTGTACCAAATTAGTGCGCTTGCCACCGACAAACTTGGCCACCACATTATTGTAAATTTCGGCGGGATTGCTATCCATGCTTTCGATAAGACTCCTACTGTGCTCAGCCTACGTATTTACCACTTTCATAATCTGATGCCATATAACGTTCTGGCGAATAGATTCAATTAGCTCTGAGCCTTTGTCTTTCTGTTTTTTGCAAAAATAATCGGCACAGTTTGAGTGATCCCCGAAAACGTGGTTAGGGGTGTTTAATATATCCATTTTCAAATTCACGACATTCTTGTCGTGGGTACTCCTGTATTTTGCGGCCGAGGCGATACCTTTTCGCATCCTCATTATGTTTTTTTTTCAGTGAATTTCGGAAAAAACCCGGAACCCCTTTAATTTCTGCCACTGTCTTCATCTTTGTCACAAAATTTCGCAAAAGGTGATTTCTGCACTCTACTTTTTCTACTTTGTTACATAAGTAAGGGTGGGCAGCAACGATCGAACTGTATACATTGCTGTCACCGTCGCCGATTACTCGTACATACCTCAGTCCATACATTTCCTCACTTCTAGCGAATCCTTCTGTGATTATCGCGGACTCCATTGTTGACGACGACTGGTCCCAGTTTTTATAGCACACATGCTCCTTTGCCTGTTTACCCGCGTTTTCAGCTCGAGCACAAATCACACAGTATTCAGATCCCCATTGTTCAGAATACGGGCACACAAATAATTAGTAAGTACCTGTACCTACCTATGAATTGTCAAAAACGATTTGGTCTCAATAAATACGGTCAACAATCCGCGATTGACCGCGTGGATACCTGCAGAGGGCTGGGTCATCGGATTACCTCAACTCGTACTAATTAATGACAACTCGGACTAACGAAATATTCATTACATAGAAGCCAACAAGAAAACAAAAATCCGTCCAGCAACTCGAATTAGGTATGCCGATTGCAGGATGTAATAAATATCGGCGCCTTGCGCATTCAAACCTTGTAATGGTAGTCTAGATGCCTTGAAAATATCTATATATATTTCAGCACGGTCGCTCGATTAGGAAAAAAAAAATTATAAAAAAGTAAGGACAGGTTCCGTCAAAAAAAAGGATGTCATTTTGTCAAAGGGATGGTACTTTGATGGCACATTGTTTCATCAAAGAAACGCCAACTGTTTCATCAAAAGCCCTAGTGACCCGATCTCAGATCGCAGGCGGGAAGAGTGGTCGAAGTTAGTGGCATCTAGCGTAAAACCCCTGAACTTCCTCGACGCCCGCCTCGCTTCGGAAGTTTGAAAAGCCATCGAATCGCAAATCCAGTTTCCCGATCACAGAACATCATGAAAAATCAACCGATTTTGTCGTTTGAACACTTAAATTGAAGCGTGGAATCTAAGGAAGACATCCGTCAGGGCAGATTTGCGATAAATCATCATCCAATAAAGCAATCATCACTCGAATAGAGTAACCTTCTTAGCTGTGACTTTGTTGATGAATTGCAGCTTCTAGTGACATTTTTCTCAAAAAACGCCTCGACGGATTGCTAAAGATTGGTTTCACTTGAAGATTAAAAAAAAAATCATGGAAATCGGTGCATGGTTCGAGGATTTATGACGTCGGGAAAATAACGTTGATTCCTTATGGGAGCAGAAAACATGGCCGACACCACAGCCTGCTCTTAATAGGCACTTATGTACACAATATACAATAAGCAATGAAATGTATCAAAATAAGTAGGAACAATACCACTGATCAAAAAATAGTGCTTTCACTTCCTAATGAACAAAAATGCTACTGAAGGCTAGAGTCAAGGCTCCAGCAATTCTTATTCCTATTCCTGTGGAGACTGGAGTATTAGTACTCAATGAAGACTGATTTTGTAACGCGCTAGCTATTTGTTCAAGTTTTAAGATTTATTTTATTTTAAATATTGTTCTATGCCAAATTCTGTTAAATTTTTAAGATTTATTCATGTTTTGAAATTTTACGTTTAAGCTGATTTAATATTTTATTGATGTTTTGATTAGTTTATTCTCCTTTCTGTTGTAAGAAGAAGAAAATAATGTATTTCCATGGTTTCTATCCCACCCTCAGGCTTAAAATACCCACACTCAGGCTTTGCCTAGTGGGATTTTCAGTAAGCAAAAACACTTATGGAAACCATCTCTGTATATCCTGTCTTTCTGAAAATAAAGTATTTATAATGTAAAAGTATCCAATGTCATTACTCACCCAAATGTGCCTTGGCCAATTTTTGTAATTTTCTCGTACTTAGATGCCTCGTCACAGAAGGGGAAATCGAACTCTTCGATGTATTTCTCTTTTTCTTTCGTATTCATTTTGTAAAAAGCGGCTGGTCCTGGATTTATCAAGGAACTATTCGACATCATTTTGTCAGAAGATTGATGATGTGCTTTCAATATGTTATTTTCAGATCCCGTAGTTTTGATTTGACTTGCACAACAGATTATCTCGCATTCAAGACAGGAAAGCTGCAATTCAAAATTCAGAATCAATGTCTTTTATAACACTTTTGTTTCAGAATTAAAATTGATCATTTAAAAATCACTACCTAAGGAAACTAAACAGGAAACGAAAACACAACAGAAGAGTAAACAGATTCTTTGTTGTTGTAGTTTCTTTATCCTAGCTCGACACTTCAGGTAGTGTGGCCATACGTATCTTTTTATGTGTTGGTATGTCATTTTCTACAGTCAAGAAGCAGAGAAGACAGACAGATTTCTTATCATAGAAAACGTTTCTTATCACAATTATTTGGTTTAGCACACATTTATTTGGTTTTATTTATTTGGTTTGATTGATTTATTGATTTTTGGTTACATTTATTTGGTTTTATTTATTTGGTTTGGATTTATCATACAATTATTTGGTTTAGACCAGCTCTGGTTTGTGGGATTCTTAAAAATTTCGTTCCCATACTATTTATTGTCTTCAGCATGTTTGTAAAGCATCACGGGTTTCCTTATGTCCGCTCTAATATATGCTGTTTTCACTGCTAGATCATCGAGATCCCCTAATCCTTTCTCATATTCGAAGCACATCATCACCGAGGTCTTTGACAGTCCAGTAATGTAATGTAGTAATTTATTGACATATAGGACTGGTATGTCCCACCTCGCATGTCAAGTTTGACAGAATAGGCGATAATATCAGAACAAAGTAAACTTTAACTAAAGCCTGAAGGGCAACTTAGTTTAAAGGTTTAAAGTCATAAGATTAATCTTGAAGTTTCAGAAATATGTACACTAGAGAATTAGTAGACATACGGGATGAAATAGTAAAAGAAAAACTAGAATTGTCATATGTAATGAAATCCTGTCAAGTTAAGCCACTGATAGTGAGGCAAGACACTACATTTCGACGAGCCATCCATCTAATAATATTGGAAAAATAACCAAGAAAGTGCTTACACGTTCCGGTCATGCATCATGATCGTATGAGCAAATTATCGTACTATATTATGTTACATTGTTTTGTAAATGAAGGATTTTGTGGGAGAAGATATTGTTAACTACCGATTTTATGGCCAGAAACCCGTTCTAAATAATATTCTGCGATTATAAAATAGATTTTTGGATTTTTTTGGAGTTTTATAGATTTTTTAGCACATTTGAATGAAATTGAAGGCCACCTTAACTGAGGATCGATAAGGAGAAATAGATGAATGCTATCAGAGCCCTCGGTTTGGAACCATCTACGCTGGCCAGTCCATGTACAGTTGTACACAAGACAACTTTCAAACACTTCCAGAGCCTCAAATGACACCACTTAAGTACCTAGGTACGTGTTTAGGAAATGTGCCAGATTCCCTTCTGTCCAAGTTATCAAAATATCCTCTTGCAGCTTAGAGAACGTGCAATAAGTGCTTGAACTTGGTGTGAAGATCTCTTGCATCCAACGCTAACAGGGTGTTCATATTCAGTTATTTTCCCGAAATTGGCAGGGATACAATTGAGTTACGCACTGTTATGAACAAATCTGGTTCTATAACCCTGTTATTTTCAAGCTTCTTAATTTAATCACGCTGACAGACCAATTGGATGGTTTATTTGCAGTACAATTCATTATCATTACGCATAAAATCATCTTCGGACTGTGCCAGATAATATTTTACCACTAAAGAGAATTTTACCACCCAGTCACTTCTTTAATTTATGGTACTATCCAAATAAGCTATGGTTTATGCATCTAGTATAAGTCTCAATGATATTTTATTGTGAACTCCAAAGCAACAATATAAAAAATGAATGAATTCATGATTGTTAGTATTCTTCAGGGGTGTAGTCCCTGATGTTTTTCAGAATTATTTCAGTGTTGGGCGGATAGGTTCAGGTGGGTAGTCGTCTTGGTTGACTTTTTCAATGAATTTCATGAACTTCCCTCTGAAAGTTTTGGTATTCTCAAAAACTGTGAAAGCTATTGGGGATACTACTGATATTGCTGGATTGGCTGATATGTCGCTTGGTTCTCCTATGACCCCATAGTACTCACCATTGCAAACGACTGGACCTCCGCTATCCCCTCCCTGGGCCAGAAATGTGTCGGTTTCACGACTCTGGGTAAATGCGCAGCTCCAAGTAGCATTTTCTCTGTAGTCAAAAGGAAAACTTTCCCTAATATAGTAAGGATATGTGAAATCGTGACACTCATAGTAGTTCATAATCGTGCGCCATCCAAACCTCATATATGTGGCAGGATTATCTATTAAAACTGTCTTTCCCGCTGAGGCAATCCTACTATAAGGTCCGAATCCAAAAAACAAGCAGGTGTACTCCTTTGATTCTGTGTTTCTCCAAAGCAGCTCAATATCATATTGTGTATAAATTGGCGCATAATTGAATCTATTACTTATTCGTGCATCATCTTCCACTGAGGACCTCAGAGTTATCAATCCATAATTGTGGAGGATGAACCTGATACTAATCTTCCCTCGCTGACCTGTTACACTCTCCCAGTTGAGTTGCGAGCATTTGCTATGGACGTAGTACCTACTTGAAATCATACCCACTGTCATTGTCGTGACGTCACTGAACCCTGGATAAACCAGGTACATCTGCTCCCAAGTTTTCTCCTCCTTGGCATTTGAAAATAAGTCGTTTTCACGTGTCTCGAATACCGACAAGCAGTGGCAAGCAGTCTGAACTATGGTTGGAGTCAACAGGACTCCTCCACATTTGAGAAACTTTGGTTCTGGAGGACACGGATGAGTGTTCCTATATAAACAACCGGAATGTTATTTTCTGCAGAAGTTTAAAGAATATATTTTATATCATTCGAACCATAAAAAGTTCCATTTGTGAAGTACCTATGTTGTAACCAGCAGTTTGGGGTTGGGCATTGATGGTATGTATCTTTGGACTCATCATTTGCTCGCCAGAAGTTTTGATGTGGAAGGTGAGGAAGTGGAAATGCTATATCAGGGAATACGTCCAGCTTTTCTCTGAAATTCACGAAATCAGGCTCAATAACCACTTATCTGGTGTTTTCCCTTCCTCGATGTAGCAACTAACTTTGTAGCATGTACCTGAAGGTAGCAACAGCGATTAACTCCGTAATGCGTAATTCCATTTGTGCGACCTTGATCCTGTTTGGTTACCAGTTACTGTTAGTCGTCCTCAGTTACCTCATCTTTAGTGTAAAGTTACAATTCAGTTCTGTATTCTGTTGAAATGCGCAAAGAACAGTCTGTCATGGGCTTTCTTCTTCCAGAGAGACAAAAAAACCTTTCCTGTTATCCGACTGTCAGCATCTTCACCTGCGTATCCCATTGGATGCCGCGCTGTAGGTGCTGGCAGTTGAATAACAGCACACATTGCGATTTGGTCCCTATATGACTTATATAGGACATTGATATTTCTCCAGTACATAACCACGGCATTCTAATAGTTCAACTCAAACCATTTAGAAAAAATCTGATTTGTACTATTCATCACTCTTTTATCCCACTTATTGGTAACAAAGATTCAAATAGCTATCAAGCAAACCAAATACTTTCGAAAGGAGGAAGACATAGGGAGCACTCTCGACAAATTCGAAATACAATTTTTGAAATGTGCAATATAATTTTTCATTTCCAAATCCTTGCCTCTACGATGTTTATAATCTTTGAAATCATCTCATACTATGAAAAGTAATGCTATAATTGATGGAGTACTTACCTTCCTAACATAGAGAGAACCTATAGGTAGATAATTCAACTCGAAACTCATGCCTAAAGGGTTGTTAACTACCTATTATGCGCTTCCCCATTCTATAACCCCAATTCGCAATCAGGTAACTGGTTATCAAAATAACCTGTTCTTAGAACCAGTTATAGTCTTGTAATGGCTAGCTAAAAATAACGTTTTAGACCATCACCAGTTCACACTCCACAAGGGCTTAATTTAGAAATGAAAATTGATCGTCAGCCATGACTGTAAATTGGAATACTCGTACTAATACAGTATAGGACCTAGTACCACATGTACTAGGTAGTTTGCTAAACTTCATCTCATGCTAAACGCATAGATCGAACCTATTTGGTTTTGGCACATGTGATGCCTGAACCAGTTATCTGTGCAATAATGCAATAAACATTTGCAGTTTTTTTTTTTTTTTTTTTTTTTTTTCAATAAGTACCAGATATGCACAGAAATAGCACCAAAAATACAAAGTGGAGGCAGTGTAACCTATGCTACGATATCACATTCACTCCTAATCGTTGAATGTTTTAAAAAGCCCAGATGGTTACTATGTCGCAGTCGATAGGTCTTTTAATCTGCAATTCTCAAGCCCAACTGTCAGCATCACATTCCTTGATGCAGCATATTCACTTCCTCACTAAATGAGTTACAACTCTCCAAGACTGCTCGACTGAGACTCTTTCCACCAAGCAACTGCCAACCCCACAGTTTTGACATCGGGGGTACAAAGGCCGGCTGGCATTTGACCCTAGGGAGTTTCTGCTGACAAAGAGATTTGATTATCACGTTCAGTGTGAATGACGCATTGGCTGCAGCATGACGGAAATAGTGTTCCCCAGGCGGATGAAACAGGCTGTGTCATGTTTCCTTTGTTTGTTATCGTTCCTTAATACCCAATCCTGAGTGTTCAAGCCTCTGTTTCCATGTTTTTTTAGGATCGTAAGTTAATTGAATATCCTATAGTATGCGTCCGAGACCGTTTTGTTTGATTGATAAACAGATATCCACATTTTTTGATTGATAAACACATATCCATGTTAAAGGAGCAAACCATCTTGGAGTCAAAACCTTATCCGCCTGCTGTGATATCTGCCGTTTGATTCGCACTGAATGGGATAATTGGCCTCAATATCCGAATGTTTCAAAAAGATACCTTCTCCCAAAGATTCCTCCTTCAAATTCTGCTAAAGGTATAGGGCGAAAGCTGTAACTTTGCCAGTTTCTGCAGATCTTTCGGCAAAAGTTTGTGCAGGTCGATTAAGATTTTCACACCCCCTCTTTCCGGTTACCTAAGGCGTTGTGCTCAGGCTATTTACTGTTGTTGGGGGGGGGGTCCTACTACAGATCCTTTCTCAAAGAAATTGGCAAAGTTACAGTGCACAACCTATACCTATCCATAGTTCTTTGTTAACTCTGCTGGTTGCAAAGGGGTATCAGCCATGATGGAGGGGAAACGGCCACTGGCTCATTGTTCATCTGTGCTGAGGGTGCTAAAAGTCTATGTCATGTCTATCTCGTCTGTGTCCCGAGAAGGTTCAATAGTTTCAATTCCAATTTTCTGAACTACTCCCAAAGATTGATATATATTAATTAAAACTCTCAGAAAGGGAATTCTGGCCCCCTAGCACGGAAAGTTACTCTGCTTTTACGAGAGTTTTGGGTTTAATCGAAGAGGTCTCGTATTAGCATCTATTTGACACTGAAGTTCCAAAGTAATTTTTATAGACATTCAGATCCTCCCTCCCCAAATAGTACATACTTATTCAATCTGAAAAGGAATATTGTTTCACAGATTAAGAAACTAGCTCTTTTCTAAGGTGATTTCACCTTGTGTTGTAGAATGAGTGTCCATAAACATATCCACAGTGGTGTAAATCTCTTATCCACACGTAGTAATCTGATGCGGTGTAGAGCTGCCTGTCCAACAAGATTCTTCCAAGAATAATTCTTTTTGTTCGTCTTCCATGAACTGACCCTAACAAAACTAAGGTTAGAACCACCAAGCGATAATCCATCGGGCTTGTTTGAAATAGCAAAATTGTTCTATTTTTGATTATTAACACCGGTATCTTATCAGTTCTCTAAGGAGACACTACAAACTAAATGTATTTCTTGGAGACATGTTACTTGAAATCTGTGATGGTAATTTATAATGATTAGATACCTACCATACCATACCACTTCCAATAACTATTCACGTTGGGAAATGACCTCAGAGATGTATACCACTTGTCTATAAATATAATGAAAATAAAAATCGATATAGCGTTTACTGGCAATGGAAATCCTGTTACAATTCGTTCTTTCTTGGTCGATTACAAAGGTTAATTATTTAAAATAATAAACCTAAATTGTTTACTTGCAAGACAAGTCAAATGTGTACAATCGTCTTTGGATTGTGCTTGAAGATTATATATTGTATCTTGTTTAAATTAAGGTTTTTCTATAAAGGTACAGTGTACATATTAAGCATAGGTACAATAGTAATATAAGTACAGGTTTTGCATCTTCATGAAATTTTATTGTGAAGTCCAAAGCATCAAAATAAAAACTGCCAATTTATGAATGGAAGTATTCCCCAGAAGCGTGGTTCCTGATGTTTTTGAGAAATATCTTAGTGTAGGACGGATAGGCTCAGGTGGGTAGTCGTCTTGGTCGACTTTTTGAATGAATTTTATGAACTTTCCCCTGAAAGTGTTGGTATTCTCAAATACCGTAAAAGCTATAGGCGATACAATTGCTACTGCTGGACTAGCCGTTATGTCGCTTGGTTCTCCTATGACCCCATAGTACTCACCGTTGCAAACGACCGGCCCTCCGCTATCACCTCCCTGGGTCAGAAATGTGTCAGTTTCATCATTCTGGGAAAATCCGCAGCTCCAAGTAGCATTTTCTCTATAGTCGAAAGGGAAACGACCCCTCACCTCTTTAGGATATGTGAAATCATAACAGTCATAGTAGTTAGTAATTGTTCGCCACCCGTACCTCATACAATCTGCTGACCAACCAACTGACACTTTGCTTGCTGATGCAGTCCTCGAGTAAGGACCAAATCCAAAGAACAAGCAAGTGTACTCCTTTGATTCTGTAGATCTCCAAAGCAGCTCAATATCATATTGCGTGTAAATTGGTGCATAACTAACTCTATCACTTAGTTCTGCATTACCTTCCACTGAAGCTTTCAGAGTTATCAACCCGTAATTATGAAGAATGAACCTGATACTGGTTTTGCCCCGATGACCTGTTACTGCCTCCCAGTTGAGTTGTGAGCATTTCTTATGGACATAGTACCGACTTGAAAACATTAATTCTTTCATTGATTGGACATCATTAAATCCTGGATAAACCAAGAACATGGTCTCCCATGCATTCTTTTCCTTAGCTGTTGAATAAAGACTGCTTCCACGTGCTGCAAATACCGGCAAGCAGTGGCAAGCTGTCTGAACGATTTTCGGAGTCAGCAGGACGCCTCCACATCTGAGAAACCTTGGTACTGCTGGGCAAACATGCTTCTTCCTACGAATGTTCCTGTGTAAAGAATTGTAATTTCATTATTTCTTGCTATAAAGGTTAGGTATTTGATACTTTTTGAATCAATAACTAAATTGTGTTTTAATTTTATTGTAGGTATTGGTCTTTGTCTTTGATGCTAATTTATCCAGGTTGAGGAAAGCAAAACGAGAAGCAGTTAAAAGAGGATACACTTCTCAGCTCAATCTTGGAAAAATTCACAAAGGTAAGGCAGAGGGAGAAGCATCAAACGGACAATCTTGAAACAAATACAGTTAAAGCCTTGGGATGGTTATAAGTGCTTCCTCTGAAGGAACATAATTATGACTTATCATCAAGAGAATTCTGAGATGCTCTAGCTCTTGAGAGGACAACGGACATACCACCAATCCTGTGATGGTTGAGGAACCCATGGATTTTCACTGCCACAATGAGGTTTGGGATGTTCTTGGGGGGACAGCATGGGGTTACTGCTGAAAGGAATCTATCATCCCTGGAAGGCCTGGAAACCTTCAGAGGCCGGCTTGAGAGGAGGAGTTTGGGAAGCATGGGTGGGAGCATTATTGGATATCTGTGTCGATAGCACTGAACCTCCCTCATACGCCTCTGCGACTCTGGTCACAATTCTGTCGGAAGCCAAATTGTGAACTACATCAAGCCTCCTTCACCCCATTGATTACTTCTGTCATTGCAGTGTTGCCCTCACAAATGGTGTCTTTTGTAAAGGCTCTGGGAGAGGAACTATCAGAGAAATGGGATCAACCTTAACCCTTTCACTACCAATGGGACTCATATGTCCCGGTTACTTTTCAATACATCCCAATGGGATTTGAGGTATTGAAAAAACCCCTAAATACATCGAGTCGCTGTCCCACAGGTATTTTAGCCTTTCTAGTTGATTTGCAGGTTCCCGCTGCGTGATTTTCAGTTTGTTTATAACCTTGCAACGCCTCTGTTTGTGTTTCGTATTGTTTCTGAAGAATATTACATCAAATAACTGCTGCCGGTAAGTAAATGATACCTTATTGGTCACTATTTTTAGGTAACGGGACCAATATATCCCAATGGAACTTGCCACTGGGACAATTATGCCCCAATGGTATTGGAAAAGATGGCTTTTGTAGTTGTGCCTGGTACCACTGGGACATATACGTCCCATCTCGAAATACCAGTGGGACGAATTTGACCTACCCTCTTAATATCCCCCTCCCCTGTTTGATGTCTTCGGCCACCTCTACAAGTAATCCTTAGGACCTGTTAGAGAGTGACATATATTAAAAAACTTCAAATTTTGAAATTTAAAAAATGGTAGTGAAAGGGTTGAAAGGGGGTGAAGCAATTCGAGGGTGGCTAGTGTCAGGATGCCTTTTACCGTACTTCAACCGACATCCATGTTTACCAGGTTCTAGGAAGAAATGGCGAAAAACTTATAAGGTCCTGAATTTTCCTGACAGTGCAGTGTTGCAGGTGGGATGGAGATGGTCTAGCTTGGTACAATCAATGATATCTCAACAAAAGTAATCTGAGGGAAATCGAAAATAAAGCATTGGGATTAAACCAAATCCCAGTCGTTCAGCATGTCCGTATTAGCGAATTTTCGTTGACTAGGGTGAAATAAGTATCCTTTTCTTTGATAATTAGGCATAAGTTGCTATTAATTTGAGTTTCACAAAAATATGCTCAGCTTTGTGCTGTAACTCTTTACGTTCACTGAAATAAACTTTTTTTTCTTACATGAAAAATTTCCAAGTAGATCGTTTATGATTATAAGCGTTGTACACTGATAAAATGTGGCTCATTATAATACCTATCTCAATTAATATTTTTATTTTTGGATTCAGTTCCTTATAAAACCACGGAGAATTTCAAAAACAAGAAGCACATCACAAAGTGTCATTGCAAACGTAACCTGCTTAATCTACTAACAGATACTGACAGATAAGTCTCAGATATATACCTGCTTATATAGATGTACATAATAAGCATCGGATGAAGCATGAGAGGGAGGTGTGGGGAGCTGGGCATGCTTCATTCTATTTGTTAGATTTTTGCCTGAACGATCATGTTAGTGCTTAGTACATAACAATTGGTTTTTGGAGGTCCTCTCAGCTCAACTTCCTACATATTTTTTGAGGTCTAGTTTTATTTTAATCTTATTCGTTCATTTTTTCCTCACTAGTGATTTCTATGAACATAGAAGCGAGGGATATTTAGAGTTTGAGTCAAATTGAACGTTTTCATTGTAAAGCACTCAATGGAAACGAAGTTTAGAGGATTCTGTTATAATGGGAAAATATCGTCAGGCAGGACCTTATTCTTGCTAGATGGTATATGTCGCAACGGTGGTGCTCACCATACTACCGTTAGGAGCATTAACTCCAAGATTGTGGCGCCATCCCCTGCTCCCTTGTTAAGTAATATTATTAGAAAGCTTCTGATTAAAATATCAGAAGTGGACAGAGTGCTTGTCTTCTAAGTAGAAGGTCTTGGGTTCAAAGCTACAGGATCTACATTTTTCTTTTTCGTCAAACATATTTTTAAACATAATTCTGACCTTATTCGCCCAGCTAATCTATATTTAAAAATATTGATTTATGATATTTTTAGATGCGAGTATCCAGACCATCAAGCTAGGTACTCCTACGTATTCCGATCTATTTGTCGAACATTATACCAAAGGATTGATTTTTGATAGTCAACTAGCAGCGGGAATCCGGACCACTGAACTATACACATCATTCTGACTATATTATAGGTTTATAATATTTCATGGAATACTTGAAGCCTGCTGTACAATAAGTTGGTAATTTTATGTATCCATATTTTTCAATAGAAACACTGAGCTATTCCTGTATCGGCATGTTACCACATAAAATAGAGACGTTTCTGAATCTCTATACAAATCCAAAAAGACTTGACACAAGACTCACTATGAAAAAGTGATACGAAATTAAGAATACGCAATGGAGGAGCAGAGGATGGTGCTGCAATCTTGGAGTTAGTGCTCCACGCGGTGGTTTGTCGAACAACGACTTTGCCACACATAGACGACAAGTCTTATTCTTGAGGGTCTCTAATGTGATTTTACTTTGTCTTATGGATGGACTCCCGGAAAACGTATCCACACATGTGTAAATCACTTATCCAGACGTAGTAACTCGAAGCCGAGTAGAGCTCTCTGTCCAACAAGACCCTACCAAGAATAATTCTTTTAGCACGTCTTCCATGAACTGACTCAAGCAGAACTAAGATCAGAATCACCAAGTGACATTGTCGATCCATTAGAAGTGTTTAAAATAGCAAAACTTTTCAGCACTCAGTTATGAAATGCAGATATTTATAGTTGATAAAAAAAAGTAGCTACCCAGGTAACAGATTTCTAAGGAGACGATATTGAATTCTTTCTCCTTGGAGCTGGCAATCATAGTCATGTTATAGACAGCGTCTTGGCGTTATGGTCATTATTATTGTCGCCTGATCGATGTTAACTATCGATATCGCTTTGAACCTCGTGGATTTCCTGAAAAATCTTATGTGTGCGATGAACTAATGAATTTAAGCCACGTATTTGTTAAAAATGTAATTAAATAGTATGAGTACATGGATAAATGGTAATGCACGGAATGAAGTTTTTATCAAAGCTTCGTTCTCAGTGCGCGTTTTGACAGTTCTCAAACTCAGCAGAACTGGTACGAAAATCCCGGGGCGTTCCGGAATTGTGGAACCGGGTTCTGCACTGCGAACGATTTCAGACTATGAAAGTAAAATAACCTGTGTTGTTGGTTGTAACCTCACTCAACTTGTGTTACCTTCTGCAACATGATTCATGTGCGTGCTGCTGGTGCTCCTTTTCTGAATATTTTTAGTGCCCTTGAAGCAATAATATTACTTAGGTACTTATTACCCCACGGCAATAAAAAAATTCTTCCACAATGACCAAAAATATTCTTTGGTGGCGGCAACCAAAGCCGAAGAGAATGTATTGTTTACGCCAGGAACTCAACTACGTCCTTGCGATCGAGTTCTGACAGTTCCAAAAAAAAAAAAAAAAAAATCAGGGACTGTCAGAATCATTCGGAATTGGGTTCGCAAAACACTGCAAACGCAGAACTCGGCGTTCCCAACAGTCCGGAACTGGGTGTTCTGACACTGCGAACGACAAAACTCGACTGTGCTTGCCCAGAATCATTTCGAACTGGCAGAATGCACACTGAGAACGAAGCTTTAATGTAACGCAGTACTTGCTTTATTGTAGTCAACAGGTCAAGATTAGTTGATAATATTGCAGTGTGTACGGCATTTCCAACACTTCCCCCTCAAGGAAACACTGCTGGAATCAATCTGGATCCCACACTCCAACACTATATTTTATTGTAGAATCCTTTCATTTCTTCCAAGCTAACTGAACACAAGTTCGCTTTTACTCTGCCTTTACACATTCCCATCTTGCATTTTTGTATTGTCTCTGATTGCAGTTGTATGAATGATCTGGAACATTGTTCTGTGAGCCTTTCTTCATGTTTATAGCCAATTTATTCCCGTTTTGGTAATCCTCATCACCACGTAAAGTTTTGTTTGCAAAATTTTGTTACTTCATTGTACTTAAATCTGGTTTCATAGATTATTTCCAAGCGTCTAGGAGTTTCATTTCTCTCATGCAGGTTCAATGAATTTTGTTCCAATAAATTGAACCACTGGTTTACTCCATCTGGATCTCGGGGAG